>CAWUFW010009159.1:490000-811401 GCA_963921515.1 Calotriton arnoldi
CCGGTCTCCGAACATATGTTTTTTAACAGAAACATGGTTAAATCCCTCTAATCACCCAGCTATCACTGCTAGCTATTCCAGATAATTATAAACTTATTAAACTTGATAGAGGCTTGAAAATGGGTGGCGGGATTGCCATAGTTTTTAAAAACACTATCAACGTGACATGAATTCAACCATTATTGCTGACTCTATGGAGCTAGGCATTTTTAAGATAAGTCTCCACAACTGATAGCTGGAATGGAGCTTTGATCTACCGCCCCCCTGGGTCTAAAGCTAATTTTAGTCAACAGTTGGTGGAACAGATTGCCATGTATGTCCTAGCCTCAAAGAAATTTCTTCTCTTAGGCGATTTTAATTTTCACGGGGAGGACCTTACCAACCCGGAGGTAATAAAGCGATTAGCAGACCTAGAGACATTAGGGCTCTCCCAAAGAATCCGAGGTCCCACACATATAGCTGGCCATTCACTCGATCTATTAGTCTCCAACGTTGAACGTTTGGAGTGTAAGACACCACTACCTCTCACGTGTACTGATCACCATCTAATTCCTTTCGATGTTCAGTCCCCTCACCCGCTGTTTAAAACAAGGAATAGTAGACCGTCATGTGATACTTATAGACCATGGCATAAACTCACCATTGAAGCTTTCCAGGAACCTTTTCATTTGAGCTTACCACAAAATAATTCAGAGGTTTCGGAGCTATTGGAGTCTTTTAACTCTGCTTTAACAGCAGCATTGGACGTAACCGTCCCTCATAAAAACTACCGTTCCACCTATCATCGACCTTCGGCCCTCTGGTTCTCACCAGAGTTACAAATTGAAAAATCAAAGTGTAAGAATCTAGAGAGGCGCTGGTGTAGAAGCGAAGGGCCCCAAAAAAAGGATCAGTATAAACGAGCGCTGTCCTGTTACCACCATAACATCATATCGGCTAGGCGTAGTTTTATTATCTATCGTATCGACCGGGCAGGCAACTCCTCCAAAGCTCTTTTTAATATAGTCCATGATTTTATCATTCCTCAGGCGTGCTCTGTCCCTTTCCGAATCCCCACATTTTTGCAATTCTTTGGCCAATTTCTTCCAGGATAAAAACTCCCACATTTATACAAAATTTCACATTGTCTCCCATCAAAACACAGGGATTCCTACCTCTAAGGCAAATCAGTCAAGAACTACATCTCATACTTTAGATTGCTTTGAGCCCCTCACTATGGAAGAAATCCATAGTTCATTGGTGTCAGCGAAGTCTGGCTCTCCCTTGGACATCTGTCCACCTAAGATAATGTCCTTGTTAGCCACTCCCTGTGATCTTAGAGATTTTTAATTGTTCAATCAAAACAAGCACCATTCCACCAGAGTGGAAGGCGGCATGCGTACGTCCATTCTAAAGAATCCTACGCTGGATCAAAAATCCTTGAGTAACTATCTTCCCATATCTGTTACCTCTTCTGGGCAAACAGCTTGAAGGTCTTATTAATACACAAGTAAGTTCCTATCTCGAACTTAATCATATACTTGATCCCACCCAATTTGGCTTTCGCCCAGGCCATAGCACGGAGACGGCGCTCGTGGCAGTGATGGACTCTCTGCGTGATACTTGTATTATTAGGCCTCTCTTCAGTCTCTGATATTTCCCACATGAGGCTGATGGAAAGGCTACAAGAAATCGGCATCCAGGGCATCGCACTTAAATGGCTCCACCATTTTTTGACAGACTGATATCAAACTGTCACACTGGGCCCTTACTTTTCACGTAAGACCAACATGAACAAGGGTGTTCCGCAGGGCTCATGTCTGAGCCCAACCCTGTTTAATATCTACATGGCTCCTCTGACTGGGATTGCAGAGTGCTTTGGCTTTGATATAATCTCATACGCAGATGACACCCAGCTAATGTTTACACCGGGCCATGACCTGTTGGCGGAAAAAGAGCGTTTCTCCTCAGGCATGTTAGCCATCTCAGACTGGATGAACGAGAACTATCTCCAGTTAAATGCAGATAAGACTGAGGTTATGCTGCTTGGCAGAGCCTCCTCTATCTGGACTGATGATTGGTTGCCTCATCAACTGGGTGCCACTCCCGTGCCTAAGCAAGCAGTAAAGAATCTGGGAATAAAACTGGGACAAGCCCTAACTATGAGGTAGCACATTTTGGCTACTACTGGCACGTTACTACAATCTACGCTTATTGCGCAGAATTTTTCCTTACCTCCCTTTCTCTGCCCGTAGAACTCTGGTTCAGGCCATGGTAATAAGCAGACTAGACTATGGCAATGCGCTTCTGGCAGATGTCGGTGAAACGCTGATTTCTAAGCTTCAGGTCGTTCAAAATACGGCAGTTAGGCTTGTCCTTAACTGCCCTTCTGGCACTTCTTCGGCGCCTCTGTTGAGAGAACTACACTGGTTGCCAGAAAAAAAACGCTCCTACTTCAAAATCTGCTGTCTCGCATATAATGCCTTAAAGGGCAAAGGCCTGCTTAATCTTCGGAAAAGAATAAAAGCCTATGCTCCTTGCCGCAATTAAAGATCTTGCTCTAAAGCCCTGTTGCGGATCCCCCGCATTCGTTTAACACGTAGCCGGGGAAAGGCATTTTCCTATCTCGCCCCATGTACTGGAACAAGCTCCCTGTTCACGTTCGTTCCTGCCCTAATTACTGTAGTTTCAGGAAAAAACTCAAAGCCTACCTATTTTAATCACCCTCTCCCTTTCCTGATTTTGTCCTGCTACAGCGCCGAGATGCCCTCGGGTGATTTGTGCGCTATATTAAGTTAAATTAACATAACCTGACACAATTAGCCTTTAAAGTTTGTTATGTTATGTAAATTGCTAACACTTTAACTCTTAAAATGTGGTATATTTCTGACTCTTGAGGAAGTGGTAGCTGTAAAAAATAAATAAAAAAAAGCATTGGAAATGCAATAGGTCTCGCATTTGTTGGAGTTGGCGCTATTGGCATTATTGAAGCCATTGTTTTTTGCCTATGCAATAGATATGCCCTCCCCACCTTAATAAAATAAAGAACTCAGTTGTGTGTTTCTATAGTATTTGGTACAGCATGTAGTATAGTGCCCATTTGTTATTTTGAAAAGCTCTTGGGTGCGGCTTTAAATATTGCTGAAGAAAGAGTGAAATCAGTTCGGTCTGGAATTAAGGATGGTGTTAATCGAGTTTGTGCATGTGTTCCCATGCACTGTTTGCAAGAGCAGATGCTCTGGGGGTGTGGATGCCAGCCCCAGCCTTGAATAGCTGGCTTCGTGATCAGTAGTTCGCATTTCAGTCACTGCCTTTTTCAACCAGCGGCATTTAGCACTGTCAACAGAAGCGGAAGAAAGCCAGACCATTTCTAGCTGTGTTGTAAACTTTAAACTTTTTCGCAATCCCAGGCCATGCCAGCTCCATTTATATTTAAAAAATGATTAATTACTTTATTTATTGTTAAGGTGCTGGTGTATTTATTTGTTTCTCAACAATAAACTCAGTCTGGTGTTAAATGACAAACTGCGCGGTTCCGAACCTAGATAAGTCAATATCTGAAAGAGACACGTTAGTGATAGATTCCCTACCTTAGAATATCCCCAAGGCGTCAGGCTGGATCCGGAAAGTTTTGCGTAGCAGTACCCTTGCGCGTCGGTAGGCGGCGTCGTGCGGCTCCGCGTCCGTCGTGCCGGCGCCGTGATCGCCGGGATGACGTCAGCGGGCAGTACTTAGGCGCCGCCCTGCGCGCTGACGTCAGTTCTTTCTTTTTCCGCGCCAGCAAGCGCAGATCCGGGAAGAGCAGTGCCCTGGTCAATTTTTGACCATACTTTTTGGTGATTTTTTCACTGGTTTTTCCAACTTCAAGGTGTCGTAGGGATGCCCGGGCTTCAAGCGATGCGGCGCCTGTGCGCGGATGATGTCCGTCACCGACCCGCATTGGGAGTGTCTCTTCTGCCTCGGCCGAGGCCACGACACCGAGTCTTGTCCCGAATGCCAGGCCCTCAACCCGAAAGCTTTGGCGAGAGCGGTCTCGGAAGCTCCTCGAGGCCCGGGCATTCGGCTCCGCGGAAGCCCCGGTCGCGTGAGAGGGTCCAGGGGTCGCTCGCGGAGTGCACACCGGTCGTCGACTTGCCTTCGTCCGGTAAGTCTAAGCACAAGAAGTCCAAGAAGCATCGTCGCTCCCGGACTTTCGCCTCGCCGGTCTCGCGACTCGGCTGAGGCCCCTCCCGGCACCGTCCCCGCCCCCGCGGCCCCGGACTTGCCTGTGGAGTCGCCCCCGTCATACCCGCCCTTCCCGGGTTCGGGGCGGATCCGGCCAAGGTACAGGAGTTCCTGTCGGCCATGGCCCGCCTCTTCGGGCCTTCCAGGCCCCTCCGGTGCGCCTTCGGGCCCCGCGGGCCCTGATGGGGTTGCTCCGGCGTCGCCGGCGGCCCCGGCGTCGCCCGAGCCTCCAGCCTCGATCCCGGCTCCGGCTTCGGCCCCGGCCTCGATCCCGGCTCCACAGCCCCCATCGACGCCGGTCGACCTCACGACACCTCCGCCGGCGCCGATGTCTCCGGTGCCGTTCTCGACGCCGCCCTGGGCTCCGGGCGGCGTCGTCCCCAGTTCCTTCCGGCTCCGGACATGGACCCGGAGCGACGTCGCTCGACGCCCGGCTCCGGCGCCCGATGGGACCTTGGGTCCCAAATGTCCCTCCTCCTCCTTATTTTGAACCAGAGGAGGACCAGGAGGACTGGGAGGGTCTGATGACCCTCTGACACGCAACTGTCAGTATGATGAGGACTGGACAGAGTCTAGGGAGGCCAGTGGTCTGGATACTTCTCCTGACACTGGCATGCTGTCTCCTCCCGTGGCTACGGAGGAGGGGGCCAATTTTGGTGCACGGTGTTGCGTAGGGCTGCTGGGGGCCTTACGTCTCCAGCTCCCTACTTTGACGGTCAAGCCTAACATCTTGACAGAGGTGCTTCAGCCGGCAGCCTCCTCTGCGGAGACTGTGCTGCCGTTTAACGGCACGCCCTCACTGACGTTCTTTTGGGCGCCTGGTCCAAGCCCAACACAGGGGCTCCTGTGGATCGGAACGTGTCACGACGCCATCGCCCCGCTCCGGGCGACCCCCTGTTTCTTTCTGTCCACCCCACTCCTGAGAGCTTGGTTGTCCAAGCCTCCGCTTCCCAAACCGCCTTCCCTACCGCTCCTCCGGATAGGGAATCCAAACGCCTGGATCAGTTTGGGAAGAAAGGTTTTCTTCCTCCAGTGCTGGCTTGCGGTCCGTTAACACCGCTTGTCTTTTGGGCCGACATACCCACTCCCTGTGGGATTCGGGTGGCGGATGTTTTGCCCCAGTGCCCTGAGGAGGTCCAGGCACTGCTTTCCGCGCCATTGCGGAAGGAAGGGATGCGGCCAAATACACTATCCGTTGTGGCCTTGACACCGCCGACTCGCTGGGCAGGTCGATTGCAACGACGGTGGCGCTCCGGCGCCACGCCTGGCTGAGAACCACTGGTTTTTCAGGGGATGTCCAGAATACTCTCATGGACATGCCCTTTGATGGAGTCGGTCTTTTTGGGTCCAAAGCAGACCATGCGTTGGAGAGCGCTTTAAGGACTCACGGGGCTACTGCAAAGTCCCTGGGCCTTTCTGCTACACGCCCTCCGCTACCTTCTGCTTTTCGCCCCCTATCGTGGCCACGGTAGGGGCGCCCCTTCACGTCAGCAGCCCAGCCACCGGCCCGCGCAGCAGGCGTCTTGCGTGGCCGAGGACGTGGATTCCGCCGTGGCGGATCGGGCAACCAGCGTGCGGGTCAGGCCACCACCTCCAACCCGTCCGCGGCCTCCAAGCCCTCCTAGTCCCTCCTTTCAGGTGCACGGCACGCCAGTAGGGGGCAGGGTCCGCCATCACCTTCCCCACTGGCGCACCATCACCTCGGACAGGTGGGTCTTGGACATTGTCCGAAGGGGCTACTCCCTCCCCTTCGAGACCACCCCCAGCCATGCCACCTCAATTCCACCGCATGTCAGGGGATCACTTGGTGCTTCTACGGAAGGAAGTCACGGCCCTCTTGACCAAGAGGGCCATCGGGCATGTTCCGACCCCAGAAGTAGGGCGTGGTTGCTACTCCCACTACTTTCTGGTGCCCAAAAGGACAAGGAGGACATGCGTCCTATCTTGGACCTCCGGAACGTCAATCGCTTCCTCCGGAAGGAGAAGTTCAAGATGCTCACCCTAGCTCAGGTCTTGACTGCCCTCGACCCTGGAGACTGGTTGGTAGCGTTGGACTTGCAGGACGCGTATTTCCACATCCCCGTCCTGCCGGCCCACCGGCGTTACCTTCGGTTCACGGTAGGCCCCGAGCATTTTCAGTTCACCGTGCTCCCCCTTGGCCTCACGCAGTGCCCCTCGGGTGTTCACGAAAGTGATGGCGGTGGTCGCAGCTCATCTGCGCCGGGCAGGGGTTCCAGTCTTCCCCTACCTCGACGACTGGCTGCTGAAGGCGTGGCCTCGTCCCAGGCAGTCGTCTCCCACCTCCAGACTACGGCCGAACTCCTGCACTCGCTGGGGTTCTCCATCAATGTGCCGAAGTCTCATCTAATTCCTTCTCCACAGCTCCTTTTCATCGGAGCAGTTCTGGACACGACGCAGTTTCGGGCCTATCCTCCCCGAACGGCGAGTCCGGGATATTCAGGCTATGATTCCGATCTTTCGGCCTTTATCCTGGGTTTCGGTACGGATGACCCTGAGGCTGCTGGGCCTCATGGCCTCCTGCATCCTGCTGGTCAATCATGCCAGATGGCATATGCGGGCTCTGCAGTGGGACCTGAAGTTCCAGTGGGCGCAGCACCAGGGCAACCTGTCCGATCACGTCCAGATCTCGGAGGGGACTGCAAAACAGTTGCAGTGGTGGCTCTCGAACCGGCAATGGGTCATGGGCAGATCCCTCTCCCTTCCCCAGCCAGAGCATACAGTTGTGACGGACGCGTCCCTTCTGGGATGGGGCGGTCACATGGGAGAGGCGGAGATCAGAGGCCTCTGGTCTCCGGCGGAGTCCCGGCTCCATATCAACCTTCTGGAGCTCCGGGCGATCCGGCTTGCACTCAAGGCATTCCTTCCCTCTGTCAAAGGGAAGGTAGTGCAGGTGTTCACAGAAACACCACCGCCATGTGGTACTGCAACAAACAGGGCGGGGTGGGGTCTTGGACCCTTTGTCAGGAGGCTCTGCGCCTCTGGACATGGCTGGAACATCAGGGCATGTTCCTGATGGTTCAACACCTGGCAGGTTCTCTGAACGCCAGGGCGGGACGAACTCAGCCGCAGGTGCATGATGGATCACGAATGGCGTCTTCACTCGGAAGTGGCGCAAGGACTCTTTCTACAGTGGGGAGAGCCTTGGTTAGATCTATTCGCCACCGAAGAGAACGCGCAATGTCATCCAGTTCTGCGCGTTGGAATTTCCAAGGCGGCACTCGCTCGGCGACGCTTTTCGTCGCGAGTGGAGTTGCGGTCTGTTGTACGCCTTTCCGCCTATACCACTTCTACCCAGAGTGTTGAAGAAGATTCGGCACGACCGGGCCCAAGTCATTCTTGTGGCTCCGGACTGGGCTCGACGAGTTTGGTATCCCGAGCTACTCAATATGAGCATAGATCCCCGATCCGTCTGCCTCTTCGGGAGGATCTTCTGTCGCAGCAGCAGGGGACGGTCCTCCACCCGAACCTGTCCAGTCTACACCTGCTTGCGTGGAGATTGAGCGGCGGCAGTTGATTCCTTTCGACTTGCCTCCCGAAGTTTGTGATGTGATTCTGGCAGCCAGGCGTCCCTCCACTAAGGTGGTATACGCCTGCAGGTGGAACAAATTTGTGGCATGGTGCACAGCAAAGGCTGTGGATCCCCTTTCTGCCCCTCTTTCTGAGGTCCTTCTGTTCCTTCTCTCTCTGGCCCAACAGGGTTCTGCCCTGGGTACCGTCAAGGGTTATCTTTGTGCTATCTCGGCCTTCCTCAGGCTCCCTGATCAGCCCTCCCTTTTCAAGTCCCCTGTTGTTAACAGGTTCTTAAAAGGCATTACTCACCTCTTCCCTCCTGTTCCGTTTGTAATGCCTCAGTGGGACTTGAACTTGGTTCTTACCTTTTTAATGTGCGCTCCCTTTGAGCCTCTGCATAACTGTCCTCTTCGTCTTCTGACTCTGAAGACAGCCTTTCTGGTGGCCATCACCTCCGCTCGGCGGGTGAGTGAGCTCCAGGCTCTATCTTGCAAACCTCCCTTTCTGTCTGTTCATCCAGACAAGGTTGTTCTTCGGACGCGTCCGTCCTTCTTGCCAAAGGTGGTTACTGCTTTCCACATTGGGCAGACCATCACTTTGCCCACCTTCTTTCCGCCTCCGCATCCTTCCAGAGAGGAAGAGAGGCTCCACCGTCTGGACCCAAAACGTGCGCTCTCTTTCTATATTGACCGCACAAAACACTTCCGGGTGGATGACCAGCTCTTTGTTGGCTACGTGGGCGCCAAAAGGTCGGGCGGTGCACAGAGAGGACCATCTCCCGCTGGGTTACCTTGTGCATCAAGACCTGCTATTCTTTGGCTAAAAGGAACCTCCTGTTGGGCTGCGTGCCCATTCCACCAGGGCAACGGCTGCTACCACGGCCTTGGGCCGCGGTGTTCCGCTGCCGGTTATCTGTCAGGCGGCTACGTGGGCCTCGCTGCACACGTTTACTAAACATTACTGCCTTGACAGTCAGGTCCGGAGGGACGGCTTCTTTGGCCGTTCTGTCCTCCAGGACTTCCTTGTCTGATCTTTGTTCGCAGACCCACCACCGGGGTTGGTATTGCTGGGGTATCTATTCTAAGGTAGGGAATCTATCACTAACGTGTCTCTTTCAGATGCACAAGTTACTAACTTGTGTAACGATATATCTGTAAGAGACAGTAGTTAGTGATAGATTCCTTACCGCCCACCCATCCTCCCCGTTCTGCGAACTGATTTCTAGGGTTAAGGACATCCCTTTCAGGGCCCTAGTATTTTTCAGACACCTGTGTCAGCTTCTTGCATGGCTCTGCGTTCCTGGCGCGGAAAGTCGTGTACAGGACTGACGTCAGCGCGCAGGGGCGGCGCCTAAGTACTGCCCGCGACGTCATCCCGGCGATCACGACGCCGGCGACGGACGCGGAGCCGCACGACGCCGCCTACCGACGCGCAAGGGTACTGCTACGCAAAACTTTCCGGATCCAGCCTGACGCCTGGGGATATTCTAAGGTAGGGAATCTATCACTAACTACTGTCTCTTACAGATATATCGTTACACAAGTTAGTAACTTGTGCATTACTTATCGTATACAGTCATTTAAATATGCCATTTTCTTGTACATTAACTGTCACGCCATAAAACACTAGCAGCACAATGTCAGGAGGGAGGGTGTGCGAGCGGGGAGGAAACAGATGGCCAGAGATGTCCAACTTTAAGCAGTGCAAGGAAACTCCCTTTGAAAGCAAGCGGGGGCAGGAAGGACGGCAGCAATGATGGGAGGGAGGGGTGCGAGCAAGGAGGCAATAGATGGCTAGAGATGCACAACTAAAAGAATAAATCCGTGATGTCCAGTGGGAGGGAACCAAGCACCCAAAGACTGGAACAGATGGATACTATTGACCATTTCGAAAGGCAGGCCAACCAAAAGCACTGGGTGTGTTGAATGCCCATAGACTTGAATACAGCATGCCTTGCAGAGCATCGCAGGCGCTGCCCAGGCTCGATCTAAAATATAATAAATAATCAAATGTTCTTAACTGTCTTTGTAAAGGATTCTTTTTCATTAAATTATCATTTTACCTTAGGACCCCCTGCAGAGGCTGATGATGAATCGCAGAACATTACCATCTATGTGCAGGGTTTGCCTGACACTGTGACTGTAGAGGAAATGGCAGAATTCTTCAAACATTCGGGACCAGTCAAGGTAAGGGCATGATGGTAGCCTCAAATATGTGGCTAGAAAGTCTTTTTTGATGGTGTACTATAATCATCATTGACATTAATTTTCTATATTCCATTTACTTTTGTTCTTTGCAGTTTTTCTTCCAAAAGGTTAATTTCCTATACCGTTTCATGTTTCTTTCAATTTGTAAAGCCTTATCCAATATTTCTGTCAATCGGACTGAGAGAGAAAATGGGCCCGGACACCAAAATAAAATTGGCACCCCATTAGTGAATTTGATACCTAAGAAAGTGGCACATGTTTCCAAGTAGAAGCAGTTTTTCGATCTTTTAAAGACAAGCTGTATAAGTGATTTGCAAGGTAATGACTGCATGGATTAAAGCTTGCTGAAGGCAATGTTTGTTAATATGCGGGTACTTGACAGTACAAACCGGCCCAACAGACAATACAACGGGCCCCTACACTGACCTGCCAGACCAGCCCTTCAGGCACTGCCTGATTGCCCTCTAGGCCAGTCTGACCCTAATTACCACTAATAATAATTGATGGGTTTCTGCAGAGATGTCAGTTTGTGCATGCCATATGCTTGTAAGTATAGCCTACAGTGTTATCTTAGCATTCTTGAATGTTGACAGTTATTTAAAACAGGTCATTGGACTTATACTTGCCTTGCTTTTAACATCTGAAAGAAACACGTTAGTTATAGATTCCTTACCTTAGAATTACCCCCAGGCGTCAGACTGGATCCAGAATTTTTTTCGTCATCAGTACTTCTGCGCGATGGAAGGTGGCGTCGGTCGACTCCGCGTTCGGCGTCGTGGTCGCCGGTATGACGTCGCTGCAGCTACTTAGATGCCGCCCTCGCGCGCTGACGTCAGTTCTTTCTTTTTCCGTGCCAGCCAGCGCAGATCCGGGGAGAGCGGTACCTCAGTCATTTTTTGACTAACTTTTTCTCGACTTTTGTCGACTTCTTTCTTCGAGTCTCCGAAAAGGTGCACGAGGGATGCCCGGCTTCAAGGCTTGCGGTTCCTGTAGCCGACTGATGTCGGTGACGGATCCGCACCGCGTGTCTTTTCTGCCTGGAGCGCAACCACGACTCCAAGTCGTGCTCCAACTGCCGGTCGATGGCGCCGAAGGCTTTGCGGGAGCGGTACCGAAAGCTGCTTGAACATCGGCAGTCGGCTCCGCGCCGTTCGAGGTCTCGATCGAGAGGGCAGTCGAGGGACCAGTCGCGGAGCCACCACCATTCCGGTTCGAAATCATCAAAGTCTTCGCACTCTGGGTCGGGTAAGTTGAAGCACAAGAAGAAGTCGAAGAAGCATAGTCGCTCTTCGACTTCTCCTAGTCAGTCGGCCGATCCGACAAGGCACGCGGGTGGTGCCCCTCCCGCGTGCGGAGCCTGCAGACCCGACTCGGAGTAGTCGTCGTGTCCCCTCCCCCCCCCCTTTCCGGGACCCGGAGCGACTCCCGCCCAGCTTCGTACGTTCTACGAGGCGATGCATGCCATCTTTGGGCGAACCGAACCCGCCGGCGCGCCCTTGGGCCCCGCAGACTCGGTTGGGGGGCCTAGGTCTTCGCTGCCAGCGGTTCCGGCCCTGACGCTGCAGGCCCTCCTTGGATCCAGACCTGGATCCGGATCGGCGCCGGTTGACCTCGTTACGCCTCCATCTGCGCCGCTTCCGACGGCACCACTACCACGTCCGACGCCGGTTGGCCCCCCGGCCGGCGTCGACCCCGGCCTCCATCCTGATGTGGACACGGAGCCGGACCGGCGGCGTCCGGCCGCCGGATCTGGCGCCGGGTGGGGTTTTCATGCCCCTATTCACTCCTGGGGTCCCTTTTCAACCACAGTGGCAACCAGAGGATGATGAAGAGGACTGGGAGGGGTCAGGTGACCCTTTAACTGACCAGTTGGAAAGTGAACAGGACTGGAGAGAGGAACTGGGGGATGCCAGTGGTTTGGACACCTCCCCTGACCTTGGCATGTTGTCTCCTCCTCCTACTGTGGCTATGGAGGAGGGAGCGTCATACGCAGTGGTGTTGCGTAGGGCGGCCGAGGCTCTCAACATCGAGCTTCCTACAGTGGCGGTCAGGACTAACCTCCTGACTGAGGTGCTTTAGCCGGCTGCGAGCTCTTCGGAGCCCTTGCTGCCGTTCAACGAGGCCCTCACTGTCCTTTTGGGCACTTGGTTCAAGCCCAACACGGGGGCTCCCGTGGATAGGATGATTGCCCGACGCCCGGCTCCGGGCGACCCCACTTTCCTCTCTCAACACCCCACCCCGCAGAGCTTGGTTGTCCAAGCCTCCACTTCAAAAAGCGCATTCCCTACCGCTCCCCCGGAAAGGGAATCCAAGAAGCTGGATCACCTTGGGAAGAAGATTTTCTCTTCCGCCAGCTTAGGACTGCGGTCGGTAAACACCGCATGTCTCTTGAGCAGTTATTCCCACTTCGTGTGGGATACGGTGGCGCAGGTGCTGCCTCGGTGTCTGGAGGAGGCCCGGACAGTGCTTTCTCAGGCTGTGGCCGCCTGGAGAGATGCAGCAAAGTTTGCCATACGTTGTGGGCTGGACACCGCCGACTCTCTGGGCAGGACCATTTCAACGTCGGTAGCGCTTCGGCGCTACGCCTGGATGAGGTCAACTGGCTTTTCAGGGGATGTCCAGAACACCTTGATGGACATGCCATTTGATGGCCGTCGCCTTTTTGGCGACAAAGCAGACCACGCTCTAGAGCGTTTCAAGGACTCACGGGCTACGGCCAAGTCCTTGGGCCTCTCCACCCGCTCTGCGCATTCTGCTTTTCGCCCCTAACGTGGCTACGTAAGGGGTGCCCTGCTACGTTCCGCCCAGAGCCACAGGCCGCAGCATGTTACCCAACCTTCGCGCGGCCAGGGACGTGGGAACAACTGTCGTGGTTCCGGGGTCGGGCGGGCCAGTCCACCAACCCCCCCTCCGCAGCAGCCTCCAAACCCTCCTAGTCCGACCTTTCAGGCCCATCAAACACCAGTGGGCGGCAGGATTTGCCATCACCTCCCCCACTGGCGCACCATCATGTGTGACAGGTGGGTTCTGCAGATAGTCCGAAGGGGCTACCCCCTCCCCTTCGAGACTACCCCTCCAGCCATGTCACCAAGATACCACCGCATGTCGGAGGATCATCTGACCCTTCTCCAGCAGGAAGTTATGGCTCTCTTGGCCAAGGGAAGCCATCGAGCGCGTTCCTGTCCCAGAAGTAGGTCGTGGTTGTTACTCCCACTACTTTCTGGTCCCCAAGAAGGACAAGGGCCTGCGTCCCATCTTGGATCTCAGGGACGTCAACCGCTTCCTCCGGAAGGAAAAGTTCAAGATGTTGACGCTTGCCCAAGTCTGGTCTGCCCTCGACCCGCAAGACTGGTTGGTAGCGTTGGACTTGCAGGACACTTATTTTCACATCCCTGTCCTGCCAACCCACCGGCGTTGCCTACAGTTCACGGTAGGCCACGAGCATTTTCAATTTACCGTGCTCCCCTTTGGCCTTACCAGCGCCCCTCGGGTGTTCACGAAAGTGATGGCGCTGGTCGCAGCTCATCTGCGCAGATCAGGGGTTTCAGTCTTCCCCCTATCTCGACGACTGGCTGTTGAAGGCGGACTATCCCCAGGCAGTCGTCTCCCACCTCCAGACTACGGCCGACCTCCTGCATTCGCTGGGGTTTTCCATCAATGTGCCGAAGTCACACCTGATTCCCTCTCAGAAGCTCCTTTTCATCGGAGCGGTTCTGGACACTACGCAGTTGCGGGTCTATCCTCCCGAGCAGCAAGGCTATGATTCCAATCTTTCAGCCTCTTTCCCGGGTTTTGGTCAGAATGACTCTGAGGGTGCTGGGCCTCATGGCCTCCTGCATCCTGCTGGTAGGTCATGCCAGATGGCATATGCGGGCTCTGCAGTGGGACCTGAAGTTCCAGTGGGCGCAGCATCAGGGGAACCTGTCCGATACGTCCAGATCTCGGAGGGCACTGCACAACAATTGCAGTGGTGGCTCACGAACCGGCATTGGGTCAATGGCAGATCCCTCTCCCTTCCCCAACCAGACCACACTGTGGTGACGGACGCGTCCCTTCTGGGATGGGGCGGTCACATGGGAGAGGCGGAGATCAGAGGCCTCTGGTCTCCGGCGTAGTCCGGGCTCCACATCAACCTTCTGGAGCTCCGGGCGATTCGTCTTGCACTCAAGGCATTCCTTTCCTCTGTCCAGGGAAGAGTAGTGCAGTTGTTCACGGACAACACCACCGCCATGTGGTACTGCAACAAACGGGGAGGGGTCATGGACCCTATGTCAGGAGGCCCTCCGCCTCTGGACATGGCTGGAACATCAGAGCATATCCCTGGTGGTTCAACACCTGGCAGGTTCCCTGAACGCCAGGGCGGACGAACTCCGCCACAGGTGCATGATGGATCACGAATGGCGTCTCCACTCGGAGGTGGTGCAAGGTCTCTTTCAACAATGGGGAGAGCCTTGGTCAGATCTATTCGCCACCGAAGAGAACGCGCAATGTCAGCAATTCTGCGCGTTGGAATTTCCAAGGCGGCACTCGCTGGCGGCGCCTCTCGTCGCGAGTGGAGTTGCGGTCTGTTGTACGCCTTTCCGCCTATACCACTTCTGCCCAGAGTGCTGAAGAAGATCAGCGCGACCGGGCCCAAGTCATTCTTGTGGCTCCGGACTGGGCACGAAGAGTCCTGGTATCCCGAGCTGCTCAACATGGCCATCGATCCTCCGATCAGACTGCCTCTTCGGGAGGATCTTCTGTCGCAGCAGCAGGGGACGGTCCTCCACCCGAACCTGTCCAGTCTCCACCTCCTTGCGTGGAGATTGAGCGGCGGCAGTTGACGCCGTTTGACCTGCCTTCCGAAGTCTGTGACGTAATCTTGGCAGCCAGGCGTCCCTCCACTAAGACGGTATACGCCTGCCGGTGGAACAAATTTGTGGCATGGTGCACAGCAAAGGCTGTGGATCCCCTTTCTGCCCCTCTTTCTGAAGTACTCTTGTTCCTTCTCTCCTTGACCCAGCAGGGCTCTGCTCTGGGCACTGTCAAGGGCTATCTGTCGGTCATCTCTGCTTTCCTTCGGCTGCCAGATCAGCCTTCTCTTTTCAAGTCCCCAGTAGTTAACCGTTTCTTAAAAGGCTTAACGCATCTTTTTCCTCCAATCCCCTTCGCTATGCCTCAGTGGGACTTGAATCTTGTGCTAACTTATCTAATGTGCCCTCCCTTTGAGCTGCTTCATAGCTGTCCCTTACGGCGCTTAACTCTTAAGACTGCTTTCCTGGTAGCCATCACTTCTTCTAGAAGGGTGAGCGAGCTCCAGGCCCTTTCTTCAAAACCTCCTTTCCTTTCTGTCCATCCGGATAAGGTGGTTCTCCGAACCCGTCCATCCTTTCTTCCTAAGGTGGTCACTGCCTTCCACATTGGGCAGACCATTACCTTGCCCACCTTCTTTCCGCCTCCGCATCCTTCGAAGGAGGAAGAGAGGCTCCACCGTCTGGACCCAAAACGCGCGCTCTCCTTCTATCTGGATCGCACCTAACCGTTCCGGGTGGATGATCAACTTTGTGTTGGCTACGTGGGCGCAAAGAAGGGTTGGGCCGTACACAAACCCACCATTTCACGGTGGGCCGTGTGGTGTATTAAAGCCTGTTACACTCTGGCTAAAAAAGAGCCTCCAGTAGGGCTACGCTCTCACTCCACCAGGGCGACGGCAGCCACTACTGCCTCGGGAAGAGGAGTTCCTCTAAATAACATCTGTCAGGCAGCTACGTGGGCATCAAGGCACACGTTACTGAAACACTACAGTCTGTCCAGTCCGGAGAGACGGCTTCTTTGGCCGTTCTGTTCTCCAGGACTTACTGGTGTGATCTTGGTTCACAGACCCACCACCGAGGTTGGTATTGCTGGGGTATCTATTCTAAGGTAAGGAATCTAGAACTAACGTGTTTCTTTCAGATGAACAAGTTACTTACCTTCGGTAACGATATATCTGTAAGAAACATTAGTTGGTTATAGATTCCTTACCGTCCCACCCATCCTCCCCGTTCTGCGAAACTGATTTCTAGGGTTAAGGTCATCCTTTCAGGGCCCTAGTTTTGTGCACCAATTGTCAGTGTCTTGCATGGCTCTGCGTTTCTGGCACGGAAAGTCGTGTACAGAACTGACGTCAGCGCACAAGGGCGGCGTCTAAGTAGCTGCCGCGACGTCATGCTGGCGACCACGACGCCTAACGCGGAGTCGACAGACGCCACCTTCCGACGCGCAGAGGTACTGCTGACAATCTTTCCAGATCCAGTCTGACGCCTGGGGGTAATTCTAAGGTAAGGAATCTATAACTAACTAATGTTTCTTACAGATATATCGTTACCGAAGGTAAGTAACTTGTTCTTCAAGGTTATCAAGGTGTTGTCCTTGCAGTATCACCTGTCTTCCATGTTACTAAATTGAAATTCCTCTTGGTATCTGATAGTGCCTCCTATTCTCCACACTGCCATACTTGGCCTGTTCTGCATCAGTTCAGGCTTCTATTATATTCACTTCTTTTTGATGCACTGTGAATGTGTGCCACTTCCGGAGATTTGAAAATGTTGCCTCTAGTTTAATTTTTTTTACAAAGTTAGAAATGTTTGACTTTCTGAGCTTTTTTCAACCTTGCGTATTTAAGGGGTTTTTGCTGCATCCACTGCAGTTTTCTTATTTGTATTTCTTGCTTTTTTTGAGGTGGTACAAATTCTTATGGTGTGCACAAACCTTGCTTCAGCATCTCTTTAGGGAATTAAGTGAGTTTCTTATTTCGTTCACTGCCATTTTGGTTGGTAGGTAGCCCAAATATTTAGGTGTATCCTGCATAAAGAAACGACATTTGCCGCACACAATATAGGATTTTTCACCTGGTCCTGGGACTGAAAGCTTTCTGGGCAGTTTCTTTGTTGAATACTGTCAATTATGTATTGTCTAAGGTCCTCAAATTCTTGTGCCCAAAAAGAATAACTTGGGTTCTTCAATTGTAATGCAGAAGACTCCAGGAGTAGTGAAGACTTACTGACTTAAACCAAGGGTTAAATGTCACCCCAGACCTTGGACTCAATCTGTGGCAATTTGGCACCTTACGTCTAAGAGGTTGGGCACTTGCAGTTACTTGAAGAATGCATGAATATTTTAAAGGGCTTGCTATGCTCCTAAATATAAAAGGTTTGCTACTTCCTGTGCTTTATTCTCCATTAATCCAGTGGGGGTCTCCCCCAGTGACCTTGTGAAATACTTACTGTACAACCAAATGGTTCAGCTTATATTTGCATTATAGTACATCAGCTTCATTTGCTGTGCACTTGTAAAATATAGAGCTATCAGTGTAAAAAATTCATGTGATTAAGGCTTTTGTGTAATGTTTAGAGCAAATGAACCCACTAAGGGCCATCCTACCATTTTTTGGGACTTTAGTATTGTCTCAACAATATTATTGCGCCATCCTTAAGAGCCCTTCCATAAAAAATAATATAAGGGAAAGTAAAGTCAGTGTACCATAGGTGCATACTTTCAGTTTCTTAGATGGTTGGTTCTGCCAACATTCCAAGTTTGTTTACCCAAGCTGATTTTACCTTTTCGGTTATGCGATGGAGTTGCATCCTGATTCTCTGGATCAGCCAGAATACACCTTACTCTTATTAGGTGTAAATAGGGTTGTAGTAAGTTACATTGATATACCCAAATCGTTCAGAAGCATTTGTTGCCCGTTTACCAGCATGTCTAGGAAATATTTTTAAGTCTGGAATTGTAGGCTGGGTTATAAATAAGGCTCCCAGTTTTCCGTTTTTACAGATAAATACAGACCGAAAACAATTTTTTTGTCTTTTTATTTTTAAAAGCGGAAAAATACAGTAAATTATGCTTCTTGTGGGTGACGCTCCTTGCTGTCTTTCGTGCTTTCCAGGACAACAGCTGAGCAGATAGGCAGCTTGGGAAGTTAAAAAACCGGTTCAGATATCCCTAGATAAAGGCATATGTTAACATGTATGTGTATTATAATGCCGATTTACCTGTGGGTGTAATGTTTTGCTATATTTGGCTGCTTAATTTGCTTAAATGCAACAGATTGCAAAGTATGAGTGCATGTTTATCAGTTAAATGTGGAAATCTACCATTTTATGACTCCCATTTATTCTCAAAACACAAGAAATATGGATAAATACCAATCAGATGCCCAAAAAATAAATATGGATAAATACAGATGGAAATGTTAAAAGAAAAAGACCATAAAACAGAGTGCCCTAGTTATAAGGGACTTGGAAATATGTTATGATGTGCTAAGTTCACATTAAGTGGTAAGCAAACTTGTAAAAGGCCAACACTTGCAGAGCTGGAATCTAGTCCTCCGTGCACACCTTTGCTAAGCTTTACTGTTGATACCTCTGCCTGGATAATCAGGGTCAGATGGTCTTAAACTTAATACTTCTTTTTCAATCAACCAAAACATTGGAGTGGTTTTAACTCCTATGTGCAGCATGTGAGCTACAGCACATACTGCAAACTGAAAACATTACTTAACTGTAACACTCGGTTTGCGGCTTGTTGTGTTGTAGAGTCGCATATGAGCCTTCTTGCCTCCCATTTGACTGGAACGTATTAGTTGAGGATTACTATGCAATCATGTTAAAGAGCCTTGCTTTCTGGTTTGACAAGATAGTCTGTGTCCTGTTGCATTGTGGTATTTGCATATCATGAAAGTAATTCAGTGCAACCTTGATTCTGAAATAAAAATTAGAAAGAAAAGCAAGTTCAGAATTCACTCGGGAAATGACATTCTCAGCCTATATGTCACTGCCGCGCGCGGATGTCGGTTCTTTCTTTCCACACTACCAGATGTGGATCTGAAGCTACCTTCAGTCTCTTGGAGACCCTTACCTCGATCACAGAATTTGAAACCGTGTGCAAGCACATCACCTCCCAAAGCGACTGGTTTTAAGTCCTGATAGGACTGTCTCGAACAAATAACTGTGACAGGTCTTCAATAGATTTGTCTGTGGTGCCTGGGGTTGAGCCACAACTCTTAAGGCCTACAGTGATTGTGTCATTGATTCCGATAAGTGTGATGTCTTTGGCCAGCCTTAAGAGGAAAATTGGTAGGACTACCTGGAGGAGGCTAGTGACCTTGATACCGACCCTTAGTCGAGGCATCTCTCATGCCACTGGTCCTGCCACGGAGGAGCGTGCTTCTTAAGCCATAATAATGCGTTGGGCACCCAAAGTCCTTGACCTCTAACTGCCCACCTTGGAGGTAAAGATCAGTGTTCTTACAGAAGTCCTTCAGCCAGGACACACATCCACTGAACCCCTCCTTAACTTTTATCGAGGCCCTCATGGATACTTTATTGGTTGCATGGGCCAAACCTTGCTCTTGGGCCACCACCCCCCCACCCTCCCAGTCAACCGCCAGATTGCACTACGCCACTGCCTGCCCCTGGACAACCCTGCGTTTGTATCTCCACAATCCTCTCCTGAAAGCTTGATGCAGGCATCTGCTATTAAGACTAACCCCAACACATTTCCTACTACTTCCCCAAAACTGGTGGAGACGTTCAGGAAAAATATTCTTGTCCACCAGCTTGCCACTTCAATCAGTGAATTCCTGCTGGGGCACTATTCCCATGCCCTTTTGGATTCCATGGCTCAAATCCTCAAAGGGATCTCGGAAGACCTTCGTCCTATCCTCGCTCTGGCCATACAGAACGAATGTGACACAGCCAAGTTCACAATTTTTTGTGGCTGGGACTCCACCGATTCCATCAGGCAGGCCATTGGCACAAGTGTAACCATTTGCAGCCATGTTTGACTGCGGTTTGCGTGTTTACAGGCGATATCCAGGTGTCCCTCATGGATATGCTAATTCGGGACTCGCCTGTTGGGTAACAAGGCAGATTCCACACTCGAGCGGTTCAAGGATGGCAGGGCAATGACCCTCTTTCTTGGCTTGTCTTTCCCACCATGCCAATCGCATCAGCCCTACCACTCCTTCTCAGGTTTTGACAGTTGCCTCACACCACCATCCAATCCAACCCCCATAAGTCGCCCAGCAGTTTTGCGGTCGAGGCCGTAGTGGTCATTGCCCCAGCATTCAAGGTTAATGGGCTGCCTAGTCCACTGCCCTACACACACTGGGCCCCCTCTAGGGCTGAAAAAGCAGGAATAGACACCCCTTCGGGCACTGAATGGGTAATCGATGGTGCATACTCCTATTCTTCATTTGGTGCAGTTTCAGCAGCTTTCCAACACTTCCGTGAATGGGAAGCTGGGTGTGCTGACCTTGTTGCTGCTCTGTAGTTTGTCAAAGTTGTCGTCCTCATAAAAATCTTCGCTGCATCTTGGCCATGGGAAGATTTTCCAAGGTGACTTATTCCTCCTCCTAGCATAGTAGTCCGGCTCCACAGTAGTAGACCACTTGTCCTCCCTAGAAGACCTGCAACCTTCAAATGTTTGTGGACACTCCTATTATGGCCCTCTCATATTATCCAGGCCCTGTTTCTATCTGGATTTTGCTAATTTCTTAGCGCATAGTCCAGTCAGACCAGTTCTGACTGGTCTGAGGTGTTGCATTGTAACCTGACACAATTTGCTTTTGTTGCCAAAGTAAATGAACTCTGCACAATCAAAGAGATGTACTAGTTTCACCCTGTGCTGGGGGAGATTGCACTAGACAAAAAGAATAGGCTGGATACCTTCTTCGTGCCACAGAGTACACAGGTTTTATGAGGGGATGTGAAGGATACATGTGCGTGTTTTGATGTTTCAAATTGGCACCAAACATATCAACCACATGACCACCCATGCAGTGTAAATCCCCTCCCCCATGGGGGGGCTGCAGACGAAGTGGCATCAGGGGGTCGAGTCATAATGCAGTCTATGGGTCTCTAGAACGATTGGTGTAGGGTTAGACTTTGAAACTTTTTGCTTGCTGATAAAGAGAAATAGAATGTCCAAAAAGCGAATTTCTTTCTAAAAGAAAAGATTCTACACTGTCTAAAGTTTTGAAACTGAGTGCATTGCCAATTTTGGACCAGAGGTCACACACTGCCCAAAAACAGTTTTGTGGCGCTTTAGCTGTTAGATTAGGCTGCACTCCCATCTGTTCGAAAGTTCTCAGATAGCTGAATACTTAAACTTTATAGCATTCACGTTGAAGGCAAAAGCTAGCAGTAATGTTAGTTTAGGTATGTATAAATTGCATCTCGGTTTCAGGTC
Source organism: Calotriton arnoldi (assembly GCA_963921515.1). Classification (NCBI taxonomy): domain Eukaryota; kingdom Metazoa; phylum Chordata; class Amphibia; order Caudata; family Salamandridae; genus Calotriton; species Calotriton arnoldi. The sequence goes on from CAWUFW010009159.1 coordinate 511,156, forward strand.
CTGGGATATGCCTGATGCCTCTGCCATGAAACCGAAATGCCAAAGGTGAACAAATGACACCCACCCAAAGAAATGAGGAGCACATCCTTCAGGTAAGAAAAAAGTATCTGTTAAGTGTTCGAGATGGTTAGAGGGATTGAGGGTTAATTGGTGGTCATAGGTTTTGGAGTGACCCTTATCTGTCACTTGAGTCCTTAATCCATGTGCTACTTAGTGAAGAAAATGGCCAGCTTGGGTGCCAGTTCACATTAGGTGTCCCTAGGGCTTAGTAGGGATTCTTTTAGCTGTAGGGATTTTCTGATGGCAGCATTATGCAAGATTTGTAGCACAGAAATTGGGCAATTGGAGTCTGGTATTCACGGACCTGACCAGTGCCAGGGATTCTAGCCTGCACCTTTATCTTAAGAGCTCTTTGAAACTGTTGAGATGATGGTTCCAACAGTTCCCGAATTAGGGTTACCTGTTGCAGAAGATGGCTGCAATCTTTCACAGTGGCAGTCGTCTTGTGTAGCACACTCCTGGAGTCTGAAAGACTTTCCATTCAGCTTTCCAAGTACATTGACACTAAATCACAGACCGAAATGTGCAGGCAACCTTCATCCATGCTTTTTAAAGGGAGGGAGCCAGTGGGCCAGACTTTATAAAGGTACAGATAAAAAAAAGTGTACTTGACAATTTAGTATGCCATGGTTTCTCAAATCATTGGGTGTAGGAAGCTGGCTCGGTATATGCTACAACGCTAGGTGGTTCCACGATACACAGTCCAGAGATTCACAAAGTGTACAGGGCTTAATTTATACCGACCGTGCTCTATTAGTGGTATTGTGGGCGAGCAGCCTTAGGCCGAACACGGAGGAGGGTAAGAACATTTATTGTACAAAATTGACCAATAACCGGCACATGACTCAAAAGGAGATCCACACCCATTTTATAAAAATAAGCTTTGTTTGAGTTTTATTTTAAGACCAAGACCTTCACATTAAGGTAAGTATGTATTGCAGGCAAAATACTCAAGACTTTCAAAAGCCAACAGTGCAATTTTCAAAGAGTTCAGTGTTCTCCTATGGAGGAAAACAATAATGCGGTTATATATGCAAGTACACAACTTGCAGTTCTAGTCTTTAGGACCATAGATCAGCACGGGGCAAAGGTCAGGTGAGTACCAAAACTGCACCACCAGCGGCACATGGGGGCCGGGGGCAGAGGTCAAAATCTGTGCTCTGCCCAATGAGTTTCAATGGAGACTGGGGGTGCTCAAAGCAACACAGCTTGCAGGTAGGTGAATCAATTGCAGAGGGCCAATCTTTGGGGGTTTAGAGTTAGCACGGGGGCACAAAGCAGCACCAAACATACACCACCAGCGGCACAGGGGCACCCAATGCTTTTTAAGGGAGAACTTGCTTCAGACAAACCGGCTGCAGGCCAGCACTGGAGGTTGCAGGAGGAAGACCAGCGACAGCAGAGGTAAGTAGAGATGTTGAGGCACTTTGTTCAGCTCACCATGGGGCCAGGATCTTCGGGTGCAGGGGTGCCTTTAGACATGGGATTCTTCTTACTGGAGTTGGGTCGCAGTCAGGGGAGCCTCTGGATTCAAGCTACAGGCGTCTTTGTGGAGTCCATGAAGGCTCAGCCAAATCTAGACTTGAGGTCGGGATCGCTGGGGAACCTGTTTTGGGTCGGTGGTCCACCTGGACATGCGCCGGAGGCATTGGGTGCAATTGACAGGATTCGCAAATCTGGAGGTTACCAGAGTCCTTTGCGTAGGTTTCTTTGTGGTCAGGGCCGCTGTCCTCTGGAGTTCTGGTCGTCTTCAGAGGCAGGCAGTCCTCCCAGGATTTGTGGAGGCTCTGACTGCTCAACAGGTGTCGTTTCTTCGCAGGATGTTCGAGGTCTCCAGACCGGCTGGTGGGGCTGGAGCCAAGTCTGTAGCCGTCTTCAGTCTTCTTCACGGCGTCCTCTTTGTCCTTTTTCATCTTTATTTGGCAGGAACCATCTTGTGGTTGGGTCCGGTCAAAAACTTAGGCCTTCTACTATTTTTGTTAGCTGTTGGTGGGCATCGACGTACCTCCATTTGGTGCACTTTGTGACGTTGTCTAGCTTCCTCCAGAAGCTCCCACCTTTGGTCGCCATCTTCAGATTACTTTTTTCTCGCCATTGGGTCTGTATGTATGCAGGAGAATCTCCAACATCTGGAAGAAGAAAGTGACCGAAAATTTGGAGCAGCATGGAAATCTACACCGGAGAGAAGTTCTCGGAGCAGAACAAGGTATTTTCATCGAACACTGAAAATGCATATTCAGGGGCCCCCTGTACTCTGTGATGGAGAAGACACCATTCCAGTTTTGCAAGAACTGCCACCATAAATTTGCAAAGGAAGACCAACACCGCTCTGCAACCTCTTCCTGCCGGTGGACCATCACTGCAAGGATTGTAATGCCTGCGCAGTATTTGGGACACCATTCCATCGAGATTTGGGCCTGTCCAGCGACTAGGAGAACGTCGCTGAAGGTCCAGAAGGGGATGCCAAGGCTGAGGTCCAGGTCAAAGACGCCGATAAAAGGACCAAGAAGTTTTGCAGCGTGAATCTTTCTGGATTCACTATGCTGTGCATTATTCCGCCATCTCGTGGTTGGGTCCGGATTCGTAGTCTTTTTTTTTTTTTTTTTTTGGCCCAGGTGGGCGCACGCCCCACCATTTGGTGTCTTCGTGACGTCGCGCGCGCTTCCGGCGAAGCTCCACCTTTGGCTAGCCATCTTCAGATTCTTTTTCCGCCGTGGGGTCTGGATCGTTGCCGAGAAGTTCCAGAAAGTTTGGACGAAGAATCTCAAAGTCGAATTTCATCACAGAAGATGTACTTCTGAGACACCGGACGACGACACTAGTACCGGAGAAGAAGGACGACGAGGTAGAAGGTCCACGACCAAAATCTCGACGCCTACAGAGAATGCGGCTCACAGGGGGCTCGCTAAGCGCGGTTATGGACACCAAGACTCACGGTTCTGTCTGCAAATAGCCACCACAAATACGCCCAAAAAGACCAGCACCCAGTCTGCAACCTCTGCTTGCCGCTCGACCACGCCAGCGAAGACTGCAACGCGTGCTCGGCGCTTCACTCGGGACCCTCCGGGTGAGAGACCGACAGAGAAGGGCGAACTACAGCATGCAGGGCCAGGGGCCAGCGACCATCTCTCCGAGACTCTGGGTCTCTCGAGCGGAGAGGAGTGACAACATCGCAGAGGGACCAGAGGACTGCGATTGTCGTCGGAATCGGTGCAGAAAACGCCGAAGGAGGTAAGGGAGTCGTCGACCCCAAAACACCAAAGCGACGCTCGAAAGAGTGAAGCCAGAATCCCTAGCCGGCACTCCGAGAAGTGCAGGCAGTCTCGAGGGAGCGATGGCGGCCGACAAACACCTGGACGAAAGCAACAGCACCAAGGGACAAACAGCCGAGCGGATCCTTGAGACAAGAGACTCTGACCGAAGCAAAGCCTCCGAAAAAAACGACAAGCGCCGAAGGCCGGCCCCCCGGTGCTGGAAACCCCTCGAGACAGAGAAAAGGGAAGGCCCGGCGGCCGTTTCCCCGCCGGCCGCGACCACGAAGAGAGGCACGGGGCACCGCTCGACGCCGAAAAGGTCCACGAGATGGGCGAAAAAGAAAAGGAGGCTCGAGGCAGGAGATGGAGCAGAATCCTGCGGCGCAACGGAGACTTCGACTGAGAAGATGAAACGATACGCTATTCCGTCGGAAGCGAGCCCGTTTACGTGGTGTCACGAGAGTTCGAGGCCGAAGCGGCCGAGGCCCCGGGAGACACCCGCCTGCAGCCTCGAAGACCAGGACGAGGAATACTACTACTTCGAGGGCCGAAGGCGGGGACAGAGATGTTGTCTTACAGGGGACTCGGGCGTCCTCTGAAGTACAAGACCTAGACTGGCAAGACCTCGACACAGTCACCAGAAGAAGGGGGCAGGCACTTACCCCCGAGACCTTTCGCCGCCAGACGCACATCGGGAGTCTACAATGAGTAGTCGTGCAGAAGGCTGCAAGGACTTATGGGGTCGAAATGCAGGGAGGGAAAACAAAAGCAGGTTTCCTCTTCGAAACACTGCTCCCCCGGGAACAGACAAGGAGCCAATTTCTACCCATGTTATCTGGCGTACTCTCGACCAGGGAAGGGAGGCCTTCAGGGAACCAGCAATCTGCAAGGCGGTTACCCCTGAGGAGCGAAAAGAAGTATAAGCACTCCACAAAAGATCCTGCACATACGTACAGGCCTGTACCAGCAGACCACTACTCGCTGCAACAGCCAGGGAAGAGGGGCCGTGCAAGCCCACCAACACAGAGCCCACCTCCGGACAAGGAGAGCAAAAGAATAGGACCTCACAGGACGTAAGGTGGAGAGGGAACGCAGCTACATACACTGGCGTATCGCCAACTCCAACGCCCTCATCAGCAGGCATGCATACCAGCATTGGGCAGAAATGAGCCAGCTCATTAAGCACCTGCACAGGAAGAACACCAACAAAGAGCCAATTACCTAGCGGGCAGTAGGCAAGGCCATCGCGAACACTCTCTGCCTAAAGTCAGCCTTGGACGCAGCAGAGAACTCCAGCAGGCAAAATGATGATAGGGATGACTGAGAGGAGACACGCATGGCTCAGGATCTCCGGCTTCAAACCAGAAGTACAGAGCAACATCATCAACACACCGGCTTCCCGACGGTGAGAAACTGTTTCGAGGGAACAGTTGACAACAAATTAACACAACTAGTGATCGGACAACGGGGAACTGCAAGGTCCATGGGAGCGCTGCAGTTCAGGGGAATGAGAAGAGGGAACCCTCAGGCGCAGCCAGTGGTAGAGGAGGCAATGCACCTACCACCACACCAATCACAACAACAAGGGTACCAAGGAACAACCAGGGCCAAAACTGCAGGACAACAGCAGCAGAATTGGCAGTACCAACACAGAGGACGGTCCTCGAGGGCGCGGATACGGACGGGGACAGGCCCGAAAGGGGCCAGCAGCCCGCCTCAAAGTGACTCCACACTCAGAACAAGCTCCCCCACCGTTAACACCAAGGTTGAGGGGAAGTCCGCAAAAGGAAAAGATAAAGAGCAGAAGCACACAGCAAATAACCACCGAGCATACGACACCAGTGGGAGGAAGAATAGGGAAATTTCTCACACAATGGAGGAAAATTACTACGGACAAATGGATACTAAACACCATACAGCACGGGTACTCACAGACCTCCAAAACACCCGCCAGGGAGAAGACCAAGACATCGGTCAATACCCGCAAGAGAACTAGCTCCTCCGCCTAGAAGCAGAGGAACTGCTACAAAAAAGAGCAATAGAGCCAGTTCCAACAATCGAAAGGAACAAGGGAATATACTCAACGCACTTCCTAGTGCCAAAGGTAGACGATACACTAAGACCAATACTGACCCTCAGATTCTCTGAACAAGTCTCCGTAAAAAATCACTAAAAAATTCAAGATGACTTCACTTCAGGAAGTAATACCCCAAATCCAAGAAGGATTACATGGCGACCTTAGACCTAAAAGATGAAGCATACCTGCACATACCTCACAACCGCAAACACAAACGGTTAAAGATCTCGTGATAGGCCACGATCACTACCAGTCTCACAGTGCTGTCTTCGGACTAAAGTCCGCACCAAGAGTGTTCACGAAAATGCCTAGCAGCAGCAGCAGCGCACCTTCGGAGAAGGAGCATACATGTATACCCCTACCTCGACGCACTGGCTGGTAAAAGCAGGATCATACAGACTCTGCAAAAACACATAAACAAGTCATAGAAACACTGTCCACATTAGGTTTCTCAATACATTGGGAAAATCGGTCAACAGAACCCCAACAAATCAAGATATTCTTGGGGCACAAATAGACAGCACAGACAGTCCAAGGTGTGTTCCCAGCGACAAGAGAAGTGATAGTCGCCTCCTGAGGGAAACACATCATTACCGCAAGGGGCAAGTTCTGACAGTGAGGACGGTGAGCAGATAATGGGAATGATGGTATCATGCATCCACCTTGTCCCGCATATCAGACTGCACATGAGACCGCTCCAGGAATGGATACAACAGCAATGGTCACAAGCCACAGGGAGCGTTGGGAAGATCTAGTGGTTGTCACACACGCAGTGCAGAAAGAAATAGGTGCGAGAGAAGAGAACATATTACAAGGGAAGCCATTCACACAGCCAACTCCAACAGTGACCATCACAACAGACGCCCTCACAGTGGCTAGGCGCACATGACCAGACTCCGCATCAGGGGGCTCTGGTCACAACAAGATGCAGTGAAACACATCAACTACCTAGAACTCAAAACTGTGTTCCTAGCCATGAAAAGCTTTTCAAAAGCAGCTTTACGGCCAGCGAGTGCTGATACAGACAGACAACACAACTGCAATGTTCTACATCAACAAGCAAGGTGGAACACAATCAGCACCGCTGCCAAGTCTGGCACAACAGATCTGGAGACGGGCCATCCCTTGCAAGGATAGACCTGCTAGCAATACACCTCCCAGGAATAGACAATGTAGAAGCAGACCGACTCAGCAGGCAGACGTCTGCATCCCACCGAATGGGAACTGAACAAACAGGAGGTGCAGCAACTGTCCCAAAAGTGGGGAACACTAATGGATAGATCTCTTTGCAACACCCCAGAATGCAAAATGCCAACATTACGCATCCAGACAGCCGGACCAAAGGTCCCTAGTGTAAGAAAGTGGCTCTGTATATACTGCACCAAAGTAAGGTTCAGTGTGCACAGAGTCCACAGTCCCCAGAGGTTTGGCAGAGGCTAAAGTTAGATATAACCCTACTCTCTAAAGTGGTAGCTTGGTCAGCAGCAGGCAGTATCAGAGGACAGTGTAAAGCATTTGTTGTACACACTCAGTCAGCAAATGAAGCCACACACTCAAGAACTGAACTCTAGGCCAATGGTTTGTATATAAAAATATAGTTGTTTTATTTTTTAGAACCAACAATGGGTGTCAAAACATACTTTCTCAGAATGAGATGCTTTAGTTAACTACTGTTCAATTGGCAATAGACTTTTGAATGCAATAGGTTACAGTTGTTGCAATATGCAACATAATTTTAAACACACTATACATTGAGCTCAATGGAAATTTCTGGTTAAATGCAATAGATTACTTTTTGATTACTTTTTCAACCACGGGACTGGATCTTGGATTCAGTCCTCGGGACACTTCCTGTAAACAGGTGAGAAAAAGCGCTTTTGGTTATGGTAGTGATTTTTGAGGAAATATTACTGTATTTCAAAAGTTGACACTTAGAAACTTTTCTGGGTAAAATTACCAATGTTATCCTTAGGGAAGGAAATACAGTTTGCAGTGCAAAGTATGTTTACGTTATTTTTGTAATCCAGTGCTGGACCCCTAGGTCTAGCACTGGGACATTTACTTAAAACAGGTAAGTAATTACGTTTTTGTAGTTTGTACGATTTTTAAAGAATATTTGTATGATTCAGAAATCGACACTTAGAAACTTTTTCAACAGTAAAGCAGGCAATGATATCCTATGAGAGGAATTTCCAGTTACTGGTAAGTACGGTAAAATTACTTTTCATGCACCGGTACTGGACTAAAAGATGCAGTACTGAGGTCTCTCCTGATAGTAGGTGAGTAATCTCGGAATTCAGCATTGCTGTGATTTTTAAGCCAATATTTTGGTATTTCAAAAGTGGACACTTTTAGAAGAAATTTCACAGAAAACCAGTCAATGGATCCCATGTAAGAAAATTCAATTCGCCGGTAAGTTACTTTTAACGTTACTTTTGTAATCCAGTGCTGGACTCCTAGGTTCAGCCCTGGGACATTTACTTAAAACAGGCAAGTAATTACGCTTTGGTAGTCTGTACGATTTTTAAAGAATATTCTTGTCTTTCAAAAGTCGACACTTGAAACTTTTTGGAAGAAAAGTGTCCATGTTATCCTATGAGGAAAATGAGTTATCGGTCTCGAGGTAAGCAATCGGTCTTTGAGTTAGGGGTTCTGGGGGTTAGACTCTAGGGTCTCCCAGGGTCAGTGATGCACTGTTGTTGCACCCTCAGCGGCACTAGGGCGGCCGGAGTGTTGAGGCCTCAATGTTATCCTATGGAGGGATAGGGGGACTCGGTTGGTGGCGGCTGGCAAGCAGGCTATCGGGGCTGTGGAGCAAAGCTCCTAGGGTTAAGCTCAGGGCACGTTGGGGACCAAGTTAGCACCAAAGAGGCACCCTCAGCGGCACTAGGGCGGCCGGTGCAGAGTGCTGTTTTGAGGTCGGGTGCCCTGTTGATTTCAATGGAAATTTTCGGTTTTGGTTTTCAGCTGCAGGCTCGGTCCAGGAAGACTTCCAGGAGGAACCAACAGCTGGGCAGGAAGTTGGAGGGCTCGGGGACGTAGGTGCACTTCGGTTCCTTTCTCCCAGGGCGCAGGGCGCCTGGATGCAGGGGTGTCTTTGAGGTCGGATTTCACCTTACCGGGCCACTCGTGCTTGGGGTTCTCCGTGCAGAGGCTGCAGGCGACGCCGGGAGTCCCTGAGGGGTCAACCCACGGTGGACCTCGGACTCTGGAGAGCTGGGGGACCTCGCTGGGACCGGGTGGGCCACTTGAACTCGGGCTGTAGGCGACGGGTGCAGTGGTGGTTCCAGGCGTCGGGTTTCTTTCTCCTCAGCAGGCTCGGAGTCTTTGTTTGGTGTTTCTTTTGAATAGAGCTGCTGTTCACAGGAGATCCGGTCCTTGTTGAAGGCAGCCAGTCCTCCCTGGGGTTCTGGAGGTCAGCTGGCTGCAGGACAAGACTATTTTTGGCGCAGGATCTCTGGAAACTGCAGACGGGCCGGTAGGGCTGGGGCCAAGTCAGTTGTTCTCTGCAGCTCTCTCTGCTGGGCGTCTTTCTTTCGCCCTTTTTCTTCTTAGGTTGCGGGAATCTAAGGAAGGAAGAATCAGGTGCCCCTAAATACTAGATTTAGGCGTTGCAGGTAGGTAGGTAAAGGGCAGGGACCAATGGGTCCCTGCCCTGGGGTGGGTACACCCCCATTCCTGCCACTCTCCTGTGGGAGGGGGCAGGAGCCTAGTCCTGATTGGGCAGGGCCCCCATCTTCAAGATGGCGAGAGCCCGGAGATGTGTCCCACTCGCCTCCCCCACCTGAGGGGTGGGGTTGGCAGAGGGTGGCACACCCCTCTCTCTCCCTTGGTGTTTCCCTCCAGTCTTCCCACCAGGATGGGGAGGAACCGGTGGGGACCAGTTACTGAGTACAGCAGGTGGTCTGGGAAGCCGCCAAAGGCGGAATGCCTCTGAAGCTTCCCTGCCCATCCTGGGGAGGGGGCCCAGCACCTCACCCAGGACGGCATTGTTGTGAGGCCCGGGAGAGCGGATGGCCTCTCTACCCAGGGGTCCAGCAACATGTCTGCTGTGTGGGCAGCCTAGGCAGCCCTCAGACAAGACGTGGATTGTAGGTTAGGTTCAGGGGGTAACTCTAAGTTGCCCTCTGATCGTAGCATTTTACTAGCAAATCCCACACTGGCATCAGTGTGGGTTTACTGGTGCTGAGGAGTTTGATACCAAACTTCTCAGCCTTCAGTGCAGCCACTCATGGTGCTGTGAGTACGGGCGACGACCCTCCCAGCACCATATACTCGGAATGGCAGCGCCCCGCACTTACAGTGCCCAGGAATGGGCTCTGATACTGTAGGGGCACAGGGCCCATGCACCTGTAAGCTCCTCACCACTGGCATAGGGCACCCAGCCAGAGGGGTGACTGAGGTGCATGCCAGGGCAGTGTAGTTTAGGGGCATGGCACACAGGGATGCGTGCCATGTCGACTTCTCTGTTTTGTTCTGCACCAAGACACCCAGCCTGCAAGGGCAGTGTGTGTGTCAGGGTACAGGGCCTCTAAGGGTGGCACACAAGTGCTGCAGCCCTTAGGGTCTCTCTCTGGTCACAGTGCCCTGGGTACCTAGGGTACCATTTCACCAGGGGCTTACCTGTGGCCAGAGATGCCAATTGGGTTTAGGCTGAGTACAGCTTTTAGGGAAGTGAACACAGGCCCTGGGCACCTGATTGGCAGGGATCCAGGGCATCACCATGGAAAAGTGCATCAGTTATCAGGCAAAAGGGGGGGTTACTGCAACAGAAACCCACTTCCCTACACAAGCCCCCCCAGCCCAAAGGCCAGGAGACTCAGCCAACGCTGGGAGAGCCTGTCTAGTCTTTCAGGCGAGGAAGAGTTGGGGAAGTGGTTTGAAAGCTGCAGACCCTACTCCGCCTTATATCCTTCTGTCCAGGTCAGTCCCTTTGGGGAGCTGGCCTACCTCATCAGTTTCAGGACCCAATCCCCAAAGCTCTCTCCTTGCTTCTTGTAGTGTCTTCACCCCATCTTTTAAGTTTGGGTTCAGAGGTGCCCACCTCCAAAGTCTAATCTTAGCCAGGGCAAAGCCCAGCTTACCCACAGAGGTCACCCACAGTTTGAGCAACCCCACCATGACCACTAGGGTCAGGGGGCCTAGCTGTTATTTGGCAGGGGGTTAGGCCACCATGCCAAGGATAGGGCTGCCATGAAGGCTAACACCCAGCAGAGGCTGCTGACAGCTGTCAGTGCCCAGAACCACACCTTTAGCTCCTGTCTGGCAAGTGAAGGGGCTATCTTACAGGTCTCTTGGGTCCTGGCTGTCTGCCTGTTGCTTTAGGGTGGGGGTCACTAAACTTTAGGAGTGAGCACCCCTTCCTCCACTCTTTGTTCTGCCAGCTGAGGAGCCACCAACTCAGGCTGGACAGTTGCCTGACTAGTCAGGGCCTTCTTGTTGTGCTAGGGGCGCTTACCAGGGCCACTTCTGGAGTTTTCCTCACTGGGATAGAATCTCCCTGGCCCTCTGGGACTGTGGCTAACAGTTGCCCACCTTTCCTACCCTGTTCCTTTATCTTTGGGGCTCAGCTGCACTGACTGCAGGTTGAGCCTCCCAGGTTTCTTGGGTGAGGCCTGGCATTGGGCCAGTGCCTCTCTTGGCTCAGGTCCACCTCTAAGTGGTCATTCTCAGGAGACAATCAAGGGGAGGCTCCTTACTGACTACCACCTTCTCCATCTAAGGGACCCAGCTATGACTAGGGCACTACAGCCACAGGCCTAACAGTGACTCCCTGGGACAGCCCCTTACTCTCCTTGATTCCCCTGGGACATACTGGTGTGGAGTACCAACCTGTCATGCACCACAGTGTGACTGGCACAGGCATCTCTCAGGGCAGTGGCTGGGATTCCATTCACCAGCAGGCGGTGGAAGTGTCTACTCCCCTCTGGGATCTCCAGCTTACCTCTTGGGCCCATTTTCCAGTTGAAAGCTAGGAGGACTTCCTCATCTGAGGACCCTTCCTCCAGAGCCACACTGGCAACTCCTGGGGCTACACTAGTCACCCCTGGGGCTGTACTAGGGATCTTGTTTTTAGGACAGCTAGGTCCTTGGTGTGGTGTCCTGACTTCTGACAGTTGTGACACCATATTCTGTTGGGATCCCAATTCTACCTTGGTACCCTGGTTTAGCTTGTGAGGTGTCTTTGGGCCCACCCTCCTGGACAGGTTTTTGGGGGCTGCCTGGGACTCTTACTTTATCCTAGGGGTTCACTATCTTTCTTCTGGGGAGGCTTTGAGACCCCTTTCTTTGGTCACCCCCAGTGGATGTCCTAGTTACCCTTGTTCTGACCCAGTGGTCTGCCTTCTTCCCAATTCTTGGGGAGAAATTAGACCTAGGTCTACCAAATGCTGATGCAACTTTTCGCTTGTGCAATTACTTAGTATGTGTTCCTTCATAAACAAATTGTAAAGTCCAGGAAAATCCTGCACATTATGTCCAGCTAACCAACCATCCAGTGTCTTTACTGAGTAGTCTACGAAGTCAATCCAGGACTGGGTCTGGGTTTTGTGAGCCCCTGAATCTAATTCTATACTCCTCAGTAGTGAGCCCAAATCCCTCAATCAGAGTATTCTTCATGAGGTCACAGGACCCTGCATCTGGCCCAGAGAGGGTCAGAAGCCTGTCTCTGCAGTTACCAGAGAACAGTTCCCACAGGAGTGCCCCCCAGAGAGGTTTCTTTACTTTTCTTATTTCACAAGCCCTCTCAAAGGCTGTGGAACTATTCTGGTGATGTCATCACCTTCCTCAAATTTAGGGACAATCCCTTTGGGGATTTTAGGATCTGTAAGTTTCCTCCCTATCCTTAGTTTTAGTATTGTTGCCACCATTGATGGGTGCTAAACCCATCTCCTGTTCCTTTCCTTCTAGAGCCAGGAGTCTGGTCTCTAGGTCTCAGCCTTTGGCCAACCTTGCTAAAAGGTGGTCCTCCTCACTAAGGCTATCCTCAGTGTCCTCTCTGGGACCTGAACCACCTAGGTGGCCCCTAGGTCCCCAGAGGGTTTACTCTGGAAACAAGGTGCAGTGACCCTGTCTTCCCTAGGAAGTGGTGGAGGTGGGTTACCATCCCCATCCTCCTCACTCCTTTCCTCCTCTGCGTGGTCATCACCATGCTCAGAGGGGTGGGCCTTAGCATACTCAGCCAGGAGCTCCTGGAGCCCTTTGTTTGGCTGGATGCTGGCCCATTGGTATATTTTTAAGTTTACATAAGGACCTCATCTCTTTGAAAGACAAATGAAGATAAGGGGTGAGGCCGAGCCCCTCAACCATGTCCTGTATGTCATTATTATTTTCACTAATAGCTGGGTTGTTTTCTTGAGACATTCTAACAAAAAGTTCTAACCCTCTACCCTTGACTATAGTGACTTTTTATTTTCTACAATTTTAAAGGGACTTAAGCAAGGCCCTAACAAGACTTTTAGTAATTTGCAAAAATGCCAATTTGAAAAATCAGAATTCTAAAGGCAATTTAAGAGTTCTGTCGCAGTGATCAGATGGTAACCAAGTAGTCCAACAATGCAAGTTTGTATCCCACCGCTGATCCACCAATGTAAGAAAGTGGCTCTGTATATACTGCACCAAAGTAAGGTTCAGTGTGCACAGAGTCCACAGTCCCCACAGGTTTGGCAGAGGCTAAAGTTAGATATAACCTTACTTCTAAAGTGGTAGCTTGGTCGAGCAGTAAGGCAGTATCAGAGGACAGTGTAAAGCATTTGTTGTACACACTCAGTCAGCAAATGAAGCCACACACTCAAGAACTGAACTCCTAGGCCAATGGTTTGTATATAAAAATATAGTTGTTTTATTTTAGAACCAACAATGGGTGTCAAAATATACTTTCTCAGAATGAGATGCTTTAGTTAACTACTGTTCAATTGGCAATAGACTTTTGAATGCAATAGTTACAGTTGTTGCAATATGCAACACAATTTTAAACACAATTATACATTGAGCCTAATGGAAATTCTGTTAAATGCAATAGATTACTTTTTGATTACTTTTTTAACCACGGGACTGGATCTTGGATTCAGTCCCGGGACACTTCCTGTAAACAGGTGAGAAAAAAGCTGCTTTTGGTTATGGTAGTGATTTTTGAGGAATATTACTGTATTTCAAAAGTTGACACTTAGAAACTTTTCTGGGTAAAATTACCAATGTTATCCTAGGGAAGGAAATACAGTTTGCAAGCAAAGTATGTTTACGTTATTTTTGTAATCCAGTGCTGGACTCCTAGGTTCAGCACTGGGACATTTACTTAAAACAGGTAAGTAATTATCGCTTTGTAGTTTGTACGATTTTTAAAGAATATTTGTATGATTCAGAAATCGACACTTAGAAACTTTTTCAACAAAAAGCAGGCAATGATATCCTATGAGAGGAATTTCCAGTTACTGGTAAGTACGGTAAAAATTACTTTTCATGGTCGGTACTGACCAAAAGATGCAGTACTGAGGTCTCTCCCTGATAGTAGGTGAGTAATTCGAATTCGTTACTGTTGTGATTTTTAAGCAATATTTTGGTATTTCAAAAGTGGACACTTAGAAGAAATTTCACAGAAAACCAGTCAATGGATCCCTATGCAAGAAAATTCAATTCGCCGGCAAGTTACTTTTAACGTTATTTTTGTAATCCAGTGCTGGACTCAGGTTCAGCCCTGGGACATTTACTTAAACAGGTAAGTAATTACTGTTTTGGTAGTCTGTACGATTTTAAAGAATATTCTTGTTTTCAAAAGTCGACACTTAGAAACTTTTTGGAAGAAAAGTGTCCATGTTATCCTATGAGGAAAAATGAGTTATCGGTCTCGAGGTAAGTAATCGGTCTTTGAGTTAGGTTCTGGGGTTAGACTCAGGGTCTCCCAGGGTCAGTGATGCACTGTTGTTGCACCCTCAGCGGCACTAGGGCGGCCGGGTGTTGGAGGGGCCTCAATGTTATCCTATGGAGGATAGGGGACTCGGTTGGTGGCGGCTGGCAAGCAGGCCACGGGGTTGTGGGAGCAAAGCTCCTAGGGTTAAGCTCAGGGCACGTTGGGGACCAAGTTAGCACCAAAGAGGCACCCTCAGCGGCACCAGGGCGGCCGGGTGCAGAGTGCTGTTTTGGAGGTCGGGTGCCCTGTTGATTTCAATGGAAATTTTCGGTTTTGGTTTTCAGCTGCAGGCTCGGTCCAGGAAGACTTCCAGGAGGAACCAACAGCTGGGCAGGTAAGTTGGAGGGCTCGGGGACGTAGGTGCACTCTGGTTCCTTTCTCCAGGGCGCAGGGCGTCTGGATGCAGGGGTGTCTTTTGAGGTCGGATTTCACCTTACCGGGCCACTCGCGGTTGGGGGTTCTCCGTGCAGAGGCTGCAGGCGACGCCGGGGAGTCCTGGAGGGGTCAACCCACGGTGGACTCCGGACTCTGGAGAGCTGGGGACCTCGCTGGGACCGGTGGGCCACTTGAACCTCGGGCTGTAGGCGACGGGTGCAGTGGTGGTTCCAGGCGTCGGGTTCTTCTCCTCAGCAGGCTCGGAGTCTTTGTTTGGTGTTTCTTTGAACAGAGCTGCTGTTCACAGGAGATCCGGTCCTTGTTGAAGGCAGTCAGTCCTCCCTGGGGTTCTGGAGGTCGCTGGCTGCAGGACAAGACTATTTTTGGCGCAGGATCTCTGGAAACTGCAGATCGGGCCGGCAGGGCTGGGGCCAAGTCAGCTGTTCTCTGCAGTCTCCTCTGCTGGGCGTCTTCTTTCGTCCTTTTTCTTCTTAGGTTGCGGGAATCTAAGGAAGGAAGGTCTAGGGTGCCCCTAAATACTAGATTTAGGCGTTACAGTAGGTAGCAAGGGCAGGGACCAATGGGTCCCTGCCCTGGGGTGGGGTGTACACCCTATCCTGCCACTCTCCTGTGGGAGGGGGCAGGAGCCTAGTCCTGATTGGGCAGGGCTCCCATCTTCAAGATGGCGAGAGCCCGGAGATGTGCTTCACCCTCGCCTCCCCACCTGAGGGGTGGGGTTGGCAGAGGGTGGCACACCCCCTTTCCTCCCTTGGTGTTTCCTCCAGTCTTCCCACCAGGATGGGGAGGAACCGGTGGGGACCAGCTGCTGAGCACAGCAAGTGGTCTGGGAAGCTCACAAAGGCGGAATGCCTTTGAAGCTTCCCCCTGCCCATCCTGGGGGAGGGGGCCTAGCACCTCACCCAGGACGTGCATTGTTGCAGGCCCGGGAGAGCGGATGGCCCTCTACCCAGGGGTCCAGCAACATGTCTGCTGTGTGGCAGCCTAGGCAGCCCCTCAGACAAGACGTGGATTGTAGGTTAGGTTCAGGGGGTAACTCTAAGTTGCCCTCTGACGTGCATTTTACAGTAAATCCCACACTGGCATCAGTGTGGGTTTACTGTGCTGAGGAGTTTGATACCAAACTTCTCAGTCTTCAGTGCAGCCATCATGGTGCTGTGGAGTACGTGCTGACGACCTCCCAGCACCATATACTCGGGAATGGCAGCTCCTGCACTTACAGTGCCCAGGAATGGGCCTGGTACTGTAGGGGCACAGGCTCATGCACCTGCAGCCCTCACCACTGGCATATGGGCACCCAGCTAGAGGGGTGACTGAGGTATGCCAGGGCAGTGTGTTTAGGGGCATGGCACACAGGGATGTGTGCCATGTCGACTCTCTGTTTTGTTCTGCACCCAAGACACTCAGCCTGCAAGGGCAGTGTGTGTGTGTCAGGGCACAGGGCCTCTAAGGGTGGCACAATAAGTGCTGCAGCCTCTTAGGGTCTTCTCTGGTCACAGTGCCCTGGGTACCTAGGGTACCATTTACCAGGGGCTTACCTGTGGCCAGAGATGCCAATTGGGTTTAGGCTGAGTACAGTTTTTAGGGAAGGAACACAGGCCCTGGGTACCTGATTGGCAGGGATCCAGGGCACACCAAGGAAAAGTGCATCAGTTATCAGGCAAAAAGTGGGGGGGTTACTGCAACAGAAACCCACTTTCCTACACCTAGGGAATGCCCTATGGATAAGTTGGTCGAATCGAATTTGCTTACGCTTTTCCCCGATACCACTGTTACACAAAGTACTCAGCAAATGCATGAGCAGCAGCATGACACTCATACTGGTGGCACTCTCAGTGGGCCAGACAAACATGGTTCTCACAGATAATGGAAATGGCGCAGGAACCAGCACACAGGTTCAGCAGAAGGAAAGACCTCTCACAATGCAAAACGGAAAAGTGCTCCACCCAGAACCAGACAGCCTCAGCCTAGCAGCATGGCTCCTGAGGACCTAGAATTCGCAGACACCAAACTACCTCCAAGCACCATGGCAGTACTCAGAGAAGCAAGGAGACCCACTACAAGAAAATGCTACATTGCAAAGTGGAAAAGGTTCTCACAATGGTGCATTACAGAGGGACTGCAACGAAAAGTCACAAAAGAATCAACAGTACTGCGATACTTAACACACCTACTACAAAGCGGGCTGAGCTACTCGTCACTAAGGGTTCACCTAGCAGCCATAGTGGCTCTACACCAGGAGAAGCGGTGAAAGCTTCTTCACCTCCCAAGTGGTCAAAAGATCTCCTGGAAGGGGCTAAAAGAATAGCCCCCTAAAAGGATGCCAGCCCCAAGCTGGAACCTCAACACTGTACTGACACAGTTGATGAAATCACCATTTGAACCCATACACAAGATCACACTGCACATGCTCACACTAAAAACGGCTTTCTTAGTGGCTATCACGTCACTGCGAAGGGTCAGTGAACTGCAGGCTCTTACACTACAAGAGCCCTACTTGCAAATACACAAGGACAGAATTGTCATGAGGACGGACCCACACTTCCTGCCAAAGGTGGTGTCGCTGTTCCATATCAATCAAACAATACAGATACCAAGTTTCTTCCAGAAACCTTCAACACTCCTCAGAAAAGGCGCTACACACGCTAGACGCCAGAAGGGCAGTGATGCACTACATAGAAAGGACGAAGGAATGCAGGAAAACAAAACAACTCTTCGTTTCTTCGCAAGCAGTTTCCTGGGACGACCAGTAACAAAAAATACCATTGCACGGTGGATTGCACAAGCAATACAACTCTGCCACAAGCAGGCAGGACAAGAGTTACAAGGAGCCGCCCAGGCTCACTCAACAAGGAAAAAGGGAGCAACGGCTACGTTCCTAGCGAACACACCTATACAAGACATTTGCCAAGCGGCAACATGGTCTTCCGTGCACACGTTCACCAAACACTACTGTGTTGATATCCAAATGAACAAAGAGGCACAAGTAGGACAGAAGGTCTTACAGCACATTTTCAGCAACCAATGCTCATCTTCCACCCAACCACCGCAATAACAAAACCGCTACAAAGTCTATGCATAGCATAGTGAATCCAGAAAGATTCACGCTGCAAAACGAATAGTTTCTTACCTGTCGGTGTAGTTTTGCAGCTTGAAGACTTTCTGGATTCACTAGCGATCCCACCCGCCTCCGCCAGGAAGATAACATAGGAGGTTAAAGGGTACAACTGAACTACATACAAGGTTAAAAGGATCAAAGAATAATTGAAGGATTAAAGGTTAAAGACATAGACAACAAAAAAACTGTAAGAGGAAAAGAAAAAGAATCCGAAGATGGCTACCAAAGGTGGGAGCTTCCGCCGGAAGCGCGACGACGTCACCGAAGACACCAAATGGTGGGCGTCGCCGCCCACCTGGGCCAACAACAACAAAAAAAAGACTACGAATCCGGACCCAACCACGAGATGGCGGAATAATGCACAGCATAGTGAATCCAGAAAGTCTTCAAGCTGCAAAACTACACCGACAGGTAAGAAACTATTCGATGTTGATAAGGGACACAGCATCATTGAAGCTGGTGGCCGAAACCTGTAAATGAGTCTAAAACCTCGAAGACTGCGTCAGCGTCTAAACACTCGGCGACCGCAAGCAAGTCCAAAGAGACTCCTCGGATCCTTTGGGGAGGACACCGCAGCAGTACAGACTTCTGACCGATCTAAAACGTCCTAGGAATGTCGGACGGTATGCTCCAGCGTCTAAACGGATAGGTCCATGTCCAAACGACACTGCAGCGAGCACGTTGTTGGTTAAGGAGCTGCCGGCGAAACTCACCCACGAACAGCTAGACATCCAACCCCAAGAGGCGGAGATCAAGAGGAAGAGAAGACTCGAAGCCGAAATGGCCAACATCCTGCAAAGGAAAAAAAGATTTTGGCGAAAGCCTGAAAAAATGTCATATACCAAGTAAGTCCTCGACATCAAAAGAACGGACTGGGGAAGGCCTTGAACTAGAGCCTCCTGAAACCCCTGAGCTTCAACAGGAGGAAACCTTCGAGGAAGAAGGGTATGAACAAGTACAGCAGTATTCTTGAGCTTCAGAGTACCAGGAATTTGAATGGCAAAACCTAGAAACTCACCAGAGGAAGGGGTAGACACATACCCTTAAAGACCTTCCCCACCAGATGACATTGGTATCTATAATCAAGTCATAAAGAAGGCAGCTGACTAATACAGAGTACAACTAGAAGAGGAAAAGCTGCAATCATGTTTTTTGTTGGAAGCTCTTCTACCAACTCAGTCAAGGAGTCCATTCCTGCCAATGCTCCCTAGTGTTTTGGCCCATGGGAAAGCTGTCAACGAACCAGCCACATGTAAGGCAGTGGCACCCAGGGCTGAGAAGAAATACAAGCATTCGTTCAAAGACCCTAACTACATAAAAGAAATCCATCCCAGCAGACTGCATGATAACCTCTACTGCCAGGAAGGCAGCCAACGATCAAGCACCTTGG
This sequence comes from Calotriton arnoldi, assembly GCA_963921515.1. Lineage (NCBI taxonomy): Eukaryota > Metazoa > Chordata > Amphibia > Caudata > Salamandridae > Calotriton > Calotriton arnoldi. The sequence goes on from CAWUFW010009159.1 coordinate 530,353, forward strand.
GACCTCTTCCAGATGAGGAGAGCAAGAGGATGGACATCATGGCATGGAAAGTGGAAAGGAGTACGGCGATCCAGTGGCGAATAGATCAACTCCAATGCACTGCTAAATCGTCATGCCTACCAACTTTGGCAGGAGATAGGCAAGCTAATGAAACACCTGCCGGAGCAGTATCAAAGGAGGGCATCTCACTTCGTGGAAGCGGATCAAAACCACGCCAATACCTGCCTAAAATCTGCATTGGATGCGGCTGAAACAGGAAGACAAATGATGATCAGGATCACAGACGGGTGCCACGCCTGGCTAAGAATCTCGGGGTTTAAGCCAGAAGTACAAGCCAATATACTGAATGCACCCTTCAATGGAGAGCAGCTATTTGGAGTACAGTGGATGGCACCGTGAACCAATTGAAGAAAGATGAGACTGCAAAAACAATGGGAGCTCTGCAGTTCAGTGGAATCATGCGAAGAGGATCAAGAAGACCAACAGGAAGAGGATCCTTCCAGTCAGCAACATCCCATCAAGGATACCAGCAGTCATTTCAAGGAGGTAATCGGTCAGGCCAACAGCAAACCCACAGTTGGCAGTACTAACAGGGCAAGCAGTCATTTCGCGGACGTCCTCGCGGAAGAGGACAACCACAAAGGGGGTGGGGTCCCCCAGCTAACAAGTGACTTCACACAATTCACGAAAAGCACCCAGAAAAACCCAAAGACGAGAACCGCAAGGGTGCAAACAGAAGAACCGCTACACCAGTCGGAGATAGACTACAAAATCTAAGAGAATGGAAGAAAATCTGACAAGTGGGTGTTAAAACTAATACAATTTGGATATTGCATAGAATTAAGGTACCTCCAAGCAAGACCCCAAAGAGTATATTCAAGACAAGAGACAGCCCTCCTAATCAAGGAAGTGGAGGAGTTAAGACAAAAGGGGCTATTGTTGGTGCCAAGACGAGAAGGAAACTACTCCACTTCTTAATTCCAAAGGTAGATGGGTTGCTCAGACAATCCTAGTCCTCCGATTTCTAAACAAGTTCATAAAAACGCAAAAGTTCAAAATGACCACACTGCAGGAGGTGATTCTACAAATGGGGGATTTTGTGGCCACAATAGATCTAAGACTCCTATCTGCACATACCCATGAATGCAGTCCACAAAATATTCCTCAGATTTATCGTGATCAAGGGACACTACCAGTGCCAGGCATTGGCCTTTGGGATAAAATCAGCACCAAGAGTATTCACAAAGTGCCTAGCAACTGTAGCAGCACACTTACGGAAACAGGGAATACAGGTCTATCCCTACCTAGACGAATGGTTGATAAGGGCGAATTCATACCAAAAATGCAAACTGCATATGCCACAATGATATCAACACTATTCCAACTGGGATTCTCCATTCGCATGGAAAAATCCTCCCTAGAACCGGAAAAGATCTTCCTAGGTGCAAGACTAAATACCATAAACCGGACTTTCCAAGCGGGAAGAGTATCAGCGCTTCTGAAGGAGACATCTCTACCAGAAAGGGGCAAGCTCGGACAGTGAGGACGGTGGGGAAGCTGGTGGGAATGATTGCATATTGCTTCCCATTAATACCGCACACAAGGCTTTACATGTGACCACTTCAAGTATAGTTACAGAATCAATGGCCACAGTCAACAGGGAGTTGGGAAGATCTAGTGGTTGTCTCAGAAATAGAGGAAGAAATAGCATGGTGGAACAGAGCACATAGACTACAAGGAAGGAAATTCACACAGCCAACTCCTACAGTGACCATAACGGACGCCTTCCAGAAGGGATGGGGGCGCACACGAGTAACCTGAAGGTGGGGGGGTCTGAAAGGCTCAAGAAGCAGTACAACACATCCACTTCCTAGAACTAAAGACAGTTTCCCCAGCCTTAAAAGCCTTTCGTAGAGCGCTGGGGGAGAGCCATACTGATCCAAACAGACACAACCATCCTGTTTCATTTAAATAAACGAGCATGGCTCCTGAAGACTTGAGTTCGGACACTTAAACCTTGCAGAAAAAAATGAGTCTTGAAGGAGACAAAGCCAACAACTAGGAAATGTTGTTCAGCAAAATGCGAAAAGTACTCCCTGTGGTGCAGAAAAGAGATTCCTAAAAAATATTGAAAAATGGGTTTCTGTTGCAGTACTACCCCTGCCCCCCCCCGCTTCCCCCCCACACACACTTTTTGCCTGGCTTTTGATGCAACTTTGACTGTAGAGTACTGGGTCCCTGCTGTCCAGGTTCCCAGTACCGGTGTTCTTTCCCTAAAACTGTACCACAATTGGCCTTTCAGGCCCCCCCCACCTGTAAATCTTTAGTAAATGGTACCTAGGGCATGGGGAGACTACCACTGCTGCATGCATTGCCCGGTGCACACAAAAGAACAAATTAGACCTGGCACACTGCCAGTGTGCCATGCCAACTAGCACTGCCTAAAATGTAGCTCGTCTCCCCTCTATCACAGGTGTGGGCATAGCTGCATGACCTAGAGGTGCCCCCTGAAAACCTACTGACCCTGGTGTGAGCACTGACTGGCTTTAGGCAGCCTGACACTCACTCACTGGACCCTTGGGTGGAAACCCTCTGCTTGCTGGGACCAGAAACAATGCACATCCAGGGCAGAGGTGTCTCACCTCCTCCCCCAGGATGGGTCAGTGCTTGAAGGAGAAGCTTCAAAGGCCTACCGCCTCTGTAATGCAAACACCACCCACCCTCCACCTGGCGAGCCTCTGCTGCTGCTAGCAGCAGATGGCAGCCCCCGGTTTACACCCCCACTTTGGGCTGGAAAAGTTAGGTGTGCCCACCTTTGCCAGCTCCACCCATCGGGGGGGACTCAGTCAGGGCTATGTCTCTGCCCCCTCCCACTGACGGGTGGCATCATAGTGGGTGTAGTCAAACCCAGGTAAGGTGGCAATTGGCCCTACCTACTGTAGGAAAGTGGCTCTGTATATACTGTACCCAAGTAAGGTTCAGGGTGTACAGAGTCCACAGTCCCCCAGAGGGTTGACAGAGGCTAAAGTTAGATATAACCTTACTCTCCAAAGTGGTAGCTTGGTCGAGCAGTAAGGCAGTATCAGAGGACAGTGTAAAGCATTTGTTGTACACACTCAGTCAGCAAATGAAGCCACACACTCAAGAACTGAACTCTAGGCCAATGGTTTGTATATAAAAAATATATGCTTGTTTTATTTTAGAACCAACAATAGGGTCAAAATATACTTTCTCAGTATGAGATGCTTTGGTTATTCACCTTACAGATAGGCAATAGACTTTTAGATAGTGGTAATCACAGTTGGTGCAAGAGGCAACACAGGGTCAAATTCAATGCAACATTGAGCTCAATGGAAAATTATGCTTAATTACAATTGATTACTTTGCAGAGCACTTTTTCTAACCACAGGACTGGATCCTGGATTCAGTCCTGGGACACTTCCTGTAAACAGGTAAGAAAAAGCGTTTTGGTTATTGTAGTGATTTTTGAAGAATATTACTATATTTCAAAAGCTGACACTTAGAAACTTTTCTGGATAAAATTACCAATGTTATCCTATGAAAGGAAATACAGTGTGCAAGCAAAGTATGTTTACGTTACTTTTGTAATCCAGTGCTGGACTCCTAGGTTCAGCACTGGGACATTTACTTAAAACAGGTAAGTAATTACGTTTTTGTAGTTTGTTCGATTTTTAAAGAATATTTGTAAAATACAGAAATCGACACTTAGAAGAAATTTCACAGAAAACCAGTCAATGGATCCCTATGAAGGAAAAGTGAGTTAACGGTAAGTAACGTTGCGATTACTTTTAGGGCCAGTGTTGGGCACTCGGGTCCAGCACTGAGGCCCCTCCTAATACTAGGTGAGTATTTTCGTTTTCGTGACTCGGTTGATTTTTGGTGAATATTCTAAAGTTTCAGAACTCCACACTTAGAAGAAATTTCGCAGAAAATCAGTCAATGGAACCCTATGGAAGAAAAGTGAGTTATCGGATTTCGGTAAGTACTTGACTGGCAGGGTTAAGGTTCTGGGTAAGACTCAGGGGTCCCCCAGGATCAGGTAAGTACAGTTTTTACACCCTCAGCGGCACAGGGGCGGCCGGGTGCAGAGTGAGAAGGCCCAATGTTATCCTATGGCAGGCGGGGGGCCCCGGGTTGGTGGCTGCTGGCAAGCAGGCCACGCGACTGTGGAGCTGGGCTCCTGGTCACTTGCTCAGGCAAGTAGGGAAGTAGGTTAGGATAGAGGTTGCACTTCCAGGGGCACTCGGGCGGCTGGGTGCAGGGTGCTTTGAGCCGTCGGGCGCTCAATGTTAAACAATAGAGGTCGTGAAAGGTGAAGAAAGGCTGCAGGCTCGGGACGGTGATTCTTCAGGGACGCACCAACACTTCAGGAGGTAAGTTGGGGTCTTGGAGGATAGGTAGACACCCAGGAGTTGGGCACAGGGGCCGTGGGGCGCCGGGTGCAGGGGTGTCTTTGAGGTCGGGAAATCTTACCCCTGCTGGTCGCGGTTGGAGGGGTCCCTTGTCCTGAGGCTGCAGGCGTCGTCTGGGTCGCCGAGGAGGGTCCTTGGCCACTGGATTCCAGGTCAGAATCGCCGGGGGTCGTCCTCGAGGTCTTTGGTCACTCAGGCACAGGCTGGACTCGGCGGGTGCAGAGTGTGCAGGTTTCGCGGCTCCGTGCCAGGGCCGGGTCTTTGGTAGGTTTTCTTTGAGCAGTACCACTGCTCGTGGGAGTCCCTGGGTCGAAGGCTGTAGCACAGAAGTCAGGTCCTCCGGGGTTTGTGAGGTTGCTGAGGCCGGGATTCCGCAGGAGCAGGTTCAGAGGTCGACAGGCCGGTAGGGCTGGGGCCAAGTCAGTTGTTGTCGCCTCCTTTTAGCAGCTGCACGGCTGGTCTTCTTGCTTCGTCTTCTCTTCTTGTTTTCGGATTTGGGAACTGCGGAAGGAAGGTTCAGGGAGCCCCTAAATACTAAATTTAGGGGTGGTTACAGGTAGGTAAGGGCAGGGACCAATGAGTCCCTTCCCTGGGGTGGGTACACCCCCTATTCTGTTCCTCTCCAGTGGGAGGGGACAGGAGCCTGTCCCTGGTTGGCTAGGTCCCCCATCCTCAAGATGGCGGGGACTCGGAGCTTGTGCTTCACCTCGCCTCCCCACCTTAGGGGTGGAGTTGGCAGAGGTGGGCACAACCCATTTCCTGCTTCTGGTTTTCCCGCCGGTTCTCCCGCCAGGAGTGGGGGTAGAACCAGTGGGGACCAGTTTGCTGGAAGCAGCAAATGGTCTGGGGAAACTCCAAAGGCGGCAGGCCTTGAAGCTCCCCTGCCCATCCTGGGGAGGAGGCTTTGGCACCTCGTCCCGGGATGTGCATTGTTTCAGGCCCCTGAGAGCAGAGGCTCTCGACCCAGGGGTCCAGAAACATGTCTGGTGGTGGCAGCCTGGGCAGCCACTCAGTCCGGACACTGGAGGTCGGGTTGGTTTCAGGGGGCATCTCTAAGATGCCCTCTGGAGTGCGTTTACATTAAATCCCACACTGGCATCAGTGGGGGTTTATCGTGCTGAGAAGTTTGATACCAAACTTCTTAGTCTTCAGTGGGGCTATTATGGTGCTGTGGAGTTCGTAATGACAGACTCCCAGCACCATATACTCTTAATGGCAGCACTGCACTTACAATGCCCAAGAATGGACTTGGGCACTGTAGGGGCACAGGGCTCATGCCTCTATGCCCTCACCACTGGCATAGTGCACCCAGCTAGAGGGGTGGCTGACCTAGGCCAGGGCAGTGGCTTGTAGGCATGGCACACAGGGATGTGAGCCATGTCGACTCTTCACTTTTGTTCTGCACCAAGACACGCAGCCTGCAAAGGCAGTGTGTGTGTGTAAGGTGCAGGGTCCCTAAGGGTGGCACAACAAGTGCTGCAGCCCTTAGGCCTTCCCTGGTCACAGTGCCCTGGGTACCCATGGTACCATTTACCAGGGGCTGACCTGTGGCCAGGGATGTCAATTGGGTGTAGGTATCAATGCAATTTTAGGGAAGGAACACAGGCCCTGGGTACCTGGTTGGCAGGAGCCCAGGGCACACTCAGTCAAAGTACATCAGCCATTCAGCAAAAAGTGGGGGCATACCATGTAAGAAAGATGGCACTTTCTCACACAACTCCCCCCAAACGAAAGATGATGAGACTAACCTTGCCCTATGGAGTCTTCATTGTCTAAGTGGAAGAACCTGGAAAGGCCATCTGCATTGGCATGGGCAGTGCCAGGTCTGTGTTCCACTTCAAAGTCCATTCCCTGTAGGGAGATGGACCACCTCAACAGTTTTGGGTTTTCTCCTTTCATTTGCATTAGCCACCTGAGAGGTCTGTGGTCAGTTTGAACTAGGAAGTGAGTTCCAAACAGGTAGGGCCTCAGCTTCTTCAGGGACCAGACCACAGCAAAGGCCTCCCTCTCAATGGCACTCCAACGCTGCTCCCTGGGGAGAAGCCTTCTGCTTATAAAAGCAACAGGTTGGTCTTGGCCTTCATCATTGGTCTGGGATAGGACCGCTCCTATCCCTAGCTCAGAGGCATCAGTCTGCACAATGAACTGCTTGGCATAATCTGGTGCTTTTAGAATTGGTGCTGAGCACATTGCTTCTTTCAGAGTGTCAAAAGCCTTTTGGCAACAAACTGTCCAGTTTACTTTCTTTGGCATCTTCTTGGAGGTGAGTTCTGTGAGGGGAGTCACAATGGACCCATATCCCTTCACAAACCTCCTGTAGTACCCAGTCAAGCCAAGGAATGCCCTGACTTGGGTCTGAGTTGTTGAGCTACCCAGTCCAGGATAGCCTGGATCTTGGGCTGTAAGGGTTGTACCTGGCCTCCACCAACCAGGTGGCCCAAGTACACCACAGTGCCCCTGCCCTATCTGGCATTTGGATGCCTTGATAGTTAGGCCTGCAGTTTGCAGGGCCTTTAAAACCTTCCCAAGGTGGACCAGGTGATCCTGCCAGGTGGAACTGAAGACAGCAATATCATCAAGATAAGCTGCACTAAAGGACTCCAACCCAGCAAGGACTTGATTCACCAACCTCTGGAAGGTGGCAGGGGCATTCTTTAAACCAAAGGGCATAACAGTGAACTGAAAATGCCCATCAGGTGTGGAGAATGCTGTTTTCTGTTTGGCTCCTGGGGCCATGCCAATCTGCCAGTACCCTGCAGTTAAGTCAAAGGTACTCAGGTATTTGGCTGCACCCAATCTGTCTATCAGTTCATCAGCTCTTGGGATAGGGTGTGCATCTGTCTTGGTGACAGAGTTGAGACCCCTATAGTCCACACAAAACCTCATCTCTCTCTTTTCACCCTTTGATGAGGTTTGGGGACCAGAACCACTGGGCTAGCCCAGGGGCTCTCAGAGGGCTCAATAACCCCTAGCTCCAGCATCTTGCTGACTTCAGCTCTGATGCTTTCCTTAACTTGGTCTGACTGACGATAGATCTTGTTTTTGACAGGTGCACTGTCACCAGTGTCCACATCATGGGTACACCAGTTTGTCAGACCAGGGGTCAAGGAAAGAGCCCAGCATACTGCTGCAAGACTTGCTTGCAGTCAGTCTGCTGTTGGGCAGTGAGGGTGTCTGAAAAGACAACTCCATCTACTGACCCATCTTTTGGGCTGTGGGAGAGGAGATCAGGGAGAGGTTCACTCTCAGCTTCCTGTTCCTCATCTGTCACCATCAGCATGGTGATGTCAGCCCTGTCATTGTAGAGTTTTAGGCGGTTCACATGGATAACCCTTTTGGGTGTCCTGCTGGTGCCCAGGTCAACCAGGTAGGTGACCTCACTCTTTTTCTCTAGGATAGGGTAAGGGCCACTCCATCTGTCCTGGAGGGCCCTTGGTGCCACTGGCTCCAAAACCCATACCTGTTGCCCAGGTTGGAATTCAACCAGTGCAGCTTTTTGGTCATACCAGTGCTTCTGAAGCTCCTGGCTGGCCTCAAGGTTCTTGGATGCCTTTTCCATGTACTCAGCCATTCTGGACCTTAGGCTAAGCACATAGTCCACTATATCTTGTTTGGGTTCTTGGAGAGGTCTCTCCCAGCCCTCCTTTACAAGACAGAGTGGTCCCCTCACAGGATGGCCAAACAGAAGTTCAAAGGGTGAGAAACCTACCCCTTCTGTGGCACTTCTCTGTAAGCGAAAAGCAGGCATGGTAGTAGGACATCCCATCTCCTTTTGAGTTTTTCAGGGAGCCCCATGATCATGCCTTTCAATGTCTTGTTGAACCTCTCAACAAGGCCATTGGTTTGTGGGTGGTAGGGTGTAGTAAACTTGTACTGCACCCCACACTCCTTCCACATGTGGGTCAGGTAAGCAGACATGAAGTTGGAACCTCTGTCTGAAACCACCTCCTTAGGAAACCCTACCCTGGTGAAGACACCAATGAGGGCTTTGGCTACTGCAGGAGCTGTAGTAGTCCTAAGGGGAATAGCCTCAGGATACCTAGTGGCATGATCCACTACCACCAGTATGAATTTGTTCCCTGAGGCTGTGGAGGTTCCAGTGGACCCACTATGTCCACACCTACCCTTTCAAAGGGAACCCCACCACAGGTAGTGGTATCAGGGGGCCTTTGATGGCCACCTGTCTTGCCACTGGCTTGACAGGTAACACAGGAGCTGACAAACTCCTTCACCTTTGGTGCATCTGGGGCCAGTAAAAGTGGCTAACTAGCCTTTCCCAAGTTTTGGTTTGGCCCAGATGTCCAGCTAGGGGATGTCATGAGCCAAAGTTAGGAGGAACTCCCTGTACTTCTGGGGCACTACCACTCTCCTGGTGGTTCCAGGGTTGGGGTCTTTGCCTCAGTGTACAGTAATCCCTCTTCCCAATAGACTCTGTGGGTACCACTGACATCTCCCTTGGCTTCTGAAACAGCTTGCTGCCTCAGGCTTTCAAGAGTGGGACAGTCTTGCTGTCCCTGGCACAGCTCTTCCCTAGAGGGTCCCCCTGGGCCCAAGAGTTCAACCTGGTAAGGGTCAAGCTCTAGGGGCTCAGTTCCCTCTGGGGCTTCCAGGTTCTCTCCCTGAGGAGAGGGGTCCTGCTCTTGTGACTGTGTAGAAGCTGGTCCGCCAGTCTTCTTTCCTTTTCTCTTGGTAGGCTGGGCCATCATTTCAGGCTCCAACACTATTTCTTCACCCTGCCTTTTGCTCTGTGCTCTTGTTTTTACACACACCAATTCAGGGATGCCCAGCATGGCTGCATGGGCCTTTAGCTCCACCTCTGCCCAGGCTGAGGTTTCCAGATCATTTCCTAGCAGACATGCAGCTGGTAACTTCGGAGAGACCACTACCTGCTTCAGGCCAGTAACCCCCCAGCCTAATGTCACCATGGCCATGGGATGACTAGTGGTGACACTGTCAGCATTGGTGACTGGGTAAGTTTTCCCAATCAAGTATTGCTCAGGGGAAACCAGTGTGTCCCTCACCATAGTGACACTGGCACCTGTATCCCTCAGAGCCTCTACTCTAGTTCCATTCACCCAGGGGTATTGCAAATACTTCTTAAGTTGGGTGGCCACACAGCTACAGTGGCAAATTCCACTTCCCTAGGGAGACCAGACTTGCCTCAGTGGGTTCCCAGATTTGCTCAGGGTACACTTCTGATCCCATCTGTAAACTTGCTGCCCCAGGAGTAGCTGTACTGGGTGCCTTAGGGGCTTTGTTGTGGGGGCAAGTTTTGTCTACAGTGAGGTGTCCTGACTTCTTACAGTTATTACACCAGGCCTTCAAGGGATCAAAGTTCTTCCCCCATAGGGTTGAGGCACATAGGGAGTAGTTTGGGACCCACCCCCTGAACAGGTTTTTGGGGCCCTTTGGAAGACTCAGACTTTTTATCTTGGGGATTCTCACCACCTTTCCCCTGGGGGTTTGGTGACCACCTTCTTTGGTCACCCCCAGTGGTTGTCCTTGTCACCCTAGTCTTGACCCAGTGGTCTGCCTTCTTTCCCAATTCTTGGGGAGAAATTAGACCTAGGTCTACCAAATGCTGATGCAACTTTTCATTTGTGCAATTACTTAGTATGTGTTCCTTCATAAACAAATTGTAAAGTCCAGAAAAATCATGCACATTATGTCCAGCTAACCAGCCATCCAGTGTCTTTACTGAGTAGTCCACGAAGTCAATCCAGGACTGGGTCTGGGTTTTGTGAGCCCCTGAATCTAATTCTATACTCCTCAGTAGTGAGCCCAAATCCTCAATCAGAGTACTCTTCATGAGGTCATAGGACCCTGCATCTGGCCCAGAGAGGGTCAGAAGCCTGTCTCTGCAGTTACCAGAGAACAGTTCCCACAGGAGTGCCCCCCACAGAGGTTTCTTTACTCTTCTTATTTCACAAGCCCTCTCAAAGGCTGTGAACCATTTGGTGATGTCATCACCTTCCTCAAACTTAGGGACAATCCCTTTGGGGATTTTAGGTTCAGAAGTTTCCTCCCTATCCTTATTTTTAGTATTGTTGCCACCATTGATGGGTGCTAAACCCATCTCCTGTCTTTCCTTCTCTAGAGCCAGGAGTCTGGTCTCTAGGTCCAGTCGTTTGGCCAACCTGGCTAACAAGTTGTCCTCCTCACTGAGGGTATCCTCAGTGTCCTCTCTGGGACCAGGACCACCTAGGTGGCCCCTAGGTCCCCAGAGGTCTATTCTTGGAGTTAAGGGTGCAGGGACCCTATCTTCCCTAGGAAGTGATGGAGGTGGGTTACCATCCCCATCCTCCTCATTCCTTTCCTCCTCTGTTGGGTCATCACCATGCTCAGAGGGGTGGGCTTTAGCATACTCAGCCAGGAGCTCCTGGAGCCCTTGTTTGGCTGGATGCTGGCCCATTGGTATATCTTTAAGTTTGCATAAGGACCTTATCTCTTTGAAAGACAAATGAAGATAAGGGGTGAGGTCGAGCTCCTCAACCAGTTCCTGTATGTCATTATTATCTTCACTAGTAGCTGGGTTCTTGTCTTGAGACATTTTTTTAAAAAAAATTCTAACCCCTCTAACCTTGGCTATAGTGACTTTTTATTTTCTAAGATGCTACAGGGACTTAAGCAAGGCCCTAACAAGACTTTTAGTAATTTGGTAAAAAAAAATGCCAATTAAAAAAATCAGAATTCTAAAGGCAATTTAAGAGTTCTGTCGTGTGATCAGATGGTAACCAAGTAGTCCAACAAATGCAAGTTTGTATCCCACCGCTGATCCACCAATGTAGGAAAGTGGCTCTGTATATACTGTACCCAAGTAAGGTTCAGGGTGTACAGAGTCCACAGTCCCCAGAGGGTTGACAGAGGCTAAAGTTAGATATAACCTTACTCTCCAAAGTGGTAGCTTGGTCGAGCAGTAAGGCAGTATCAGAGGACAGTGTAAAGCATTTGTTGTACACACTCAGTCAGCAAATGAAGCCACACACTCAAGAACTGAACTCTAGGCCAATGGTTTGTATATAAAAAATATATGCTTGTTTTATTTTAGAACCAACAATAGGGTCAAAATATACTTTCTCAGTATGAGATGCTTTGGTTATTCACCTTACAGATAGGCAATAGACTTTTAGATAGTGGTAATCACAGTTGGTGCAAGAGGCAACACAGGGTCAAATTCAATGCAACATTGAGCTCAATGGAAAATTATGCTTAATTACAATTGATTACTTTGCAGAGCACTTTTTCTAACCACAGGACTGGATCCTGGATTCAGTCCTGGGACACTTCCTGTAAACAGGTAAGAAAAAGCGTTTTGGTTATTGTAGTGATTTTTGAAGAATATTACTATATTTCAAAAGCTGACACTTAGAAACTTTTCTGGATAAAATTACCAATGTTATCCTATGAAAGGAAATACAGTGTGCAAGCAAAGTATGTTTACGTTACTTTTGTAATCCAGTGCTGGACTCCTAGGTTCAGCACTGGGACATTTACTTAAAACAGGTAAGTAATTACGTTTTGTAGTTTGTTCGATTTTTAAAGAATATTTGTAAAATACAGAAATCGACACTTAGAAGAAATTTCACAGAAAACCAGTCAATGGATCCCTATGAAGGAAAAGTGAGTTAACGGTAAGTAACGTTGCGATTACTTTTAGGGCCAGTGTTGGGCACTCGGGTCCAGCACTGAGGCCCCTCCTAATACTAGGTGAGTATTTTCGTTTTCGTGACTCGGTTGATTTTTGGTGAATATTCTAAAGTTTCAGAACTCCACACTTAGAAGAAATTTCGCAGAAAATCAGTCAATGGAACCCTATGGAAGAAAAGTGAGTTATCGGATTTCGGGTAAGTACTTGACTGGCAGGGTTAAGGTTCTGGGTAAGACTCAGGGGTCCCCCAGGATCAGGTAAGTACAGCTTTTACACCCTCAGCGGCACAGGGGCGGCCGGGTGCAGAGTGAGAAGGCCCAATGTTATCCTATGGCAGGCGGGGGGCCCCGGGTTGGTGGCTGCTGGCAAGCAGGCCACGCGACTGTGGGAGCTGGGCTCCTGGTCACTTGCTCAGGGCAAGTAGGGAAGTAGGTTAGGATAGAGGTTGCACTTCCAGGGGCACTCGGGCGGCTGGGTGCAGGGTGCTTTTGAGCCGTCGGGCGCTCAATGTTAAACAATAGAGGTCGTGAAAGGTGAAGAAAGGCTGCAGGCTCGGGACGGTGATTCTTCAGGGACGACCAACACTTCAGGAGGTAAGTTGGGGTCTTGGAGGATAGGTAGACACCCAGGAGTTGGGCACAGGGGCCGTGGGGCGCCGGGTGCAGGGGTGTCTTTGAGGTCGGGAAATCTTACCCCTGCTGGTCGCGGTTGGAGGGGTCCCTTGTCCTGAGGCTGCAGGCGTCGTCTGGGTCGCCGAGGAGGGTCCTTGGCCACTGGATTCCAGGTCAGAATCGCCGGGGGTCGTCCTCGAGGTCTTTGGTCACTCAGGCACAGGCTGGACTCGGCGGGTGCAGAGTGTGCAGGTTTCGCGGCTCGTGCCAGGGCCGGGTCTTTGGTAGGTTTTCTTTGAGCAGTACCACTGCTCGTGGGAGTCCCTGGGTCGAAGGCTGTAGCACAGAAGTCAGGTCCTCCGGGTTTGTGAGGTTGCTGAGGCCGGGATTCCGCAGGAGCAGGTTCAGAGGTCGACAGGCCGGTAGGGCTGGGGCCAAGTCAGTTGTTGTCGCCTCCTTTTAGCAGCTGCACGGCTGGTCTTCTTGCTTCGTCTTCTCTTCTTGTTTTCGGATTTGGGAACTGCGGAAGGAAGAGTTCAGGGAGCCCCTAAATACTAAATTTAGGGGTGGTTACAGGTAGGTAAGGGCAGGGACCAATGAGTCCCTTCCCTGGGGTGGGTACACCCCCTATTCTGTTCCTCTCCAGTGGGAGGGGGACAGGAGCCTGTCCCTGGTTGGCCAGGTCCCCCATCCTCAAGATGGCGGGGACTCGAGTTTGTGCTTCACCTCGCCTCCCCACCTTAGGGGTGGAGTTGGCAGAGGTGGGCACAACCCATTTCCTGCTTCTGGTTTTCCCGCCGGTTCTCCCGCCAGGAGTGGGGTAGAACCAGTGGGGACCAGTTTGCTGGAAGCAGCAAATGGTCTGGGAAACTCCAAAGGCGGCAGGCCTTGAAGCTCCCCCTGCCCATCCTGGGGAGGAGGCTTTGGCACCTCGTCCCGGGATGTGCATTGTTTCAGGCCCCTGAGAGCAGAGGCTCTCGACCCAGGGGTCCAGAAACATGTCTGGTGGTGGCAGCCTGGGCAGCCACTCAGTCCGGACACTGGAGGTCGGGTTGGTTTCAGGGGCATCTCTAAGATGCCCTCTGAGTGCGTTTACATTAAATCCCACACTGGCATCAGTGGGGGTTTATCGTGCTGAGAAGTTTGATACCAAACTTTTAGTCTTCAGTGGGGTCATTATGGTGCTGTGGAGTTCGTAATGACAGACTCCCAGCACCATATACTCTTAATGGCAGCACTGCACTTACAATGCCCAAGAATGGACTTGAGCACTGTAGGGCACAGGGCTCATGCCTCTATGCCCTCACCACTGGCATAGTGCACCCAGCTAGAGGGGTGGCTGACCTAGGCCAGGGCAGTGGCTTGTAGGCATGGCACACAGGGATGTGAGCCATGTCGACTCTTCACTTTTGTTCTGCACCAAGACACGCAGCCTGCAAAGGCAGTGTGTGTGTGTAAAGGTGCAGGGTCCCTAAGGGTGGCACAACAAGTGCTGCAGCCCTTAGGGCCTTCCCTGGTCACAGTGCCCTGGGTACCCATGGTACCATTTACCAGGGGCTGACCTGTGGCCAGGGATGTCAATTGGGTGTAGGTATCAATGCAATTTTAGGGAAGGAACACAGGCCCTGGGTACCTGGTTGGCAGGAGCCCAGGGCACACTCAGTCAAAGTACATCAGCCATTCAGCAAAAAGTGGGGGCATACCATGTAAGAAAGATGGCACTTTCTCACACCTACTACTTCCCTAAAATGCCCCCTAAAGTCAGTATTTAGGTGGCTCCCCCAGACCCAGAAAGCAGATTTGCAACGACCTAAGAAGACATCCTGCAGAGAAGACTGAAGATGACAGCTGCTGCCTTGGCCCCAGCCCTACCGGCCTGTCCATCTTCGACTCTACCTGCCTTGCAGCCAGCGACCTCTGAAACCCTGGGAGGACTGCTGCCTTCGAAAAAGACTCCATTCTCCCGAGGAAAGTGGCCCTGTCCAGAAGAATTCAACTCCAAGGACTCCGGATCCAGGCCGAGTCGTGTCTCCTGCCCACTCTGGACCCAACTCCCACGGCCCGAGTCTGAGTGGCCCGCCTCCTGTCTAGTGAAGTTCCTCCAGCACTCGGACTCTGAATCCGGCATTGTCTGACCTCTCCTGACCTCCACGACAGGGCCAGCAGTGTGAACCTTAAGGTCTCTTCTCTCTTCCCCACCACCAATCGCAACTGGCCTGGTAAGAAGAGATCCGACATATAAGGGCTCTCCTGCATCCACAGCCCATGGGCTTTGAGGAGCTCGGCCAGCGGTGCCCCTGTGAACCCCAACTTACCTGTGCTGTCACTGGTTTTCTGCCTGCACCCGCCCGTTCAATGTCTGCAGTCTTATTTCCCAAAAGAAGAATCTCCATTGAAAAGCATTGGGCGCTTGATGCTGAAATTGCACCCGGCTGCTATTGTGCCACTGGGGGTGTATGTATGGTGCGGCTTTGTGTCCCCTCCCCCACCCAAGTTGTGCTGGTCTTAACCTCCCAAAACATGGCCCCTGCAAGCAGTGTTTCCAGGTATCCCCAGTCTCCATTGAAACGCATTGGGCCGAACTCTGACCTCTGCACCCAGCTGCCCCAGTGCTGCTGGTGGTGCAGTTTTGGTATTCACCTGACCCTTGCTGACCTTTGGACCCAAAGACTGGATTTGTAAGTGTGGTACTTGCCTGTTAAATCACATTGTTTTCCTTCATAGGATAATATTGAACTGCTCCAAAATTGTTCTAAGTGTCAATTTTTGAAAGTGAAAAGTATTTGTATTTAAAAACGTACTTGCCTTATTGCGAAGATCTTGGTCTTTAAATAAAATGCAAACGAAGCTTATTTTTTAAAATTGCTGTGGATCTCCTTTGAGTCATGTGTCCATTATTGGTCGATGTTGTGCAATAAAAGTCTTGCACTCCTATGTGCTCGACCACACTGCTAATGGAGCACTTTGGGTTTTACATTGAGCCCTGTACACTTTTGGGGAACCCCTGGACTCTGTGTACGGTATAACCACCTAGTGGCAATACCATATACAGAGCCAGCTTCCTACAAATATATACAGAATAACAGTTTTAAGTCACTTAACACACCTGTTGGAATGTAAGCTTACATACTCATCTCTGAAGATGCATTTGGCAGCAGTAGTGGCATACACTAGAGGCCACATGAGAAGTTTTTTCATGTAACCAGTCATCAAACTGTTCTTGGAAGGAACACCACCAAAGAGGGTACCTGCTCCAGCACGGAATCTTAATATAGATACCTTCAGAGAACTTGCCAAGGTGAGGATGGTAATGCCACAAGATGAAAAAATGAGCTCTCCCCTGCGCCACACCCAACATTAAGGGCCTATCTCTCCCAACTCCCTGGTAGTCCATTCTGCAAGCAAGCATTTGCTCGAGCCATGGGCAACGATCCTCCATTTGTCAAGGGAAGCAAGAAGCTTGCTGCTGCTGGGAAGAGGGTAGCCGTGGGAGCCAGCACTTACTGCAGGATAGCCAACTCAGTTGGCCTCCTGTCCCAGTATGACCGGGCTAAATGAGACCAAGAAACTGGTTAAGCATCTCCTCGGAGTTCAGGTGGAGGGGGGGAGGAGGAGTTGTTGGCAGAAGGTAACATCTATAGTGCCACTATCCACTGCTCCCTGGATGTCGCCGACAAAGCATCTCGAGGGGTCAACAAACGTGTCCTTATCAGAGGTTCAACAGCATCTTTGTTGGCAAGTGCCTCTTCGGCATGCAGGTTAATCAGATGGTAGAAAAGAATCAGCAAGGACTCTGATGCTACCAAAGGCCTGGTCGCCTTTGAGACCTCATTTCTTTGTCTCCTTTTGGAGGCACCAGTATAGGACTGGTCCTAAGGCCAACTTCCCAGACCCTTCCTCCTCCTACCAGAGGGAGCAACAATCCTACCACCAGCTCACAACGGAAATACACCAGGGGAGCCTAGAGTGATAACAGGGGTAGGGTCAAAGTAGGTTCCAGGAAAGGGCACCACACTCGAGACCCAGCCCGCCCCCATCTAAACACCGGTCGGTGGCAGACTACAGGATTTCCTCCCTTACTGACAGAAAATTGCATCAGATAAGTGGGTTCACCACTGCTCCTGTGTAGAGCGTCTCGCACTCTCTCCCAACATCCCACCCTGCAACCACGCCAGAGAACATTTCAAATTTCTAGTGAAAGGGGCCATAGAACCAGTGCCCCTCACTAGCATGGCAAGGGAATATACTCTCGCACCCCCAAGAAGGACTGTTAAATCCGGCCCATTCTGGACCTTAGGCCTCCTCGGCTGATACATACTCTCCAAATTAACGGAGGCTTCATTAGAGGTCTAGTGAGTTCACATGGCCGATCTCACAGCTCAGGAAATGTGCTCTCTAAGCTGAGGTGTCAAAGGATTGTTGTAGATAAAGACCTAACACATTGTTTTGAAGTCCTGCTATCCAACCACTGTATCAAGTCCTGTTCTCTTGTAAATGGAGAACACGACTGCAATGTTTCGCAAGCAGGATGAGCGAGGTTGATGATTCTCTTAGTAAGCACAATCGTGCTACCAGTCAATGCTGGCGAGGAACATTCAGCTGTTAGCTATTTGTCTGCTGGGTCTGCTGAAAACTAAGGCAGACTAGCTTAGCAGTCCACTGCCAGAACAACATAAGTGGGTATTGACCAAATAAGTGCTTCTAGAAATATTTTCTTGTTTGATGCCAAATGCTTTCTCATGTTCTACAGTGATAGGATCAAACCCTTTCCCAAGGTGGACCAACTGTTTATGGGCTTTGCTAAACCTCCCAAGGGCTGCCCCATGTCTAAAGCAGTCCTTGCCAGGTGGATAGTAGAGTGCATCCAGACTTGCTACCACAAAGCTAAAAGTCATCCCTGTTGTATTCAGGATGCGCTCTACACGCAACTAAACCGTGACTATGGCTGTCCTGGTAAATATTCCCCTAGCTGACATATGTTAGATAGTCTCTTCTGTGGGTATCCTAGCCAGATAGCTGGAAATAATTGGCCAGATGGTCTTCTGGACATTCCATCATGCACACGCTAGTCGCTACCTGTAGGTGGATACTCAGTCTGTGCAGAACATGAAGTTTATCTATAGCAACACATGCTACGAACTGAAAATGTTACTTATCCTCTTAACACCTGGTTGTAGCGGGTAGTTCTGTAGATTCACATGCACACACCCACCTCCCCGGAACAGTGTGACTCTAATCATAGTTCTTTTCCTTTAATAACTAGTTTCCTTTAGCAATCCATGTGCCCCATACTGCCTCAACTCGCCACTCCATTCAATCACCTCCTGTGCGACAAACAATCTAACATGGAATCAGTGCCCAGGCACATGGCCAACCAAGGGAGGAGACACTCTATACCTAATGATTCAATACACTTATTCAAAGAAAAGCAACCTGCAAGCATCTGAGCCCAACACTAGATGTCAGGGAGTATGCAGAGCATGTGAATCTACAGCACTACACGCTATGATCAGATGCTTACAGGGTAAGTAATGTTTTCCTTGCTCTTCACAGGAAAAATGTGCAAAACACAAATTGTAAAGGATGTCTACAAATGCCACAGGTGAGGCCTTTGATAACCTGGATGATTTGCAAACTTACTAAAAGTGGATTGAAGCAATAATTGAACCAAATCGACATGCCTGGTCTCCTTGATATCGGTATCATAATATTAAAGCACAAATTGGTTTAGAGTGGGCACAGGCCACTTCCGATATGTGGGCATGCAGATCATAAGCAAGGACAGCAGGCACAGGAATTAAATTAAATGCCTCTGCTCTCTCCTGCTAAACATGACATGGAGCTCTCTGCCTCTAAACGTGGCGGGTAGAGGGACATTATTTAAAATGATTATCCTCCCACGTCTGATATATGTTCCTGAATTTCCCTCAAGTTACTGCTTTCCCCTCACTTAGCGAGATTCCTATGCAGTGGCTGATGGTGGCTTGGGGCTGACAGGAATTAAATTATACTACTGGGGCGAGTCTAAATATTCATAGCAGTGATTGGATATTTGCTGACCATGGGGTCCCAAGTATTACCACTGAATTTAATGAATGTAGCAATATGGTCTCTATATTTTACTCTGATCTGCTCCGAAGGGTGGATCTGCCCCCCTCACCTCGGTAACATTGTTGTCTGCATAGAGTGCTTAAATTGATTAAATGGGATAATCTATTGACTGCAGAAACTGTGGTGTCAAAACATGCTTAAAGATACTACAGGACCTGGGGGGGCTTTTGTCCCTGGGATCTTACAGGTATACCAAACTTGGGGATGTCTGGACATGTGACCAGATTGGACCATTTGCACACCTAGTAGAAACTTATAGCACACTCTAGTTGTATCGCTATGTACAATTATGTCACGCTTTTGAAGCACACTGGAAGAGCCTAACTGACTTACTGGAATATAACCCAGTCGAGGTACAGATTACAATGTTGGGCTCTAGTAATACACCAGTCCCCATGAAAGCACTGTGAAATAAATGGGCACAAGATGTAGGCTCTTTGGATGATATAGACTGGGTTGAGGCGATGATGGGCCCTTGAGTTCTGGCTTTGTCCATGCGGCTGAGGCCAATTCAACTGAAATACCACCACCATGTTTATTACAGCCCAACTAGACTAAACAAAAGGATTAGACCTCTAGTGTCTTAGTTTGGGGGAGATTGGGGGTGGGGCTAATGATAACGAAATTAAACATTGCACCTCATGGGATCTGACAACGGTCCTACTCTACAAAAAAGTACTCTTGCATGAAATGGTGTTACAAAACGGAATAGTATCGATATAAATTGTAGAGTTGTCCCCAGAAATGTAAACAAATAGGGGTATGTGGTGGAATGATTCCAAAGGTGGGATGGTGTGAAGGCTTTGCGGGTAAAGGGCATTGAAAACGGAACTATGGAATTGTGGCTTAATAGTGTGTTGCGTATTAATGCTGTGTGCAGGTTTTAAAATGTTAAAAGCAATAATTAATATAAAAAAAAAAGTGGATTCAAGCCCGACATTGTGCACATCAGTTACACCATGTGTAGGCCCTTTTTTTCCTTCTCTTGTACAAGCAATAGTAGCAGTGCTACTTAAAAGGAAATGATGGCACTTCCAGGGCATTCGAATCCTTTGCTCATGACAGAGGCTGTTTTTTATGTCTAGACTTTGGAAATTTGTGAATTGGATGCTTTCAAAGGTGCATGATTGGCTTCTATGAGCACTTTGTGCGTACTGAAGGTAAAGCAGATTTTGCAGCGTGAATCTTTCTGGATTCACTATGCTGTGCATTATTCCGCCATCTCGTGGTTGGGTCCGGATTCGTAGTCTTTTCTTTCTTTCTTTCTTTTTTTTTTTGTTGTTGGCCCAGGTGGGCGGCGACGCCCCCACCATTTGGTGTCCTCGGTGACTTCGTCGCGCTTCCTGCGGAAGCTCCCACCTTTGGTCGCCATCTTCAGATTCTTTTTTCCGCCGTGGGGTCTGGATCGTCGACGAGAAGTTCCAGAAAGTTGGACGAAGAATCTCAAAGTTGAAATAATCAACAAAAGATCGTTTCCTGAAGACACCGGACGAGGAGACGAGTACAGGAGGCGACGAGAAGGACGACGAGGTAGAAGGTCCACAACCAAAATCTCGACGCCTACAGAGAATGCGCTCACAGGGAGCCCCCTGAGCGCGGGTATGGACAAGACACCGTTTAAGTTTTGCCAAAACTGTCACCACAAGTACGCCCAGAAGGACCAGCACCCAGTCTGCAACCTCTGCTTGCCGCTCGACCACATCAGCGAAGACTGCAACGCGTGTTCGGCGGTTCACCCCGAAAACCATCCGGGTGAGAGAGAGGCAAAGAAGGGCGAAACACAACATGCAGGGCCAGGGAGCACCTCCATCGCTCCGAGACCTGGGCCTCTCGAGTGGAGAGGAAGACAACATCGCAGAGGGACCGGAGGACTGCTCAGTCGTTGAGGTCCACAAGAAAACTTCGAAGGAGGTAAGGGAGACGTCGACCCCGAAGCACCCAAGCGACGCTCGAAAGAGTGAAGCTAAGGCCCCGAGCGACACTCTCAGAAGTGAAGCCAAGTCCTCGAAGGGAGCGTTGCCGCCGAAACACTCGACGAAAGCAACAGCAACCAAGGACAAACAACCGAGCGGATCCTTCGTGAAGGACTCCCAATCGGCAAAAGCCTCCGAAAAACCAAGGGCGTCGAAGGTAACCTCCGAAAAGGAAGCCTCAACGCCCAGAAAGGAAGGCCCGGCGTCATCCTCGACGTCCGAGACCGCGAAGAGGGGCGCTTCAGCCATCGACGCCGAAAGGGTCCACGAGATGGAGAAGAAGAGAAGGCTCGAAGCAGAGATGGCGAGCATCCTGCAACGGAAAAAAGACTTCGACGAAAAAATGAAGCAGTACGCCATTCCGTCGAAGCCAGCACGCGAAACACTCGGGGAGGGCGACAACGAAGACATCAAGCCCCTAAAACCCCCGAACCGCTCGACGAACAGGGCGAAGAGGACTACTACTTCGAAGGCGAAGAAGAGTTCCAGTCTTACCGGGACTCGGCGCCCTCGGAAGAACAAGACCTAGACTGGCAAGACCTCGGCGCAGAATCACCAGAAGAAGGGGTAGGCTCTTATCCCTCGAGGCCTTCGCCGCCAGACGACATTGGAGCCTACAATGTGGTCGTCCAAAGGGCTGCAGCAACGTATGGCGTCGAAATGCAAGAGGAGAAGGCAAAGGCATGTTTCCTTTTGGAAACCCTACTTCCTCAACAAACAAGGTCCCAGTTCCTACCCATGCTCCCTAGCGTCCTGGACCAGGGAAGGGAGGCCTTCAAAGAACCGGCAGTCTGCAAGGCTGTTACACCAAGGAGCGAAAAGAAGTACAAGCACTCCTCTAAAGACCCTGCGTACATACAAGGGTCAGTGCCAGCAGACTCCATTATCACTGCAACGGCCAGGAAAAGGGCAAATGTGTCCACTAACACAGGTCCACCTCCAGACAAGGAGAGCAAACGAATGGACCTCACAGGACGAAAGGTGGAGAGGAACGCAGCCATACACTGGCGCATCGCCAACTCCAACGCCCTCATCAGCAGGCATGCATACCAGCATTGGGATGAAATGAGCCAGCTCATAACACACCTACCACAACAACACCAACAAAGGGCAAACCACCTAGTTGAAGAGGGCAAGGCTATCGCAAACACTTGCCTAAAATCAGCCTTGGACGCAGCAGAGAACTCCGGCAGGCAGATGATGATAGGGGTGACTGAAAGGAGACACGCATGGCTCAGGATCTCAGGTTTCAAACCTGAGGTACAAAGCAACATCCTGAACACGCCATTCGACGGCCAGAAACTGTTTGGAGCCCCAGTGGACGAGAAGTTAACGCAGCTCAAAAAAGACAATGAAACTGCGAGGTCCATGGGAGCACTACAATTCAGGGGGATGAGAAGAGGAACCCCTCAAGGCGGCCCAATGGTAGAGGGGGCAATGCGCCCGCCACTTCCCACCAATCTCCCCAACAAGGATACCAGGGGAACAACTAGGGCCAAAGCCAACAGGGACAACAGCAGCAAAATTGGCAGCATCAACCCAGAGGACGGTCCTTTCGAGGACGCGGGTACGGACGGGGACAATCCCGAAGAGGGGGTCAGCAGCCCACCTCAAAGTGACTACACAAACAAACCAAACCCTCCCCTTTTAACACCAAGGGAGAGGAGAAGTCAACAAAAGGACAAAATAAGAAACACACACAGCAAACAAATAACCACCGAGCATACAACCCCGGTGGGGGGGCAGAATAGGAAACTTCCTCACACAATGGAGGGAGATTACCACGGACAAGTGGATACTGAACATCATACAGCACGGGTACTGCATAGAACTCCAAAAACACCCCCGGGCAAAAACCAAGACACCGGGCAATTCCCGCAAGGGAAGCTCGCCCTCCTACGTCTAGAAGCAGAGGAGCTGCTACAAAAAAGAGCAATAGAACCAGTTCCAATCAACGAAAGGAACAAGGGAGTCTACTCAACGTACTTCCTAGTGCCAAAGGTAGACGAAACACTAAGGCCAATACTGGACCTCAGATTCCTCAACAAGTTCGTAAAAACACAAATTCAAAATAACGTCACTTCAGGAAGTAATACCCCAAATCCAAGAAGGGGATTACATGGCGACCATAGACATGAAAGACGCATATCTGCACATACCCGTCAACCACAAACACAAACGTCTACTAAGATTTGTGATTGGCCACAATCACTACCAGTTCACAGTGCTAGCCTTCGGGCTCAAGTCCGCACCAAGGGTGTTCACAAAATGCCTTGCGGCAGCGCACCTACGGAGAAAGGGCATACATGTATACCCCTACCTCGACGACTGCCTTGTGAAAGCAGGATCATACAGACACTGCAAGGATCACATCAAACAAGTCATACAAACACTGCCCAGACTAGGTTTCTCAATACATTGGGAGTAATCGTCAACAGAACCTCAGCAGATCTAAATATTCTTAGGGGCACAAATCGACAGCACACAGTCCAAGGTGTTCCCCAGCGACAAGAGAACTATAGTGCTCCTGAGGGAAACACGTCATTACCGCAAGGGGCAAGTTCTGACAGTGAGGACGGTGAGCAGACTAAAGGGAATGATGGCATCATGCATCCACCTAGTCCCACATATCAGGCTGCACATGAGACCGTTCCAAGAATGGATACAGCAGCAGTGGTCTCAAGCGACAGGGAGTTGGGAGATCTAGTGGTTGTCACACACGCAGTGCAGCAAGAAATAGCGTGGTGGAAGGAAGAGAACATATTACAGGGGAAGCCATTCACACAGCCAACTCCAACAGTGACCATCACAACGGACGCCTCACAGCAGGGCTGGGGCGCGCACATGGACAGACTCCGCGTCAGGGGGCTGTGGTCACAACAAGATGCAGTGAAACACATC
Organism: Calotriton arnoldi; assembly: GCA_963921515.1. NCBI lineage: Eukaryota > Metazoa > Chordata > Amphibia > Caudata > Salamandridae > Calotriton > Calotriton arnoldi. Next base: position 554,030 of record CAWUFW010009159.1, read on the forward strand.
AACTACCTAGAACTAAAAACTGTGTTCCTAGCCTTAAAAGCCTTTCAGAAGCAGCTTTACGGACAGCGAGTGCTGATACAAACAGACAACACAACCACCATGTTCTACATCAACAAACCAGGTGGAACACAGCACCGCTATCAAGCCTGGCACAAGAGATTTGGAGATGGGCCATCCCTCTAAGGATAGACCTACTGGCAATACACCTTCCAGGAATAGACAATGTAGAAGCAGACCGACTCAGCAGGCAGACGTCTGCATCCCACGAATGGGAACTCAACCAACAGGAGGTGCAGCGGCTGTTCCAAAAGTGGGGTACACCACGGATAGACCTGTTTGCAACACTCCAGAATGCAAAATGCCAACATTACGCATCCAGACAACCGGACCAAAGGTCCCTAGGGAATGCGCTATGGATAAGTTGGTCGAACGAATTTGCATACGCTTTTCCCCCGATACCACTGTTACACAAGGTACTCAGCAAATGCAGGAGCAGCAGCATGACACTCATACTGGTGGCACCTCAGTGGGCCAGACAATCATGGTTCTCACAAATAATGGAAATGGCGCAGGAACCAGCGCACAGGTTCAGCAGAAGGAAAGACCTCCTAACAATGCAAGAAGGAAAAGTGCTGCACCCAGAACCAGAGAGCCTCAGCCTAGCAGCATGGCTCCTGAGGACCTAGAATTCGCACACCTCAAGCTACCACCAAGCACCATGGCAGTACTCAGAGAAGCAAGGAGACCCACTACAAGAAAATGCTACATCGCAAAGTGGAAAAGGTTCTCGCAATGGTGCATTAAAGAGGGACTGCAACGAAAGGTCACAAAAGAATCAACGGTACTACAATACTTAACGCACCTACTACACAGCGGGCTAAGCTACTCGTCACTAAGGGTTCACTTAGCAGCCATAGTGGCCTACACCAGGGGAGAAGCGGGGAAAAGTTTCTTCACCTCACAGGTGGTCAAAAGATTCCTGGAGGGAGCTAAAAGAATAGCCCCCCAAAAGGATGCCAGCCCCAAGCTGGAACCTCAACACTGTGCTAACACAGTTGATGAAATCACCATTTGAGCCCATACACAAGACCACACTGCACATGCTCACACTAAAGACTGCATTCTTGGTGGCTATCACGTCACTGCGAAGGGTCAGTGAACTGCAGGCTCTTACACTACAAGAGCCCTACTTGCAAATACACAAGGGCAGAATTGTCATGAGAACGGACCCACACTTCCTGCCAAAGGTGGTGTCGCGGTTCCATATTAACCAGACAATACAGATACCAAGTTTCTTCCAGAAACCATCAACGCCCACAGAAAAGGCGCTACACACGCTAGACGCCAGAAGGGCAGTGATGCACTACATAGAAAGGACGAAGGAATGCAGGAAAACAAAGCAACTCTTCGTTTCCTTCGCAAGCAGTTTCTTGGGACGACCAGTAACAAAAAATACCATAGCACGATGGATTGCACAAGCAATACAACTCTGCCACAAGCAGGCAGGACAAGAATTACAGGGAGCCGCCCAGGCTCACTCAACAAGGAAGAAGGGAGCAACGGTTGCGTTCCTAGCGAACACACCTATACAAGACATTTGCCAAGCAGCAACATGGTCTTCCGTGCACACGTTCACCAAACACTACTGTGTTGATATCCAGATGAACAAAGAGGCACAAGTAGGACAGAAGGTCTTACAGCACATTTTCAGCAACCAATGCTCATCTTCACCCAACCACCGCAATAACAAAACCGCTACAAAGTCTATGCACAGCATAGTGAATCCAGAAAGATTCACGCTGCAAAACGAATAGTTTCTTACCTGTCGGTGTAGTTTTGCAGCTTGAAGACTTTCTGGATTCACTAGCAATCCCACCCGCCTCCGCCAGGAAGATAACATAGGAGGTTAAGGGTAAAACTAGACTACATACAGAGTTTAGAGGGATCAAAAGAAAAATAAAATGATAAAAGAGAAAGACATAGACGACAAAACAATAACCGGAAAAGAAAAAAGAATCCGAAGATGACGACCAAAGGTGGGAGCTTCCGCAGGAAGCGTGACGACGTCACCGAGGACACCAAATGGTGGGGGCGTCGCCGCCCACCTGGGCCAACAACAAAAAAAAAAAAAAGGAAAGAAAGAAAAGACTACGAATCCGGACCCAACCACGAGATGGCGGAATAATGCACAGCATAGTGAATCCAGAAAGTCTTCAAGCTGCAAAACTACACCGACAGGTAAACTATTCGTTCTCAGTTATGTCTGGTGTCTCTTTGGAAGCTTTTTGCTGGATCAAATCACTCAATACTGTTTTGCAGGTTTGGCATTGCTGTTTTGATTCTAAGGTTTTTGGTAGGAGTTTCACTTGCCAGAAAAGATACTTGCTTCTCTTTAAGTTACTTATCCACATCATTTAAAAAGATCCAAACTATAGCCAGTCAGGCGACCGCACCATCTAGAACACTCCCTACAGAGGCTGAGTCCCTTAGATTTTCTACTGCACATCATGTAAAAGGAGTCTCCCTGAACTCTGCTCGGTTTTCTTCAACCAGTTTGGAAAAGCTTATCTACTACATTCTACCATGTCCGCCATCAAAGAAAGGAATGTTCGAGGCATGTGTGCTGTAGATACACATGCTTTACATACTCCTGCCATCTAGTGTTGAGTCCTGATGTTTGCAAGTTTTTCTTCGAAGAAGTCTTTCCAGTCACAAGGTAAGGTGACTCCTCCTTTCGGTGAGGGTGCGCATGGGCATAGACTCCATTGTTAAATTGTTTTCCCGCAGAGGGTGAGAATGGAGTTAGTAAGTGTAGAATTGAGATGTCCATGCGTATTTATGTAAACTGAGAAACTGCAACTACTACAGGAGGCTGGGGAGGCGGGTGGGCGCATGTGAATCTACAGTTGCGCTAGCCACTCTACCCTCGACGGTATTGTTTCGTACACGTTTCCTACTTCTCCGCGTATTGCTTCAGTCAACGAATACTTACTTTTCGATCAAAAACTTCGCGGGCTACCTTCGGGCCTGACAGCGCCTGTCCAGTCTTCTGTTGATGGTACTGACCCTGTTTAAATTCTGCATCTGGGTGCCACACCAAGTACCCTCGCACCGACTCACATTGTGTGTAACTTGTGCTGATCTCCGGAGCACAAAGAAGACTACCACGCTTGCAAATCGTTTCAGTCCAAAAAGACTCTTCGGGATAGACGGGCTCGACGTCGTGAAATGCAACGTCCGAATACTCGACACACGCCGGATATCTTCGCTGAAGAATCCGAACATGAAGACGTCGAAGTGTCGGCGGCAGAAGAGACCATCTCGGTTCCAGAGTCGGATTCGGAACTCTATATAAACATGGAGTCTGAAGATGTGCCTCCGGGACAGTGTGCCGTGAGCACCAATGACCCCTTGCCCATTAAGCCCATACCCAAAACTCCTAAGGCTTCGGCACCACCTCTGCCTTCTGGCCAAGGTTGGCACAGAGTTGATGTTTCAGACGCCCCGCCTTCCGGCTCGGCACCAGAACATTTGGTCAAGCCTGTCGTCTCAGGACCGAGTAGACCAAAATCCTCTTCAGATCCGAAACATTCCAATTCGGATCCCAAATCCGGTTCGGACCCGAAATCCTCCATGCCGAAAGGAAAGCAGGTTTCAGAGCCGAAATCTTCCACTCCTAAAAGCAAGTCCATCCCGGCATCGAAACCTTTGGTGCCGAAATCAAAAGACAGCAGTTTTGAACCTTCTGACTCTAATTTGGACATTGTTCATCCCAAACTGGATACCAAACAAAAGATGATATATATATATATATATATCTATCCATCCTGATACAGGACATATCCATCCTAAAGCTCCAGTTAAACGCAAGCTTCATTCTGAGGACTCTCACTATAAGATCCCTTTAAAGAAGAAAGATGTGGCTACCAGCCCTGTTTATCCTGCTCCACCATCCCCTCCATTTCCACCCTCTTCTCTACATTTAGATCCTTTACACATTTCACCGCCAGGGTCTCCACTCTCACAGCCTGAGGAGGGAGATATTGATGAGGAAGATATTCATTTGCCTGTAGATCCATGGAAGTATTACACCATTGACCCTCCATTAGACAATGACCCAGACCTTTACCCTGCAAAGCCTTCCCCACCTGATGATGTGGCTTATCAGGAACTCATTGCTAGAGCAGCAGAGTACCATGGATTGGAGTTACATAAAGTCATTAGAGGACTTTTTATTTGAGACACTTTGGGCCACACACAGGTCAAGTCAGACACTCCCTATGCTGAAGGGTATGATGAGGCATGCAAATGACATTTTCAAAGACCCAGTGCGAGCACGCATTTTGACTCCTAGAGTCGATTTAAAAAAAAAAAAAAAAAAAATACAAACCTTCACCAACTGATCCTACCTTTATTAACAGTCCGCTGCCGCTTGACTTTCTTGTAGTATCCAACGCTCGCAAAAGAGCTAATTCAGACTTCTGGTGATGCTCCTCCCCCAGATAAAGAATCTAGGCTCAGGCAAACGTGTAGCCGCTCAAGCTGCTAATCACTGGCACATCGCAAATACACGAGGCCTGCTAGCTAGGTACGACAGAGCAGACTGGGATGAGATGGAGCAACTGCTCCAGTATCTCCCAGAAGGACACAAAAACAAGGCAATAGAGTTAGTTCAAGAGGGCAAACTTGTTTCTAACTCTTCTATTAGATGTGCTCTAGATGCTGCTGACACCGCTGCTAGGGAGATAAATACCAGCATTCTCCTCAGAAGGTATGCGTGGCTTGGGGTTTCAGGTTTTAAACCTGAGGTACAACAATCGATTTTAAACACCCCTTTTGACAAAACACTGGTTTGGTCCTGTAGTCGACCAGTCCCTACAAAAAAATAGAAAAAAATACAGAAGTGGCAAAGTCCATGGGAGTGCTCCAGTCCCCATCAAATAGAGGCTCCTTTCGTTGCTCTATTTATAGAGGGTCCAAAACCACATCCTCCGACCCAAATGCTTCCACTTACAAGTGCAATACCCAATCCTCTCCCTCTAGAGGTTTTTTATAGAGGAAATAATTCCAAAGGTAGGGGGTAGAGGCGCATCAACACGCAACACCCCTTCCCCGAACAAACTGACTTGCCCACACTTTCCCCCGATCACTTAACACCTGTCGGGGGAAGACTTCAACAGTTTCTCCCCATTTGGCAATCCATTACAACCAACAAATGGGTGATCGACATTATCCGTCACTGTTATTGCCTTGGGGCTTCCCACCAATCCTCCAAACATTCCACCTCGCACTTACAAACTTTCGTCAAACCACTTGCAGTTACTCATTCAAGAGGTGCAATCCCTCTTACAGAAAGCCATAGAACCAGTTCCGTTACACTAACAAGGTTCAGGGGTTTATTCTCTATATTTCCTAATTCCCAAAAAGGACGGTTCCTAAATACCCATTCTGGATCTCAGTGTTAAACCAGTACATACACTCAGAACATTTTCATATGGTAACACTTCAACAGGTACTTCCGCTTCTACAGCAAAGCGATATTTTGTCCACACTTGACTTAAAAGACGCATACTTTCACATTCCCATACGTCCAGCTGATCACAAATTCCTCCGATTTGTGATAGCAGGCAGACACTATCAGTTCAAAGTACTTCCATTCGGAGTAATTACTGCCCCAAATGTCTAGCAGTAGTGGCAGCTCATCTCAGAAGACAAAAGATCCACTTCTTCCTGTACCTAGACGACTGGCTCATCAAAGCCAGCACACACAAAGTGTCTACAACACACTCCGATCACGCTAGACTTACTCCACCGGTTGGGCTTCATGGTAAACGCATCAAAGTCTCACCTGCAGCCTTCACAGACACAATCTTATCTGGGAGCCACTCTCGACACTCAAAAAGCTCTAGCCTCTCCCAATGCAGCCAGAATTTGCAATATTCAAGCTCTGTTACTTCGATTTCATGCCAACCAAAAATTACCAACCAGAACCTTCATGCAATTGCTAGGGATGATGGCGTCATGCATAGCAATAGTGCCTCATGTAAGACTACACATGCGTCCCCTACAAGAATGCTTAGCACGTCAATGGAATCACTCACAGGGTCAATTGACCGATCTAGTGTTGGTAGACAGCTGCACCCATTGCTCTCTGCAGTGGTGGAATCCTCAAAATGTATCTCGAGGGGGGCCCTTCATCGACCCTATTCCACAGATCGTGCTAACAGCAGACGCATCTCTATCAGGTTGGAGGGCACATCTCCAAGATTACACAATCCAGGGACTCTGGGACAACAAACCCAAACATCTCCACATCAACTATCTAGAGCTTCTAGCAGTATTTCTAGCACTCAAAGCTTTTCAGTCTCACCTCATAGACAAAGTTGTCTTAGTCCGCACGGACAACATGACAGCTATGTACTATATACAAAAACAGGTAGGGACACTCTAACTGCCACGCCTCTCTCAGACCATTTGGAGTTGGGCAATCCAGCACAGGATTCACCTTCTAGCAGAACACCTTCCAGGAGTGAACAGTCAAATTGCCAACCTTGTCAGCAGAAGGAGGCGGCAAATACACAAGTGGGAACTTCATCCCCAAGTTCTCCTTCCATACTTTCAACAATGGGGATATCCGCAAATGGATCTGTTCGCCACAGTAGACAACGCGCAATGCCCAAACTTCGCAGCCACAGTAGACCATGCGCAATGCCCAAACTTCGCCTCCAGGTTCCCACACCATCTCTCCAAACGCAATGCCCTGTGGATGAATTGGTGAGGGATATTTGCCTACGCTTTTCCGCCTCTCCCACTCCTATTTATGGTTCGGAAACTCTGGCATATACACTGATCTTAGTATCTCCCACATGGGCCCGGCCACCATGGTACACCACCCTGTTAGAGCTGTCAGTAGTTCCACATCAGAAGCTACATCTCACCTCCATTCTTCTCACTCAGAACCATGGAGAAATCAAGCATCAAATCCCAAAGAGCTCAACTTAGCGATTTGGCTCCTGAAGTCTTAGAGTTTGGATATTTAAATCTGCCACCAGACTGTGTGACTATTCTGAAAGAAGGAAAGCCTACTACTAGAGCTTGTTATGCCGCAAAGTGGAAACTATTTGTCTATTGTAACCACAACAAATGTATTCCTCTAGATGCGTCTGTTCAAAACATTATTTGTTACCTTTTGCACCTACAGCAATCTGGACTAGCTTACACATCTATTCGATTGCACCTTGCAGAAGTAGCTGCGTATTTGCAGAACAGACAGCATTTATCTTTGTTCAACTTTCCTGTCATTAAACCCTTTATGGAGTGCTTAAAGAGGGTGATATTACCAAAAATCCCTTCGGCACCAGTGTGGAATCTTAACGTTGTACTTGCCAGACTTATGGGTCCACCCTTTGAACCATTACACAATCTTCTTTTACGGTTTCTTTCATGGAAGGTTGCCTTCCTCATTGCAATCATTTCATTAAGGAGAGTTATTGAGCTACAGGCATTAACCTTAGAAGAACCCTTCTTTCAGCTACATACAGATAAGGTAGTTATTCTCACCAATCCCAGATTCCTTCCTAAAGTAGTTTCTGCTTTCCATCTTAACCAATAAGTTGAGTTTTGCAGCGTGAATCTTTCTGGATTCACTATGCTGTGCATTATTCTGCGGTCTAGTGGTTAGGTCCGGAATCGTAGTCTCTCCTTTTTTTTTTTTTTTTTTTTTTTTTTTGTGTAGCTTAGGTGGGCGTCGACGCCCCACCATTTGGTGTCCTCCCGTGACGTCGGGGCGCTTCCTCCGGAAGCTCCCACCCTTGGGTGCCATCTTCAGATTCTTTTTTCCGCCGTTGGGTCTGGATCGTCACAAGGAGCTCCAGAGTTTTGAAAAGAGGAGAAAAGCAGAAAAACACCGAGAAATTGGAGTTCTTCATCACACGACAAAGAACATGGAACCGGGACGACGAAGTAGGTGAGAAGGAGGAAAAACTTCGACGTCCGACGGAGAATGTGCACACAGGGGGCTCCCTGAGCGCGGGAATGGACAAGACACCATTCAAATTTTGCCGTAACTGCCGCCACAAGTTCGCGCAGAAGGACCAGCATCCAGTCTGCAACCTCTGCCTGCCGATCGACCACCAAAGTGACGACTGCAACGCCTGCTCGGCATTCACCCTCAGAGTGAGGGACAGACAGAGGAGAGCAAACTACAGCATGCAGGGGCAAGGACCACCTCCGTTGCTTCGGGACCTGGGCCTCTCCAGCGGAGAAGAGGACAACATCGCCAAGGGACCTGATGACTGCACGGTCGTAGAGACTGATAACAGGTCGAGGAAGGAGGTAAGAGACGTCGACCCCAAAAACCCCGACAGACTCTCGAAAAACAGAGCCAAAGTCCTCGAAAGGAGCACTGGCGTCGAAGCAATCGACGACCACAGTTGCATCCACGGACAAACAGCCCAGCGGATCCTTCGATAAGGACTCCCGGCCGGCGAAAGCTCTAGACACACCCCGGTCGTCGAAGCACGGTTCCGAAAAGCCGCACTCGACGCCGAAGGGAAAAGAGCAAAAGGCAACTTCGACGTCAACATCCACGACCTCGAAGAGAAACGCCGAAACTCTCGACGCCGAACAAGCGGCCGAGATGGAAAGGAAGAAGAGGGGGCCGAAATGAACAGTATCCTCCAGAGGAAGAAGGACTTCGACGGACGGATGAGTAGATACACCATCCCTTCTAAGCCCTCGACGGTTGTCGAAGCAGAAGTCCAGGAGGAGCTCGACCCCGCCGAAGACTCCCGAAGCGGCGGAGCAACAGGACGAAGAGGGCCTGTATTATTACACTGAGGGCGATGACGACCAGCAGACACAATTTGGTTCGACACCCTCGGAGGCTCAGGACCTGGATTGGCAGGACCTAGACGCCGAAGACCCGGAAGAGGCCGTGGAGACTTATCCGTCAAGGCCTTCGCCGCCAGACGACATTGGCATATACAATATGGTCGTCAGGAACGCTGCAGCAACCTATAGGGTGGAAATGGAGGAAGAAAAACCAAAGGCTTGCTTTCTCTTGGAGACACTGCTGCCAACCCAAACTAGGAGCCAATTTCTTCCAATGCTCCCAGGTGTGCTGGACCACGGCAGGGAAGCTTTCAAGGAGCCATCAACCTGCAGATCTGTCACCCCCAGGACAGAGAAAAAGTACAAGCACTCTTCTAAAGACCCAGCATATATCCAGGGGTCCGTACCAGCTGACTCTATTATAACAGCGACAGCCAGGAAAAGGGCCAACGTCCCCACGAACTCGGGGCCACCTCCAGACAAGGAGAGTAAAAGAATAGACCTCACAGGGAGGAAAATTGAGAGGAGTGCAGCAATTCACTGGCGCATCGCCAACTCTAATGCCCTAATAAATAGACATGCCTACCAACATTGGGAAGAAGTAGGGCAGTTGCTCAAATATCTCCCAAACTAACACCAGCAGAGAGCAGCGCACCTGGTGGAGGAGGGCAAGAACATGGCCAACACCAGCCTGAAGTCGGCCTTGGACGCAGCAGACACATCAAGCAGGCTTATGATGATCGGAGAAAGAGAGAAGGCATGCCTGGCTGAGGATCTCTGGGTTCAAGCCCGAAGTACAGAACAATATCCTGAATCTACCCTTCAACGGGGAAAAGCTGTTCGGCACGCCAGTGGAAGAGACGCTGACACAGCTGAAAAAGGATAACGAGACGGCAAGGTCCATGGGAGCATTGCAGTTCAGAGGGATGAGAAGGGGCACCCCCTCACGAAGGCCAAATGGCAGAGGAGGGAGCCAACCAGGAACATCGCACCAGGCCTTCCAACAAGCCTATCAGGGAAGCAACCAGGCGCAACAAGGTCAGCAACAACAAGGCTGGCAGAACCAACAGAGGGGCCAGTCCTTTCGAGGTCGACCGAACGGACGAGGCCAGACAAGAAAAGGGGGGCAGCAACCCGCCCCCAAGTGATTCCACAGTACCAAAAGTGCCCACACACACAACATCCTTAGTGACGCGGCACAACAAAAGACACAAAGAACAATTAAATATCAACAATCATGTTACACCAGTAGGAGGCAGACTGAAACACTTCTTCCAGGAGTGGAAGAAAATAACGGACAAATGGATACTCAACATCATACAGTTCGGCTACTGTATAGAACTGGTCAAAAAGCCACCAAACAGGAGGCCAGCCAACAACACGCTCAGCAGAAGAGCTATCACTCCTTTGGCAGGAAGCACAAGAACTCCTCCACAAGGAGGCCATAGAAAGGGTACCATACAAGGAAAGAAACAGGGGAGTGTACTCCAACTACTTCCTCGTACCAAAAGTAGACGAAACGTTAAGACCCATACTGGACCTACGGTTCCTAAACAAATACATAAAAACTCAAAAGTTCAAGATGACGTGCTTACAGGAGGTTATACCTCAGATAAGGCACAGGGATTTTATGTCCACAATAGACCTCAAAGATGCCTACCTACACATCTCCATGAACCAACAACACAAACATCTACTGAGATTTACCATCAGCAAGACGCACTACAAGTTCACGGCCCTAGCCTTCGGCCTAAAATCCGCACCAAGGGTCTTCACAAAATGCCTCGCTGCCATAGCGGCACACCTGCGGAGACAGGGAATACATGTATACCCCTACCTAGACGACTGGTTGGTAAAGGCGAACTCCTACAACCAATGCAAACTACATGCTCAGCGGGTCACACATACGCTGACGGAGCTAGGCTTCTCGATGCACAACGGGAAGTCCTCGCTGGAACCAGAACAGGTGAAGATTTACCTGGGTGCACAAATCGACACCATTCAGGGCAGAGTTTTCCCCAGCGAAAGGAGAACAGTCGCAATGCTGAAGGAGACTCCCCAATACCAGAAGGGGCGACGTCTGACCGTGAGGACGGTGAGCAAGCTCTTGGGGATGATGGCGTCCTGCATACACCTAGTCCCCAATATTCGACTACACATGAGACCATTCCAGGAATGGCTCCAACATCAGTGGTCACAAGCAACAGGGAATTGGGAAGATCTAGTGGTTGTAGCGCACGCAGTGCAGGAAGAGATAGCATGGTGGAAAAAGGACAACATAACAAGGGGAAAACCTTTTACACCACTAACTCCGACAGTGACCATCACAACGGACGCATCCCAACTGGGGTGGGGAGCGCACATGAACCTGCTCAAAGTAAGGGGTTTATGGACACCAACAGATGTTGTCAAACACATCAACTACCTAGAACTAAAGACCGTTTTCCTTGCACTAAAAGCGTTCCAGAAACAGCTGTACGGGCAAAGGGTGTTAGTACAAACAGACAACACCACAACGATGTTCTACATCAACAAGCAGGGAGGAACACAATCAGTGGCGCTGTCGGATCTGGCGCATCAGATCTGGAAATGGGCTATACCATTACAAATAGACCTCCTGGCGATACATCTACCAGGGAAGGACAATGTGGAAGCGGACAGACTCAGCAGACAGACATCAGTCTCACACGAGTGGGAGCTCAACCCGCAGGAGACGCCAAGGCTATTCAAGAAGTGGGGGACCCCACAAATAGACCTGTTTGCAACACACCAGAATGCAAAATGCCAATACTTCGCATCCAGACAGCCAGGCCACCAATCCCAAGGAAATGCCCTATGGATGAGCTGGTCAAAGACATTTGCCTACGCTTCTCCGCCGATACCGCTGATACACAAGGTGCTCAGCAAATGCAGAACGAGCAACATGACGCTAATTCTGGTGGCACCACAGTGGGCCAGGCAGTCCTGGTTCTCACAGATAGTGGAAATGGCACAGGGGCCACCACACAAGTTCACAAAAAGAAGAGACCTGCTCTCGATGCAAAACGGAAGGGTGCTCCACCCAGAACCAGAGCGCCTCAGCTTAGCAGCGTGGCTCCTGAAGACTTAGAGTTCGCTCACCTCAAGCTCCCCCAAAGCACACTGGCGGTGCTGCGAGAAGCAAGGAGGCCCACTACACAGAAATGCTATGCAGCAAAATGGAAAAGATTCACTCAATGGTGCATCAAGGAAAAGCTCCACAGGAGAATAACCAGGGACTCAACAGTGCTAAAATACTTAACACACTTGTTAAATTGTAATCTAAGCTGCACCTCGCTAAGAGTACACCTGGCAGCAATAGTAGCCTATACAAGAGGAGAAACAGGGAAAAGTTTCTTTACATCTCAAGTGGTAAAAAGATTCCTGGAGGGGGCCAAGAGAATAGCCCCACCAAAGAGGATGCCACCGCCGGCATGGAACCTCAATGTGGTTCTAACACAGCTTATGAAAGCACCCTTTGAACCCATTCACAAGGCCTCTCTGCATATGCTCACAATAAAAACAGCCTTTCTGGTAGCAATTACCTCACTACGCAGGGTGAGCGAATTGCAAGCGCTCACACTACAAGAACCCTACATTCAGATTCACAATGACAGGGTGGTAATGAGGACGGACCCACACTTCATGCCAAAGGTGGTGTCCAAGTTCCACATAAGCCAAACAATACAAATTCCAAGTTTCTTCCAAAAACCATCCAACAGCGCAGAGAGGGCACTGCACACTCTGGACGCCAGAAGAGCAGTAATGCATTACATCGAAAGGACAAAAAATTGTAGGAAAACGAAGCAATTCTTTGTGTCCTTCGCAAGCAGTTTCCTGGGCAGACCAGTGACTGAAAATACCATCGCACGATGGATTGCACAGACAATTCAATACTGCCACAAACAGGCAGGTCAAGAACTGCAAGGAGCAGCACAAGCTCACTCTACCAGGAAAAAGGGAGCAACAATCGCCTTCCTGGCAAACACACCCATCCAGGACATTTGCCTGGCGGCAACATGGGCTTCAGTGCACACGTTCACGAAGCACTACTGCGTGGATATACAGATGAACAAGGAAGCACAAGTAGGTCAAAAAGTGCTTCAACATATATTCAACAACCAACACTCATCTTCCACCCAGCCGCCACACACATAGCAAACCGCTACAAAGTCTATGCACAGCATAGTGAATCCAGAAAGATTCATGCTGCAAAACGAATAGTTTCTTACCTGTCGGTGTAGTTTTGCAGCTTGAAGACTTTCTGGATTCACTAGCGAACCCACCCGCCTCCGCCAGAAAGATGAGACCGGAGGAAAGGGGGACTAAGACTTGGAAAACACCTTCAAGGGGTAAAAGGATAAACAAGAAAAGCACAAGACAAAAAAATAAAAAATCCGAAGATGGCGCCCAAGGGTGGGAGCTTCCGGAGGAAGCGCGCCGACGTCACGGGAGGACACCAAATGGTGGGGCGTCGACGCCCACCTGGGCTACACAAAAAAAAGAGAAAAGAGACTATGATTCCGGTCCCAACCACTAGACTGCGGAATAATGCACAGCATAGTGAATCCAGAAAGTCTTCAAGCTGCAAAACTACACCGACAGGTAAACTATTCGTTACCGGTGTTCTTTCCTCAACCTGATTCAGTAGCAGAACGACCGCTTCATACACTTGAGGTCAGAAGAGCGTTATTGTATTATATCGAAAGGACAAAAGATTTTCGTAAAACAAAGCAACAGTTTTTTGCATATGCACCACCTCACAAGGGCAATCCTATCTCTAAATCTGGCATTTCAAGATGGATTGTTAAATGCATTCAAACTTGCTATGCAAAAGCTAAAAACGTTATACCCCCTAGAGCGCATTCCACTCGCAAAAAGGCCATCTGTGGCCTTTTTATGGAACATTCCTATAGCTGACATCTGTAAGGCAGCAACATGGTCACACCACACACATTTACCAAATACTATTGTGTGGATGTATACTCACGCCAACAAGCCAATGTAGGGCAAGCGGTGCTAAAGACACTTTTTCAGACAACTGCGACATCTACTGGTTAGCCACCGCTTTGGGAGAATACTGCTATATAATCTATGCAAAGCATGTGTATCTACAGCACACATTCCTCGAACGGATTGTTACTTACCCAGTAAGCATCTGTTCTTGGCATGTATAGCTGTAGATTAACATGCGCCCTCCCACCTCCCCGGACACCTGTAGTTGTTGCAGTTCTCATTTACATTATCTACGCATGTACATCTCTTTACTACACTCACTTACTCCATTCTCACCCTCTTGTGGGAAAACAATGTAACAATGGAGTCGATGACCATGCGCACCATCACCGAAAGGAGGAGTCACCTTACCTCATGACTGGAAAGACTTCTTCAAAGAAAAACAACTTTCGAACATCCGGACCCAACACTAGATAGCAGGAGTATGCAAAGCATGTGAATCTACAGCTCTACATGCCAGCAACAGATGCTTACTGGGTAATATAATCCTTTTGCAACATAAAATGTAAATGAACTGTACATGTTTAGCAGTTAGGAAAGCAAAACTGAAGCACGTTTTTTGTTGAAATTCTGAAGTGTGATGGAAACAAATATTTTAATAGGATCACAACACTTTAGTTGGTGTTGCACAAATGAGAAATATTCACTGAAACCAGATTTCCACACAGTCATTTGTGTGCAATATAGTTTCAACAGTAAACTATATCCATGTGCAAATTTAGAGTCCATTTTCAATGGAAAATGTGCTGTCTGTAAATGAGTGTGCTACCACACAATGCTTTAGTTACATTAAAAAATCGCCCGCCTCATGTCCAATAAAGCTAGGTAAGTCACGAAAGTTTGTCGTTATGAATAAAAATTGTCACGGATCTAACAAGTATGGGAAGCACTGCTATAGGTGTTTCTTGTCTCCTCTTTTGAGGTGCTGAATAGTATATGCTCAGTCTGACCGAAGGTGAATCCTGTGGTTTGGTTCATTTTCCGGAGTATTAGTGTGAGGATTTAAAGTGAATGTAGAAATAGCCATATTCCAAGGCTATGTTTAAAAATTTCATTTTAAATGTTTCTACCAAGAATTTCTAAACTGACATGGGAAAATTCAAATTGCACCTGCAAACTTGAAATGATCCTAGAAAACAACATAAACAGTAAGTAACTTTTTGTAATAATTAAAACCTGATGTAAAACTAGACACCTTTTTATATGTAGTCACACAAAGTAGTAGGACTACTTTGTTAGGAAACCAACTCCCTATTTTAAAATGCAAATTCGAATTAAGTTATGAACGCTTTTGATCTTGTAGGATTCAAAATTAATAAGAAAAATGAATAATGTGTAATCTCCAAAGCTAACTAGTTGCAGTAAAATCTATAGCTATGTGCAGGGTTTTCTTGGACTAACACAATTTATAAATGCATCAGACTCCTAATGTTATCTTTTTGGGCAGATAAACAAGAGAACCAGCCAGCCCATGGTGAACATATTTATGGACAAAGAGAGCGGCAAACCCAAGGGAGATGCTACTGTTTCATTTGAAGATTCAACCACTGCAAAGGCTGCTGTTGAGTGGTATGATGGTGAGTGTTATACCCATTTTATGGTCCTGCTTGAAAGTGCAGATGTCCCCAGACAATTGTTACTATCACTATTTGGCTCCACCCTCTTGTTAGGTGCCAGGAGTACGTGTTTTGATGGGCAGAAGTTGTGTGCTTCCACAAAAGTGTTTGCCTATCCACGCAGCTGGGATTATTTTGTTTTTGTATCCAACTGGCTAGGCTTGAATTTTCAGGGGAGCACACATGACATTGTAAGGCTGCAAAAGTGTCTTAAACAACTAGATCATTTATGATGTGTCTTTTTCTGGCAGCAGCACAGGTGGGAGGAGGGTAGTCATTAATCTACATGGTTATTAAAATTTAGCTCGACAGCGCAACTGTTACCTCACCTTTTAACCTACACCAACATTCTTCTACATTTCTTTTTCCACACAAATACATATTAATTCCTATGAGATTTACTTGTAATACTTCACAGAACCATACAGCACTCCTGTAAAACCAGACCTATTGGCATTGCCAATGCTTTTTGGTGTTTTGAACCTGTTGAGTCTGCATTAGAATGAAAGTTAAGCAAGTGGTGTATTGACAGCAGTCATAGGCATGATATGCAACGGGTGTGCTACTGTAATCTGTCTGCCTTTCTCTGGGTTGCCTTATATTTTCCCTCTGTGGATTGGACTAGAGCTGCTCCATATTTTAACAAACCTTCAAAGGCCTCGAAAAATTATAAAAATGTTACTAGCCCTGCAGGCCTAGTGACCTGAATAATTTTCTTGACCTAACCGCAATGGGCATGACCCATAAACTGTTACAAATTGTGTGATCCTAGGGGAATATTTTATTTCGATTCACCTTTTTCTTCATTATTAATTATGAGTGCAACTTCAAATATGTGAGTTTAGCATGTCTGTATAAAAAAACTTCTATGTTTGATTAAATAGAGTAAACTGTTGTACCGTGTATAATCAAAGTTTATTCCATGCACTTCAATAAAGAACTTGTATATTGATAGTGTTCTGATTTGTTTTGATACTATTATAGCCTTTTAATGGCCTGTATAGCCCAGCTACAACGGGCTATAAGGCTATTAGAGCATTCCGCCACTAGAGGGCAGAATGTTCTAACAAAAAAACAAAAGGCCTCAGTGAGCCCTAGGAGATTTGGATTTAAATCCCCACGGGCTCCATGAGGCCTTTCTTCACAGCAACAGCTTTTAACGACAAACATTGGAATGTTTGAGCTCCCGGTTTTTACTAGCCATTAGAAGCCTGGAACACTCCATTGTCTTCTCTGGAGCTCCCAATGTTCTAATATTTGTTTCCATCACACATCGGAATAAAAATAAAGAAAGTTCTTTCCCAACTACTGAAATATATTTTGAAGTATTTGTACAGTTCATATACAAGGTATTTACATGTTTTTTTAGAAACAAAACTGACATTCTATAGCCTTTCATTGCAGACAGCATGATTGTCTTACAGTTAATTTTCCTTTTCTTTCTCGGACTGCAAAGTAAGAGGATTTCGTAGACATGATCTCCAGGATAAAATAAGGAGCAATCTGTAAGAAGACATAAGCTGACATCTCACCTCTGTCTTTGAACGCACAGCAAATTTGACATGATTTAAAGGCATCCTTATTGTTGTTTCACTTTTTCAATTATAAGAACAACCGTTCTGTGTCAGCTGTAGTCTCTCGCCAGACTGGGCAGTAGTGTATGAAAGTGCCCCTTTTTGCATGGTTACAGACCACTTTTTGCCTGATTCTGGTGCACTGTGAGTGTGCACTGGATCAATGCTACTCAGGTTCCCAGTGCCTATGTTCTTTCCCAAAACTGTACCTTTGTTCCTACGATTGGCACACATTAGCCCCTTCTAAAAGGTATCAGTGGTACCAAGGGCCTTGTGACAAGAGTTTTTCTATAAGGGCTCCAGCATGTATTGTCCTACTCAGAGACCCCTCGCCAAACACATACACACTGCCACTGCAGACTGTGTGTTTTGGTGCAGCTGAACCTGAAGAGTCGATGTGTGCCATGCTTACAAAACACTACTTGTGGCATGGGGAAGTTACCCCACTAGCAGGCCTTGCATCCTTAAGGCAGGGTGCACTATACCACAGGTGAGGGCATATCTGCATGAGCAATATGCTCCTACAGTGTCCAAGTCCATTCTCAGACATTGTAAGTGCAGTAAAGCCATATTCTTTCTTTAGAGTTTTTATATGGTGTGAACTAGACCGAAGATATCGGGTATCAGAGCGCTTTACATGAGCACCAGTTTCGTTGCACAAGGACACATTCATTTTGTTAGGCACGAGAAGATTAAGTGGTTTGCCCAGAATCACAGGATGTTGAGTGTCGTTGCTGAGACTTGAACCCGGTTCCAAAGCTTCGAGGTCGACCGCTCTAGCCGTAAGGCTACATCCTCTCCCCATATTGAGTACATGGGCTGGGAGTTTGTCATTACGAAGTCCACAGCTCCATGATGACTTTACTGGGTGCTTGGAAGATTGGGATCAAACCTCTCAGCATAATAAACCCACACTGATGCCAGTGTTGGATTTATTATAAAATGCACTCAGATGGCATCTCAGGGATGCCCCCTTAAAAACAACCAACTCTCTAGTATGTCTGACCGGTCTCTGATAGCCGCCACCACCAGACCGGTTTCTTGCCACATGGGGTGAGAGCCATTTGCTCCTGAGGGCCATGAACAAAGCCTGCTCTGGATAGCGATGCATCACACCTCCCCTTAGCAGGAACAGCAGCACTCTACGGTGAGCCTCAAAGGCTCCTGCGTTTTGTTATGCTGATTTGGGCCACTCCAGATAGTGGAGATGCCTGCCTGACCCTTCTCCCTGACAGAAGAGGAGGTGGGCTAGCTTTGGTGGCCAGGGACTCCTTTAGTTGCACACTCCTTGCTGTGATATCTGCTCCGGGCGCAATTCTAGAAGCGGCCTCTTTTAGGATCAAACTGTCAGAACTTCTGTTTCTCTGGAATTTTGGTCTATCGTCCGCCTGGCCCGCGAGCTAAATTTGTGGAGACATAGTCTAAAATCTTTGAGCCGTTCGCCACCACTGCCCACTATACGATCCTAGGAGATTTTAATTTCCACCTTCAAAATCACCTAGATACACACTATGCATCTCGTCGATCTTATGTCCTCCATGGGGTTTGAGCAGCAGGTTCGCTCCCCAACTCATACTGCTGGTCATACGCTTGATGGCATTTTTAGCAATCACGATAACCTAGCGATTGAGACTATCCACCCCCTCAGTTGGGTGGATCACTATCTGGTCAAATTCATAATTACCCCCCCCCCCGGTAGCCCACAAAAAATGTGAGGATTCCCCCGCTAGATACCATTCCTGCAGGAAACTGAATAAGATCACTGCTGCTAGTTGGGAGGCTGCCCTAGTCACTACATCGGACGAGGGGAAAATTATCCCCCCCTTATACAGCAGAGGGTTTCCGGGATTGGTTAAGTAGGGCTCTAGACATAGTGGCCCCCCTTAAGAATTGCATTATTAAAAGGAGCAAGTCCTCCGCCCCATGGTTCTCGGAGGAACTCATGGCTCTGAGACGGGAATGCCGCAGACAAGAGCGCAAATGGCGTATTGATCCTTGCCCTCAGGAGAAAAATAAGCAGCGCTCTATGCTACAGAATTACAATGATGCGATCTTCCAGGCTAAATCCTGCTATCTCTCTGGAAAGATAATGGCAGCTGATAATTCATCCAGTATGATGTTCAAAGTAATTAAGGAAATC
Organism: Calotriton arnoldi; assembly: GCA_963921515.1. Taxonomy (NCBI): domain Eukaryota; kingdom Metazoa; phylum Chordata; class Amphibia; order Caudata; family Salamandridae; genus Calotriton; species Calotriton arnoldi. The sequence continues at coordinate 573,226 of CAWUFW010009159.1, forward strand.
TCTGAACCTCCCCAGCAACTGCCCATGACCTCTTCCCAAGATTTCTGTGATAAAATAGCTTCCTATTTTCAAGAGAAAGTTCTGCAGATTTATCAGGAGCTAGCTCCTTCCCCTGACAAGGCTTCCGCTAGTGAGGAAGTCCGGGATGTTGAGGCTAAACTAAGTACGGTGGAGTACTCTCGGATCACCAGGGAATATGGTTTGACTTCCTTTGCCCCTATCCCAAGCCAACTTATTAAAGATCTTACTCCGCCTTAAATCAGGACACCTTCGGATCCCTGTACGCCAACTATTCTTAAAATGGCACCAGACCTAGTAGCCAATTTTTTTGGGCAAGGTATACAATGGAATACTTGCATCTGGCTGCTATCCAGCTATCTGGAAGGAAGCCGTTGTACTTCCGCTCCTGAAGAAACCCAATGCCGACCCCTTGGAACTTAAGAATTTCCGTCCCATCTCCCTCCTTCCGGCTCCGGCAAAAAATTTAGAAAAATCCAAATAACACTGAGCTGATGAAGTACTTGGAGGCACAAGAAATTTTGGATGGCTCCCAGAATGGATTCCGTGCTGGCCACAGCACGGAATCTGCTCTCATCACAGCCTCTGACCATATTCGGATGCAGATAGATCAGGGGGGATCGGCGGTGTTGATTCTGCTCGATTTATCGGCAGCTTTCGACACCGTCTTCCCTGAGAGAATGATCCAACGCTTGCGGGAAGCGGGGGTCACAGCTTCTTCAGTCCTTTCTCACGGACAGAGGTATACAGTTAGCTGTGGCGGCTATAAAACTACAGCCTTTGCTCTCCCGTGTGGGGTCCCTCAGGGCTCTTCGCTCAGCCCCACCCTTTTTAATCTTTGTTACTCCTCTAGCTGAACTGGTGAGATCTTATGGATTTCAGGTGCTGTCCTACGCGGACGACACCCAGATTATTGTCTCTATTACCAACAACCTGCAGTTAGTTGCCGAAAAATTCAATGCTTGCATGTTAAACATTATTGGCTGGATGAAGAGCAACTCTCTAAAGATTAACACAGATAAGACCGAGGTACTGATTTTCGGACCTCAGAAGTCCATTTGGTCTAAATGTGGACCTCTTCCTGCCCCGGTAAAAACGGCCAAAAATGTAGGGGTAATTTTCGATGAGTCATTTGATGCCCAGGTCAATCGTGCTGTTAGTACATGCTTTTATATTTCTAAAATCCTTAGAAAGGCCCTTCCACTCATCCCACCAGAACTCCATCGGCCCTCTATTATTGCCTTGATCACTTCTCGGCTAGATTATTGTAATGCCCTCTACCTCAACCTCACCGCTGCATCTCTGAACAGACTTCAGATGGTTCAGAATGCAGCTGCAAGACTGATTTTAAACATCCCTAAATATCAATCTGCTAGAGAAGTCATTCGGTCTTTACACTGGCTCCCTATAAAAGAACGCGTCTCATTTAAGACCCTCACTACAGTATATAAGGCAGTACATTGCAAGGGTTCGTCCCAACTCAAATCTTTGTTCCACCGATACCCCCGGAAGGACCTCGAGATCATCCACACAGCTTAAACTTGTTGCGCCCAGAATTAGTAAATCCAGATGGGGTGGACGCGCTTTTTCGGTGGCCGCTGCCAAGCTTTGGAATCTTCTTCCCCCCTGCCATCGTCAATGCTAGTTCCCTCTCTATTTTCAGAAAACTTCTGAAAACGTGGTTATTTTCCTCTTAACTGGTCGTGCTCCCTCATCCCTACTGTCTGCTTAGCGCCTTGACACCTACGGGTATAGTGCGCTCTATAAATGCTATCTTATCTGGCAGCCTAAAGAAGGACTGAAGAGGCGAGCAGCAGTGATGACAACTGACTTGGCCCCAGCCCTACCGGCCTGTCTGCAACTTTGAGACCCTGCTCCAAGAAGAAGACTCATCCTGCGTGCCCAGCAACCTCTAAATCCCTCAGAGGACTGACTGACTGATTGCCTGCCTTCCCTCCCTAAAGACCAAGTGTAGGAAACTGGCTCTATATATACTACACCAAAATGAGGTATAGTGTGTATAGAGTCCAGGTGACCCCAGAGGTAGGCAGAGGTTAAAGTTAGATAGAACCTTACTCTCTATTTGTGGTAGTGGTCGAGCAGTAAGGCAGTATCAGAGGACAGTGTTAAGCATTTGATGTACCCACTCAGTCAGCAAATGAATTCACACACCCAAAGACTGAACTCTAAACCAATTGTTTTTGTATAAAAAAATATACTGTTTTATTTTTAGAACCAAGCCAGCCTGGCACAGGTAAGCATTAAATACTTTACAGTAATAAGTTGCTGATTGTAGAACAGTTTGAAAATGCAATAGGAATTGTACTTTGTTTGATTTACAGGGAATGCAGTAGGTTGCAATACTTGGCAAATACAGTACATTGAAATTAATAGGCTTTTTCAGTAAATTACAGGTAAGTTACTTTTCACGTTACTTTTCTAACTCGGTGCTGGATACCTAGATTCAGCACTGGGACATTTCCTGCAAACAGGTAAGTAAATACGTTTTGGTTATTCGTGCAATTTTTTAAAGAATATTTTCAGATTTCAAAACTCCACACTTTGAAACTTTTTGGAAGAAAAATTGTCAATGTTCTCCTATGGAGGAAAAACAGGTTATCGGTTCACAGGTAAGTTATCGACTGTGGGAGTTAAGGTTCTGGGGTTACTCAGGGGTCCCCCAGGGTCAGTGATGCACTCTTGTTACACCCGCAGCGGCACTAAGGCGGCCGGGTGCAGAGTGAGGCCCAATGTTATCCAATGGGGGATAGGGGACCTCCGGTTGGTGGCTGCTGGCAAGCAGAGGCCACTGGGTTGTGGGAGCAAAGCTCCTAGGGTTTAGGTCAGGGCAAATGGGGAAACAAAGTAGCACAGAAGGTGCACCCTCAGCAGCACTGAGGCGGCCGGGTGCAGAGTGCTGTTTCGACGTCAGGCGCCCTGTTTTCAATGGAGAACCTCCGGTTTGTAAAAGCGCTGCAGGCAGGGAGACTAAGGACTTCTGGGTGCGACCACCACTTCGAGAGGTAAGTTGGGAAGTTAAGGGTTGGTGAGGCACCGTTGGTTTGGGCACACAAGGCCGTGGGGCGTCGAGTGCAGGGGTGTCTTTTGGGGTCTGAACGGCTTACCAGCTCCGGGTCGCGGTTAGGGTGGCCTTCTGGATTTAGGCTGCAGGCGTCGGCTGGAGGCTTGAGGCAGGTCCGGGGTCGCCGGATCTCGGGTCAGGATCGCCGGAGTGACGACCCTGTGGTGTTTGCCCACTCTAGCTCGGGCTATGGACGGCGGGTACAGAGTGGGGCAGATTTGCGGTCTCCGGCTGCTGCCAGAGGTTGTAGTTTGAACAAATCCGGTGTTCACGGGAGAAGCAGTCTTTGAAAGTGAAGGCAGGCAGGTCCTCCGGGGTTTTTGAGGTTGCTGGCTGCAGGACACACCGGGATTTCGCACGAGCAGGTTCGAGGGGAGACGGGCCGGTAGGGCTGGGGCCAAGTCAGTGGGCGTCTTCCTCTTGTTAGCTGGCTGCACGGCTGTTCAGACCTCCTTTTCTTGTTTCTTGGCTGGATCTGAGGAAGCAAGGTTCAGGGTGCCCCTAAATACTAGATTTAGGGGCGTTACAGGTAGGTAGAGGGCAGGGACCAATGACTCCCTTCCCTGGGGTGGGTACACCCCCCTATTATGCCACCCCCCAGTGGTAGGGGGGCATGAGCCTGTCCCTGGTTGGTTGGGTCCCCCCATCCTCAAGATGGCGGGGACTCGAAGTTGTGCTTCACCTCGCCTCCCCCACCTGAAGAGTGGAGTTGGCAGAGGTGGGCACACCTCTCTCCCTCACTTGTTTTTCCCGCCGGTTCTCCCGCCCAAAGTGGGGGCAGAACCAGTGGGGACCAGTTGCTGAAAGCAGCAAGTGGTCTGGGGAAGCTCACAAAGGCGGCATGCCTTTGAAGCTTCCCCTTCATGAACCCTGCGCATCCTGGGGGAGGAGACTTGGCACCTCGTCCCAGGATGTGCATTGTTTCAGGCCCCCGAGAGCAGCAGGCTCTCGACCCAGGGGTCCAGAAACATGTCTGGTGATGGCAGCCTCAAGCAGCCACTCAGTCGGGACACTAGAGGTGGGTTAGTTTTCAGGAGGCATCTCTGAGATGCCCTCTGTGTGCATTTTCCATTAAATCCCACACTGGCATCAGTGTGGGTTTAATGTGCTGAGAAGTTTGATACCAAACTTCTCCGCTTTCAGTGTAGCCGTTATGGTGCTGTGGAGTTCGTAATGACAAACTCCCAGCACCATATACTCTTAATGGCAGCACTGCACTTACAATGTCTAAGAATGGACTTAGACACTGTTGGGGTACAGGGTTCATGCACCTGTACCCTCACCACTGGTATAGTGCACCCAACTAGTGGGGTGACTGATCTATGCCAGGGCAGTGGGTTGTAGGCATGGCACACAGGGATGTGTGCCATGTCGACTCTTCACTTTGTTCTGCACCAAAACATGCCGCCTGCAAAGGCAGTGTGTGTGAAGGTACAGGGCCTCTAAGGGTGGCAAATAAGTGCTGCAGCCCTTAGAGGTCTTCCCTGGTCACGGTGCCCTGGGTACCTGTGGTACCATTTACCAGGGGCTGACCTGTGGCCAGAGATGCCAATTGGGTTAGTTTTGGGGAAAGAACACAGGCCCTGGGAACCTGATTGGCAGGGACCCAGGGCACACCAAGAAAAAGTGCATCAGTAGTCTGGCAAAAAGTGGGGGGGTTACTGCAACAGAAACCCACTTTCCTACACCAAGGACTTCAGAGGACAGTGGCCCTTTTCCCAAAGAAACCAAGGACTCCTTGGCCCTTTGGAGCCACAAGTCCTGCCTACTCTGCACCCGACACCCACAGCCCAAGTCTAAGTGGCCCACCGGTCCAGTGAAGTCTCCCCAGCGATCCTGACCTAAAATCCATCAGTGGCTGACCCCTCCTGGACTCAACGAAGACTCCTGCATCCTCAATATGAAGGCTCCCCCCAACCGGCTCTGGTGAAGATTTCCCGACATCCAAAGGCATCCCCTGACGTTGGGGAGCCCAGTCAACAGTGCCTTGGCGTCCACTGCCATCCCAACTTACCTGCCCAGTTGTTGGTCACCTTCATCCAGTCTCCTGGTCCGAGCCTACAGCCTCTTTCTGAAGCAATCGTTTGCAGCGGCCACCCCCCTCACCTGGTGGTGTGTGCCTATTGCTGCCCAGGTTCCCGGACCTTCTCTCCATCCGTTATTGTTGGGGGGGCATGTAGTCAAAAACGTATGAGTAAATACGTTTGTCTGGTACTTTGTTATGACTGGAACATAGCAAAAGGAGGTTGTAAGAAACTGGCTCTATATATACTGCACCAAAGTGAGGTACAGTGGGTATAAAGTCCAAGAGTCCCCAAAGGTAGGCAGAGGTTAAAGTTAGATAGAACCTTACTCTCCAATAGTGGTAGCTTGGTCGAGCAGTAAGGCAGTATCAGAGGACAGTGTTAAGCATTTGATGTACACACTCAGTCAGCAAATGAATTCACACACTCGTACTGAACTCTAGGCCAATTGTTTTTGTATACAAAATATACTGTTATTTTATTTTAGAACCAAGCAAGCCTGATACAGGTAGGCATTCAATTCTTTTCAGTAATAAGTTACTTGTTGTACACAGTTTTAAAAAAGCAATGAAGATTGTACTTGATTTGATTTACAGGGGATGCAGTAGGTTGCAATAATTAGTAAATGCAGTACATTGAAATGAATGGCTTTTTAAGGTAAATACAGGTAAAATTACTTTTGCGTTCATTTTGTAATCCAGTGCTGGACTCCTAGATTCAGCACTGGGACATTTACTTATTTGTAGTTTGTACGATTTTTAAAGAATATTCTTGAATTTCAAAAGTTGACAAACTTTTTCACCTAGAACCACAAATGTTCTCCTATAGAAGGAAATTCAATTCACGGGTAAGTTACTTTAACGTTACTTTTCTTACTCAGTGCTGGATACCTAGATTCAGCACTGGGACATTTCCTGAAAACAGTTGAGAAAATGCGTTTTGGTTATTTGTGTGATTTTAAAGGAATATTCTTAGTGTTCTAAAGTCGACACTTACAAAACTTTTTGGGAGAAAAAGTGTCAATGTTATTCTATGAGGAAAAACAGATTATCGATCTCAAGGTAAGTAATCGGTCTTTTGAGTTAAGGTTCTGGGGTTAGACTCGGGGGTCTCCCAGGGTCAGTGATGCACTGTTGTTGCACCCTCAGCGGCACTAGGGCGGCCGGGTGCAGAGTGAGGCCCAATGTTATCCTATGGAGGATAGGGGTACTCCGGTTGGTGGCTGCTGGCAAGCAGGCCACGGGGTTGTGGGAGCAAAGCTCCTAGGGTTAAGCTCAGGGTAAGTTGGGGACCAAGTTAGCACAAAAGGGGCACCCTCAGCGGCACTAGGGCGGCCGGGTGCAGGGTGCTGTTTTGAGGTCGGGTGCCCTGTTGATTTCAATGGAGATTCTCCGGGACAAAAACACTGCAGGCTCGGGACGAGGATCTTCCAGGAGGCTTGAGGCAGGTCAGGGGTCGCCGGATCTCGGGTCAGGATCGCCGGGGGGACCTCCTCGGGGTATTTGCCCACTCGAGCTCGGGCCGGATTCGGCGGGTGCAGAGTGTGCGGGATTCGCGGTTCCTGGCTGGCACCAGAAGCTGCAGTTCAAACACGTCTGGTGCTCACGGGAGAAACCGCTTGGAAAGTGAAGGCAGGCAGGTCCTCTGGGGTTTTTGAGGTTGCTGGCCGCTGGACACGCTGGGGTTTTGCAGGCGCAGGTTCGAGGGGAGACAGGCCTGTAGGGCTGGGGCCAAGTCAGTGGGCGTCGTCCTCTTGTTAGCTCTGCACGGCTTCTCGTCCTTCTCCTTTTTAGGTCTCACCTGAGCCAGCGCATGCGCTGCTCTGGCGAGACATTTAGTGAGTGGGCTTTTAAAAGTCCGACCACAGCTTTGTGTGGCATACAGTGTGCGGTTACGCGCACACAGGCACGAGCAGAGACGCCATCTGGCTTTCCTCTCGCTCGCCCAAGCGCGTACGCCTCGCTCCAATGCCCCTCCCCCACCACAGAGCGCGTCTCGCAGCTTGTTTTTCCTTCAGCGCGAGGCGCGCGCCTTTCTCGTCACCCTGACCCCACCGGCCTTCGAGGCGTCCGCTTCCTTCCCCTCTCTCACCTTCATCTCCAACTCTGAAGGTTTTCCCTTAACACCTTTCTATCTACTTCTGCCCCCGGCTTCTTTGCTATCCTCTATCTCATTCTCTGCTTCTTTTCTCTACGATTCTGTACGTGCTTTTAGGGAGCATTAACCTTTTATGAAACCTAGATGCTTTATTATGTGACTTTGCGACTTTCGAGGCCGCTAGCTGAGCAGACATTCTTTTTCAGTGGCAGGGGCCTACTGCACCTCACCCAGCCCCCTTCTTAACATATACACCGCCGGCGGTGCGTGTAAGTAAAGAGGAGTTATCATTCAGGGCAGGTCATCTCACTCTGAGCAGTGCATTGGTGTTCTGTGAGTTAAAACCCGTGAAGTGTGGGGTTACAAATAGAACCAATTTTCCCTGCAACGGACGAATCCTTTCAGTATGGTTTCCCTTTATCGGATATTGAAGAACGCCTGCTGTGACGGCGTACAGAATGCATTTAATGAGCTGAGAGGTTTATTAATAGATCTTCGGAGTGAGACCATTATTTCTAATTAGTTAGTAACCTTTAAATCCCGTATAAGGCAGGTGACCTAATACATTTCACGTCTCATTCGCTGTTCAAGTGATGTGTTTTTAGAGTTACCCCGATGAGGATGTTTGCAGAACCGCATGTGCTAATTTTCACTTGAGAAACGCTTTCCATCTACGCTATTTCCTGTTCTAATTTCCAGTAATTACTTCCAAGCTAAAGAGCCCTGCTGACAAAGGAGACTTAAAAGCTTGGTTCTGCATATCCCTGCTGCATGGGGGGGAGGCGCAGTCTGCGCACCTCTACCGTTAGGTGCGTTGAAACCTCGTGTTGAACTCCATGGTTAATCAGAATTACCTCTGCACAACTTGGAAAGCATGATCCCTGTCGTGAAAGATTCGCCACCGCTGTCTGGAAGGGAACGTCTTTCAGAAAGAGCTTTGCGTTTCCTTTGAGGGAATACGTTTCTGCGGCATTTCTGATTTCACGCTGTGACTATGAGGAACCGGAAACGCAAGCAGAGTGTAGTGTTGGTCTGAAGACCATAATCGTTTTGCGTGCGCGTACTTTTGCAAACCGCTAGCGGGCCACGAGTCACTTGTGACACCTTTTTGCTCGTGCTGGCTTTAAATCAACAGTGCGTTGCATTGAAGTCCATAGTGTTTGTTAAAAGCTTAACTACAGGTCCCAGAACGCAGCTGCAAAAAGTCCTTCAAAGTACGACAGGAAACCCCTCCATTTTTTTTGAGTATGCCTTAAAAAAAAATGCCACTGGTCCAGGTCTACTCACCCTGACAGCCACTTCGCTGTCATGTCTCATGGTTATTGGATGCTCTTGCCTACTCCCCCGATGATGGCACAGTAAAGCTCGCCCTTCGAGACCACCCTTCCTCTCGCAGTTCCTTTCCCACATAGTTTCTCTTTTCTCTCTATTATTGTCTAGCCACCCTTTCCGCAATCTTCCACCGTCTCACATCCCACGTAGTTATTTTCTCACACTGTGGCTTACTGCTAAAATTATTCGGCGTGACGTTTTCCGTGTGCATATCATCTCGCATTCCTTCTACCCGTTCAGCAACAGAACTGCTTCAGGGAAGGGAGCGACTGCATGATGACTCCCCGTAAGAAAGTTTATTTCTTAACCTTAGCAGTTTACAATGGTAAGCACCAGGACTGTGGTGTTAGATTAACATAGAAGAATAGCTTTCTTGATTGGGTGTGAACTGAACCACAGAGAGCACAGCTAGTAACAAAACAAGCATTGGCATAGCCAATAGATCTCGCCTTTGGGACCTTATAAGTGTTCAGCCATGCAACAGTTGATGTTGTTGCACCAAGGATATTGTGCTGCATAACTAAATACTTATAAGGTCCCAAAAGTGAGACCTATTGGCTATGCCAATGCTTGTTCTTGTGGTTGCTGGATCTGCCTCCCTGGTTCAGGGCTGCCCCCTAAATACTGTATTTAGGGGGGGTTTTTAGGGGTCTTGAGGTCAGTAGCCAATGTGCTACTGACCTTAGGGTGACTACACCCTTGGTGTGCTCACCCCACGTGGGGGAGTGAGCACAATCCCTAGTCCTGATTGTGGAGTGCCTGCCATCTGCAAGATGGCGAGCACTGGAGAGTGGGCTTCACCTCGCCTCCCCCACCTGAGGGGTGGAGTTGGCAGAGGTGGGCACACCTCCTGGGCTGGCTAGTTTTTGCCGCCTGTCTTCCCGCCGAAAGGGAGGGGAGACAGGAAGGGGGCCTGCTCCTGATAGCAGGAGAGGCTGGGGGGTTGCATTACAAAGGCTGCCAGGCCTTTGAAGCTCCCCTGCCACAGATGGCTCTTCCTGGCCTGGGGGAGGTGTGTACACCTCCGCCCAGGAAAGGCTTTGTTTCTGGGCTCAGGGAGCGTAGGCTCTCACCCTGGGGGTCCAGAAACATGTCTCATGGTGGCAGGCTGGTGTGTACCAGTCAGGGAACCCACCAGAGGCTGGTCTTTTTCAGGGGGCATCTCAAAGATGCCCTCTGTGTGCATTTTCATTAAATCCCACACTGGCATCAGTGTGGGTTTAATGTGCTGAGAAGTTTGATACCAAACTTCTCAGTTTTCAGTGCAGCCATTGTGGTGCTGTGGAGTTTGTAATGACAAGCTCTGAGCCCCATATACTCTTAATGGCAGCACTGCACTTACAATGTCTAAGAATGGACTTAGACACTGTAGGGGTACAGGGCTCATGCACCTGCACCCTCACCACTGGTATAGTGCACCCAGCTAGAGGGGTGACTGACCTATGCCAGGGCAGTGGGTTGTAGGCATGGCCCACAGAGGTGTGTGCCATGTCGACTCTTCACTTTGTTCTGCACCAAAACACGCAGCCTGCAAAAGGGGGGGGGGTGTGTGTGTGTGTGTGTGTGTGTATATATGTATATATATGTGTATATATGTGTATATATGTATATATATGTGTGTATATATGTATATATATGTGTGTATATGTGTATATATATATATAACCAAAAACGCCCAGAAGCTTGAGGCCGCACACAGCTGCAGGTGAGTTACAAACTCCATTTGAACCGAGCAGGCAGCTTAACATCCCTTTGAAGTCCATGGCCTGATGCGTTTCGATGCCGCTGTTTGCATCTCCTCAGAGGCCGTGTCAGCGGAGGTGATTTATGGCTGCCGCATTTCCCCCTGCGTGTTTGTGGTTAGTGAGCTATCAGTGCTCCTCCTTGGTGGAAGTTCATTTTCAAATGCACGCTGGGATATGAGGTCTCATTTTGCCAAATAACGCCCTCTGGTGGGTTACCTCCGCTGCAGCTAATTATGGACGATTATTCTCGGCCCTCCATTGAGCCTTGGATGATACTCTGAGAGATTTATATATATATATATATATATTCACTCACTCACTCACTCACTCACACACTCACACACTCAGCCTCTAAGGGTGGCACAATAAGTGCTGCAGCCCTTAGAGGTCTTCCCTGCCAATTGGGTACAGTTTTGGGGAAAGAACACAGGCCCTGGGAACCTGATTGGCAGGGACCCAGGGCACATCAAGTCAACGTGCATCAGTGGTCTGGCAAAAAGTGGGGGGGTTACTGCGACAGAAACCCTCTTCCTTACAGAGGTGCACAAACCAAGCATCGTGAGTTGTATAAAAAATGCACCTTATTCGTCCAAGTTTCACCCCACTGTAGACTACTCAGCAACTGAAAGATTACAAGTGAACCTTTGCAAAGGACTGTGTGGCTTTTCTTGGTAACATTTGCACCATTTGAGCTAGAATCAAGTTTTATAGGCCTGGATTGGAGACTAATTCTGCCATTAGCCTGCCTCATGCTAGAAAAAAATCATGCATGCTTACAGGGGCTTTCATTCAGCCTTCTTTGTCAATTAGTCTTTTCCAGTGTCATTCATATTTTGTTCCCACGCATCATAGCAAACAGCATGGGTGCAATGGGTCAGCCACTTCATCTGTTGGCTGTCTTGCACTATGATTGACATTTTGCCGGATCACATGTGCATACCCCCTGAAAGTAGGACATTTTAGTATCTGGCCTGGGCTGCTGCACCTCATCTTTTACCAAATCCTTTACACATACTAGATAGGTTTGCAAATAAAAATTGTCCACTCGCCAAGGCCAGGCCTGTGGGCTTTGTCAAGGATTGATTTTGTTGTAACCTGTAAATGATGCAGCATGTTTGATTATGTGGCAAATAGAGTAAATTCATAGGTATGCCGAGTATGCAACATATAGTGCAGGGTACATATTCCGTGAACAGTGTGCAGCATGGTGTGTGTGTGTGTGTATATATATATATATATATATATATATATCTGTGTAAAGTGTGCATCAGATGATCACGCATAGCCTATATTACATATAAAATACATTACTGACTACATAAAGCATACAGAGCATAAAATACCCTGCTGAAGGTATACATACCTAATAAGTGTTCAGCATATCCTGGCCAGCACGCAGTGCTCATTACGTTATACACATGGTGCATAAGTACTGCACAGCAAAATCTGTACACAACTTTTAAAATACAATCACAATGTACACAGCACAGACTGAGAGCAAGGGCGAGCCAACACATACTGCACAGCCAGATATATAGAAGATCATGACAGGTGCACATTCAGAATCCAAGGTCCATAGTATGATACGCCACAGTGTGGGATTCATAGCAAGCCTGTCACAGCAATGGCACAGCACCGTCTACAGTGTTTGCGGCACGTGCTACACAACCCCTTGCTTCAAAGACCCTAGCACACAATGAATGCTCGGATCCGGGGACACACCGAATGGTACACTGCACAGGGGGAAATGTACACCCTGCTGACCCCAGGATATGCAGTGCGTACTGAAGAGTCCATGATACATTGACAAAGTATAGCTGGCGAACACTGCCATGCATAGACTGCGCAAAAAACACCAACATAACATACAGAGGTGCCCCCCCACACATGCACAGTACAGTGTGCCCAGGAGCCTGATTACAGAGGAGTTCAGAGTTCACTCTGAGAGGACCAGGGTGGGGCGGAGGAGAGAGGGCGACTCACCAACCCATAAGGTGGTCCGGCAGTATAGCTCAGTGGGTTCAACAACCGCTGGAGAAATGAATTTGCCATTTACAGGTTTCAGTTTTACCGGTGCTGGTCTAAGTTGTCATAATGACTGCCACCGACTCTAGATATATACAAACACTTCTTATATTATATACATAGGCCTTTCCATGGGAAAGAATTACAAACGTATTCTCAAAATAATTTATACAAATCTATAAGTAACGACGGCGCAGTGCTCAAGCTGAAAGTAATGTGAACATAAATACTACATGATGCATACAATAGATAAATCTGAAAGCGACACGTTAGTGACAGATTCCTTACCTTAGAATATCCCCAGGCGTCAGGCTGGATCCGGAAAGCTTTGCGTAGCAGTACCCCTCGCGTGTCGGTAGGCGGCGTCGTGCGGCTCCGCGTCCGTCGTCGGCATCGTGATCGCCGGGATGACGTCGCGGCCAGTACTTAGACGCCGCCCATGCGTGCTGCCGTCAGTTCTTTCTTTTTCCGCGCCAGTAAGCGCAGATCAGGATTGAGCAGTGCCCCCAGTCATTTTTTTGACTTGAGTATTTTTTGAGACTTTTTTGTCCAAGTTTTCGAGTCGCTTCGACTCCAAGGTGTCAGTAGGGATGCCCGGCTTCAAGCCATGCGAGATCTGTAATCGCATGATGTCTATTACGGATCCGCACCGAGAGTGTCTCTTCTGCCTGGGGAGCGGCCACGACCCCAAGTCGTGCCCCGAGTGTTGGTCCCTCGCCCCGAAGGCTTTGCGAGAGCGGTCTCGAAAGCTCCTCGAGGCCCGGCACTCGCTCGAGGTCCCGGGAGAGGTCAAGGGGCCGGTCGCGGAGCCGTCGTCATTTGTCGGGGTCGAAGTCTTCGTCTTCAGGTAAGGCGAAGCACAAGAGGTCTAAGAAGCGTCGCTCTAAGACCTCCCCTTGCCGGTCTCATGACCCGGCCGAGGGTCCAGATGGTACCGCCCCCGCGGCTCGGGGGTACCCGAACAGCCGACGCCGGCCTACCCGCCTGTCCCGGGTCCGACGTCGACTCCGGCCGAGATACAGGACTTCCTGTCGGCCATGGCTCGCATCTTCGGGCCTAAGTAATAAGTAAGTAATCTCTTTTTATTGCGTGATTAATTAAAACCTTTGCAATCTGTAAAAACGTGTATAAAAAACAAAACAACGTCATATAATACTAGAATTAGTTCAATGCATTAAAAAGTAGCAATGGTTACATAAAATTACAAGAAGGATAAACGCTGACGTGCAATACAGTCAATAAAATGGCATAAAAAGTACAGCATTTTTTGGAGTATTATTTCCTGAGGGTTCCTTTGCAATGCCAGTTCCTTTAAAGTTGGTATTTAGGGATTTCGATATAAATAGTTAAAATCTGTGGGCGGGCACGAAAAGTTCGTTGTTGACAGTTCCAGTTTGCAGTACATCATGTCCTTTGTTCACCCAGTTCGTAGCACCCCTTACCAGGTAATTCCCATGTCTGTGATAGGCTTACCTTAGCCCATATTGCTGAGCCTGGGGTGACTTAATAGAATAAAGAATTTTATGTCACCATTGCTGGCCCACAGCCCAAAAGTGGCTGCTGAGGAACACGAAGGAACCGTAGTGGTAAACATAATTGGCAGGGACAATCTCTTTGAAACAGGATTGTTGTACACTGCGCAGAAATCTTCGGGCCTAAGGGTTACCCCGGTGCGCCTTCGGGCCCCGCGGGCCCCAGTGGGAGTTCTCCTTCGGCACCACCACCGGCGGCTCCGGCCCCGGTGTCTCCGGCGGCTCCGGCCCCGGCGCCGCAGGACCCCCTCGGATCCAGGCCTGGATCCCGGTCGACGCCGGTTGACCTAATAACACCTCCACCGGCGCCGACCTCCCCGGTACCGTTGACGGCGCCGTCCGAGGCCCCGGGCGGCGCCGTCCCCAGGTTCTCCCCGGAACCGGACACGGAGCCGGATCGACGTCGCTCGACGCCGATTCAGACACCGATGGGACCTTTCTTCCCTCGTGTCCCTCCTCCATACTTTTCACCTGTTTTGGAGGACGAGGAGGACTGGGAGGGGTCGGAAGACCCTCTCACAGCTCAATGTGAGCCTTATCAGGACTGAGGAACTAGGTGATGCCAGTGGTCTGGACACCTCTCCTGACCTTGGCATGCTGTCTCCTCCTTCCGTGGCTACGGAGGAGGGAGCAAGTTATGCAACGGTGTTGCATAGGGCGGCCGCGGCCTTGCGCCTCGAGCTCCCTACAGTGGCTGTCAGGACTAACCTCCTGACGGAAGTGCTTCAGCCGGCGGCTACCTCTTCGGAGCCACCGCTGCCGTTCAACGACGCACTTTCTGACGTTCTTTTGGGCACCTGGTCCAGGCCCACCACAGGGGCTCCTGTGGACAGGAACGTAGCCCGACGCCATCGCCCAGCCCCGGGCGACCCTCTGTTCCTCTCCCAACACCCCACCCCCGAGAGCTTGGTTGTCCAAGCCTCTACCTCTCAAACCGCCTTCCCTACGTCTCCGCCGGATAGGGAATCCAAAAAACTGGAGCAATTTGGGAAGATTTTTTTCTTCCTCCAGTGCTGCTTGCGGTCCATGAACACCGCTTGCCTTTTGGGCCGTTACTCCCACTCTCTGTGGGATTCAGTGGTGCAGGTGCTGCCCAAGTGTCCTGAGGAGGTCCAGGCACTTCTCTCCCGTGCTATTGCGGATGGGAGAGACGCAGCGAAGTTTACTATCCGATTTGGCCTAGATACCGCTGACTCGCTAGGCAGATCGCTTGCTACGACAGTGGCGCTGCGCCGTCACGCCTGGCTGAGGACTACTGGTTTTTCGGGCAATGTCAAACACCCTTATGGACATGCCCTTTGATGGTATCCGCCTTTTTGGCAATAAGGCAGACAGTGCGCTGGAGCGCTTTAAGGACTCGCGGGCTACGGCCAAGTCCTTGGGCCTCTCCGCCCCGCGCCCTCCGCAGCAGTCTGCTTTTCGCCCCTTTCGTGGACACGGAAGGGGTGCCCAGTCACGTCCACTGCCCAGCCACCGGCCCGCGCAGCAGGCGCCTTCGCGCGGCTGAGGACGTGGCTCCCGCACCATCACATCGGACAGGTGGGTTTTGGACATTGTCCGAAGGGGCTACTCCCTCCCCTTCGAGACTACCCCCCCCCCCCCTTCGAGACTACCCCCTCCAGCCATGCCACCTCAATACCACCGCATGTCAGGGGATCACTTGGAGCTTCTTCAGCAGGAAGTTGCGGCCCTCTTGGCCAAGGGGGCCATCGAGCGCGTTCCGACCCCAGAAGTAGGGCGTGGTTGCTATTCCCACTACTTTCTGGTGCCCAAAAAGGACAAGGAGGACATGCGTCCTATCTTGGACCTCCGGAACGTAAATCGCTTCCTCCGGAAGGAGAAGTTCAAGATGCTCACCCTAGCTCAGGTCTTGACTGCCCTCGACCCTGGAGACTAGATGGTAGCGTTGGACTTGCAGGACGCATATTTTCACATCCCCGTCCTGCCGGCCCACCGGCGTTACCTGCGGTTCACGGTAGGCCTCGAGCACTTTCAGTTCACCGTGCTTCCCTTTGGCCTTACCAGCGCCCCTCGGGTGTTCACGAAAGTGATGGCTGTGGTCGCAGCTCATCTGCGCCGGGCAGGGGTTCCAGTCTTCCCCTACCTCGACGACTGGCTGCTGAAGGCGGGCTCGTCCCAGGCAGTCGTCTCCCACCTCCAGACTACGGCCGAACTCCTGCACTCGCTGGGGTTCTCCATCAACGTGCCGAAGTCTCACCTCATTCCTTCTCCACAGCTCCTTTTCATCGGAGCAGTTCTGGACACAACGCAGTATCGGGCCTATCCTCCCGAACGGCGAGTCCAGGATATTCAGGCTATGATTCCGATCTTTCAGCCTCTATCCTGGGTTTCGGTACGGATGACCCTGAGGCTGCTGGGCCTCATGGCCTCCTGCATCCTGCTGGTCGATCATGCCAGATGGCATATGCGGGCTCTGCAGTGGGACCTGAAGTTCCAGTGGGCGCAGCATCAGGGGAACCTGTCCGATTACGTCCAGATCTCGGTGGGGACTGCACGACAGTTGCAGTGGTGGCTTTCAAACCGGCAATGGGTCACGGGCAGATCCCTCTCCCTTCCCCAGCCAGAGCACACAGTTGTGACGGATGCGTCCCTTCTGGGATGGGGCGGTCACATGGGAGAGGCAGAGATCAGAGGCCTCTGGTCTCCGGCTGAGTCCCGGCTCCATATCAACCTTCTGGAGCTCCGGGTGATCTGACTTGCACTAAAGGCATTCCTTCCCTCTGTCAAGGGGAAGGTAGTGCAGGTGTTCAGACAACACCACCGCCATGTGGTACTGCAACAAACAAGGCTGGGTGGGGTCGTGGACCCTCTGTCAGGAGGCTCTGCGTCTCTGGACATGGCTGGAACATCAGGGCATTTTCCTGATGGTTCAACACCTGGCAGGATCCCTGATCGCCAGGGCGGACGAACTCAGCCGCAGGTGCATGATGGATCACGAATGGCGTCTTCACTCGGAGGTGGCGCAAGGGCTCTTTCTACAGTGGGGAGAGCCTTGGTTAGATCTGTTCGCCACCGAAGAGAACGCGCAATGTCATCAGTTCTGCACGTTGGAATTTCCAAGGCGGCACTCGCTCTGCGACGCTTTTCGTCGCGAGTGGAGTTGCGGTCTGTTGTACGCCTTTCCGCCTATACCACTTCTACCCAGAGTGTTGAAGAAGATTCGGCGCGACTATGCCCAAGTCATTCTTGTGGCTCCGGACTGGGCTCGAAGAGTTTGGTATCCCGAGCTACTCAGTATGAGCATCGTTTCCCCCGATCCGTCTGCCTCTTCGGGAGGATCTTCTGTCGCAGCAGGGGGAGGATCTTCTGTCGCAGCAGCAGGGGACGGTCCTCCACCCGAACCTGTCCAGTCTCCACCTCCTTGCGTGGAGATTGAGCGGCGGCAGTTGATTCCTTTCGACTTGCCTCCCGAAGTTTGTGATGTGATTCTGGCAGCCAGGCGTCCCTCCACTAAGGTGGTATACGCCTGCAGGTGGAACAAGTTTGTGGCATGGTGCGCAGCAAAGGCTTTGAATCCCCTTTCTGCCCCTCTTTCTGAGGTTCTTCTGTTCCTTCTTTCTCTGGCCCAACAGGGTTCTGCCCTGGGTACCATCAAGGGCTACCTTTGTGCAATCTCGGCTTTTCTCAGGCTTCCTGATCAGCCCACCCTTTTCAAGTCCCCTGTTGTTAACAGGTTTCTTAAAGGCATTACACACCTTTTCCCCTCCTGTTCCGTTTGTGATGCCTCAGTGGGACTTGAACTTGGTTCTTACCTTTTTAATGTGCGCTCCCTTTGAGCCTCTCCAGAACAGTCCTCTTCTTCTTCTCACTCTGAAGACAGCCTTTCTGGTGGCTATCACCTCCGCTCGGCGGGTGAGTGAGCTCCAGGCTCTTTCTTGCAAGCCCCCCTTTCTGTCTGTTCATCCAGACAAGGTTGTTAGGACGCGTCCGTCCTTCTTGCCAAAGGTGGTTACTGCCTTCCACATTGGGCAGACCATCACTTTGCCCACCTTCTTTCCGCCTCCGCATCCTTCCAGAGAGAAAGAGAGGCTCCACCGTCTGGACCCAAAACGTGCGATTTCCTTCTATCTGAACCGCACACAACAGTTCCTGGTGGACGACCAGCTCTTTGTTGGCTACGTGGGCGCCAAAAAAGGTCGGGCGGTACACAAGCGGACCATCTCCCGCTGGGTTGTCTTGTGTATCAAAGCCTGCTATTCTTTGGCTAAGAAGGAGCCCCCTGTTGGGCTACGTGCCCATTCCACCAGGGCGACAGCCGCCACCACGGCTTTGGGACGTGGTGTCCCATTGCAGGACATTTGTCAGGCAGCTACGTGGGCCTCGCTGCACACGTTTACCAAGCATTACTGCCTTGACAGCCAAGTCCGGAGAGACTGCTTCTTTGGCCGTTCTATTCTCCGAGACTTCCTCGTCTGATCTTTGTTCGCAGACCCACCACCGGGGTTGGTATTGCTGGGGTATCTATTCTAAGGTAAGGAATCTGTCACTAACGTGTCTCTTTCAGATGCACAAGTTACTAACTTGTGTAACGATATATCTGTAAGAGACAGTAGTTAGTGACAGATTCCTTACCGCCTCACCCATCCTCCCCGTTCTGCGAACTGATTTCTAGGGTTAAGGTCATCCCTTTCAGGGCCCTAGTTTTCATACACCAGTGTGTTTCTTGCATGGCTCTGCGTTTGTGGCGCGGAAAGTCGTGTACAGAACTGACACCAGCGCGCATGGGCGGCGTTTAAGTACTGGCCGCGACGTCATCCCGGCGATCACGACGCCGACGACGGACGCGGAGCCGCACGACGCCACCTACTGACGCGCAGAGGTACTGCTACGCAAAACTTTCAGGATCCAGCCGGACGCCTGGGGATATTCTAAGGTAAGGAATCTGTCACTAACTACTGTCTCTTACAGATATATCGTTACACAAGTTAGTAACGTGTGCATCTGGCAGTATATATACTGTACACAGTGCTTTGGTGTAAACTTTCATGTTGTAAAATACCTCAAAAGACCTCTGCTTTTGGTGTTGAAAAAAATTGCAAAATAAGTGCTGCAACATTCCAATATGTGTGCCGCAATATTTCCATGTTTGTGCCGTAAAATGTGCTAATCCATGCCGCAATATCCTTGGGCCGGGGGGTGGGGAGGGGGGGTGGTCTGCCTTGTGTTTTAAGCTGTGGGAGAGATGACTTCCAGTTACCTATTGGTACAATATTAGAAAGACACTTAGCTCTCCTAGTCTCAACTTACTTGGCATGCCTAAACTCCCATGAATGACAAGTTTATACGTTTTGGATCCTTTCATCTTTTTGAACTGCTCCGATGCGTTCAACATGCAGATAAGGGCTCCCTGTCATTGAAATCACACTGACACCAAATGTTCTTCGCTTGTAACTTGCAGACTATCTCCTAACTTGCCTCCCAACAGAACCCTGCTGCCATCACCCTGATCTTTGACCCCTTATGCATCTGTAACCGAATACCATGGACATTACTTTTACTCTGCAAAGAACACCCCAGAAAATCCCCAGTGTCATTGTTGCTGCTTCATTTTTACTCAAATTCCCAGAGCCAATGCCTGGTACTATCAATGAGTCTCTTTGTAGTAGACAGTAAATTATTTTACTTAATTTCCACATTTTATTGTTTCAGGTAAAGAATTTAAGGGGAACAAGTTGAAGGTAGCGATGTCTCGAAAAAAGCCTCTGCTGAACAGCATACGCGGTGGCATGCCCCCACGTGAAGGGCGCGGTCTACTTCCTCTCAGGGGAGGTAGGTTGATAGTTCATTGAAGTTATGGTGACTTTCAAAATATGTGGTCATTGCTTCAGTATTTACACTGGGGGAAAAAACCTTTTCTTACAGGTCTTTTAGGACGTGGAGGACGTGGTGGTGAACGAGGAGGTGGTGGTTTCCCCCCAAGAGGAGGACCCCGTGGTGGTGGTAGAGGGAGCCCTGTAACAGGAAATGCACCTGCCAGAGCTGGAGATTGGCAGTGCCCAAATCAGTATGTATTTGAATTCTGATCTATTTAGCTTCAGCATCCTGACTATTATAAGCCTCTAGCATACCTACACATGGCAAAGTTTTTGCTTATTGAAGGTTCCTGATCATAAGCCGTTAATGTGCATAGGCATTGAAATAACTGCATTTGTGATGCTGAACACTTGAAAAGAGAAGCCTCTACACAGCTTGGAAGAGAATTCTTTTAATTTACTTTTTTTTTGGATCTCTTAAATTGCAATGTCTCTTTAAGGCAGCCAGGAGCCATCACAATTCTCCCATGCATCTGAGGTACCTGATCCCTCAGTTCTCGTTGCTGCTCAGTGGTTACAATCCTGGACCACTGGCTCCTGCCATTTCAGATTTGTCCAACCTCTCCCCCCGCCCCTCTAAATCGGGTACTGGGCTACATTCAACATCATTGAGTAACTTCCGCGCATCTACTGAGCTACTGGTAGCTCATATGCTATGGTAGCTGCACTAGAGCAACTAATCCACTATCCTCCAGCCTCGCCTTCAGCCATGCTAGGGCTAGCTTGCTATTGCATCCATTTATGAATATTATCCCACAGTGAAGAGAGAATTTATTTTGCAGGGAGTCTTCTGGAGTCGCATGTTGTGCATGTTATGCAGCCTTCTAAAGGTTGGGTTTGGAACTGTCCCTATTTTTTTCCCCTTTTTCAATCGAGCCTACCTATTATCCGTGTACCACATCCTACAGTGTTTAAAGGTAGTTCATTGCTTACTTTTGTTTGGCTTTGTCATTTGCTTAATTTTCTTTTCTTGGTTGTCCCTATCTTGTTTGACCCTCTTCTAGAAGAAAGCTTCTTTACATACCTTCTGATTGGCGTATTTGTATCCTTCAACTAATCCTTTCCGGGAGCTATTTTCTTTTTTTGGGGGTGAAGCACTCCATTTATCTCCTGTCTGTTCTTCCTGGAACCCCCTGCTCTTTACGCAAGCACTTCTCCCTGCTTTGCTCTACCTCGTGTGCTGCTTTTCCCCTCCATCCCACCAACTCCCAGTTGTGCCCCCACAGTCCTCTTATTTTTATTTTGCATTAGACCCTAAATGACTAGCCCTGTAATGGTTGCATCATGGTGCTGCTGAGGTCAAATCAGACCAGGCAGCGCTGCCGTATGATTCGCAGAAGACATCTTGGGGGCATTCGGAAAGCTTCCCTGGGGATACATTCTGCCAATTGCTTACCATTTACTTTGTGGTTCGCTTTGTTTTAGGCAGTCCGGCTTGCGTTAGTCCAGTCTGTGCAGCGTAGCCTGTTTACCAGGGCTCCTTGTATTCTTCCACAAGTGCTTTCTGTAAACAAGCCTTCAGATTTTTCTTATTTTGTCACATTTGCTTTGCGTTCAAAGACAGATGTCAAATGTCAGGCACTGTCTTGCGAGAGCTTGGTGTTTACTTTTCTTTCTTTGACTTCAAAGTGAGCGGATTTATGTGTTAATCCTGCTACATACTCATGTGAAGAGAGACTGTAAAATGTTATTTCTTTGTCACACAACAAAATTTAAATATCTCTAAATGAACTCTGCAAATATTCCAGAATATCTCAGAATTTGAAAAGCACAATGTAACACATTTTTTGCTAATTCAGAAGTGTGGAGAAAACAAATGTTACTGGCATGTGTAGCGCTAAGTTCGCATGCTGTGCATACTCCTGCCATCTAGTGTTGGGCTTGGATGTGTACAACCTGTTTTTGTTTGAAGAAGTTTTCGAGTCAAAAGGTATAGTGGGCTCCTTTCTTGGGCAGTATTGTGCATGAACATTGACTCCATAGTTGGATTGTTTTCTTCCGACCATCTGGTTCAGATATGATTTGCCAAGGCTGAGTGGAGCTTTGGTGTCAAGCTTATCCTCGAGCCTGAAGCGGTTTTCGACATCGATGGCTGCTTCAGCTCCGAAGTGCCTTTCGGCGTCGAGCCAGTAGTCGGTGCTGAAGATGTTGTCGACGTCGAGAAAAGTTTGTTTTTGGGGTTCGGACTGTAGGAGCCTGACTCTGTGCACACTATACCTCTTTTTAAACTAGTATATACAGAGTCCAGTGAGTCCCCAAAGGTGTATGACAGAGGTTAAAGTAGATAATACCTTACTCTCAAATTAGTGGTAGCTGGGCTGAGTGGTTATGCTTATCAGAGGGTAGTGTTAAGCATTTGTTGTACACACTCAGGCAAGAAATGATGTCACACACTCAAAGACTGAATCCAGACCAATTGGTTTGTTTAAAAAGTTGCTACTTTGTTGTTTTATCACTAGAACCAAGAATCACTTAGTGCAGGTAAGTTTCGCAGTGTTTAAAAAGTAGCAATACTGTTCAGGAAAGCAGTAATGTTTTGTAAATGCAGTTATATACTTTACAGTATTAAGAATGTTTTCTGTAAAAGTCAATCAAGTACAATGGTAGACTTTGGCAGTGATACAGCTAGACAGTTCAATGCAACAGATAGACTTACAATGTAATCCTATAGTGGAAAACAATGGTAACCGATTGGCAGGTAAGTATTCTACTTACTTCCCCAGGCTTTGGGGGTTTAGGACAAGACAGGGCAAGGTTCAAGACCAGGTAGGTACTGCACCATCAGCGGCACTGGGGCAGCCAGGTGCAGAGGTCACTGGGTCCAATGTTATCCAATGGAAGCTGGTGGGTACCTTGGAAAGGCACGGTTGCAGGTAGGTACCCGCGGACTTGGGGCAAATGTACCGCGGGTTGAAGTGAGCACAGGGAGGGGGGGCACAGGGCAGCACCAAAGCTACACCAATGGTCCTGGAGAAGTCAGCCACTGATGCAGACGAGGTCAGGACCGCCGGGGAGACTTCACAGGAGAGGTGAGTCACTCAAACTTGGGCTGTGGGCGTCTGTTGCAGTGTCACAGATCCGCCTGGATCCAGAGACTGGTTTTGGGTTCTTTGCTGGACAAATCCGGTGTACACAGGAGACTGTCGAAGACAGTGTAGGAAGCTCTCTCTGTATATACTACACCAAAATGAGGTATAGTGTGCAGAGTCCAGTGGAACCCCAAAGGTAGGCAGAGGTAAAAGTAGATAGCACCTTTTGCAGCGTGAATCTTTCTGGAGTCACTATGCTGTGCATTATTCTGCGGTCTAGTGGTTGGGTCCGGAATCGTAGTCTCTTTTTTTTTTTTTTTTTTTTTGGGTGTAGCCCAGGTGGGCGTCGACGCCCCACCATTTGGTGTCCTCCCGTGACGTTGGCGCGCTTCCTCCGGAAGCTCCCACCCTTGGGCGCCATCTTCAGATTCTTTTTTCCGCCGTTGGGTCTGGATCGTCGTGAGGAGCTCCAGAGTTGGAAAAGGAGAGAAGAAGTACGAGAAAGCAGAAAGAACCGAGAAAAATTGGAGATCTTCATCACAAGACAAAGAACATACTACCAGGACGACTAAGTGGGTGAGAAATAGAGAAAACTTCGACGTCCAACGGAGAATGCGCACACAGGGGCATAGCACTCCCTGCACCCATCGGGGCACTATGGGTGGTAGGATTTGTGGCCTGCTTTTCCCGTCTTGCATGTCTGTCCCCGGGCCTCTCGCACTGCCTGGATGAGTAAATGCACTTCTTTTGCGGTCCGGGTCGCCCCCGCTCTTGTACCCGTTCCAAGCTGCCCACAAGTTGCGCCGGAGTGCCCCTAGAAGTGTCCGGCTGGACTGCCGCCGGTTCAAGCACTCGCCCGGTCCTGCTCAGGCCGTATCCGTCGCCGCTTGCCGGCCTCCTGCGGTCGTGCCCCATGATTCTTTCCGCACACACGGGGGCGGAGGGGGGAGAGGAGGGCTCCCGTGTACATCCCCCCCGGCCCGGGCCTCCGCAATCTCTCACTTCCGGGCTGGGTCCTTGCGGCGCTCCAGCAGATCGCGCTCGCCGATCCCGGTAGGCCTCTGGCAGGCCCGCTGTTCCCAGCTGCAGCAGGCCCTCGGATCTGGGATTTCGCTGACCCAAAGGACACGCCCTCGTCCGGGCTCCTCAGCGGCAGATGGATTGCAGAATTGGGAGGATTAATGTCGGATGGCGGGATTCGTGGGAGGGACGCTTCGGAGCTCTTTCTCTATGCGGCCATCTTGGCTCGCGCCAGACCACCTTTAGATTACTTTTTAAGTTACTTTTGCTAATCAGTCTGATATGCCTACATATCACACTGAGACATTTCCTAGACAAAAGGTAAGTAATTCACTTTGGGTACATTTGCAGTTTTTCAATGTTTCATACAAACCAGCTCCACACTTAAAAGATTTTTCAAGGAAAAGCAGTCAATGCAATCCTATGGAAGGAAATTAAGTTAACGGTTTGCAGGTAAGTGCTTATTTGTGGGAATTGGTATCCTGGGGTTAGAACCAGGGTTCCCCCAGGGTCGAGGATGCACTCGGAACACCCTCAGCAGCACTAGGGCGGCCGGGTGCAGAGTGCTGAGGCCCAATGTTATCCAATGGGGCGATAGGGGGCTTCCGGTTGGTGGCTGCTCACTGGCACGCCACTTGGATGTGGAAGCAAAAGCTCCTAGGGTTCATCTCAGGGCAAAGAGAGTATCCACGATAGCACACAAGGTGCACCCACAGCGGCACAGGGGCAGCCAGATGCAGGGTGCTGGATCAACGTCGGGAGCCCTGTTGGTTTTAATGGGGAAGCTCTGGTCAGAACAAACACTGCAGGCTTGGGCAAGAAGATCTTCTGGAGGCGAGAACCGGTTGGAGAGGTAAGTTGGGATGTCGAGGGATGCCCGGACACCATCTGTTGGGCCACCCAAGGCCGTGGGGCGTCTGGTTCAGGGGTGTCTTTTGGCGTCTGGTTTTCTTTACCGGCTTTGGTCAGGGGAATCCTCCAGATAGGGGCTGCAGGCATCGTCTGGAGGCTTGAGGCAGGTCGGGGATCACCGTATCCCAATTCAGGATTGCTGGGGAGACCACCTCGTGGTGTTGGGCCATTCTAACTCGGGCCGTGGGCTTCGGGTGCAGAGTGGTGCGGACTCGCGGATTTGGCCGGGGCCCGAGTCTATTGGTGAGCAAATCCGGTGCTCACAGGAAAGTCTTTTTAGGGAAGGCAGTGCAGGTCATCCGGGTTCTGAGGGGCTGCTGGCTGCAGGAGACACCAGGATTCCGCTGGAGCAGGTCAAGGTTTGGACAGGCCATTAGGGCTGGGGCCAAGTCAGTTGGTGTCGTCCTCTTCTTCCTTCAGCAGGGCTCTTCAGTCCTTCTTTCTTGTCTGAAGAGGCAAGGTTCGGGGTTGCCTCTAAATACTAAATTTAGGGGCGTTTCAGGTTGGGGCCCTTCCGTGGGGTGGGTACACCCCCTATTATGCCACCCTCCAGTGGCTGGGGGGGTTGGGAGGGCATAAGCCTCACTCTGGTTAGCTGGATACCCCCATCTTAAAGATGGCAGGGACTGAGAGTTGTGCTTCCCCTCGGCTCCCCTGACCTGAGGGGTGGGGTTGGCAAAGGTGGGCACACCTCTCCTCCAATCTTGGTTTTCCCACCGATTCTCCCGCCCAAAGTGGGGGTCAGAACCGGTGGGGGCCAGTTGCTGGGAGCAGCAAATGGCTGGGTCAGTTCACAAATGTGGCAAGCCTTTGAAGCTTCACCTTTGTGGACCCTGCCCAGTTTTCAGTAAAGCCATTATGGTACTGTGGAGTTCGTAATGACAAACTCCCAGCACCATATACTCTTAATGGCATTACTGCACTTACAATGTCTAAAAATTGGCTTAGGCACTGTAGGGGTACAGGCACCAGTGGTATAGTGCACCCAGCTAGAGGGGTGGCTTACCTATGCCACGGGCAGTGGATTGTAAATGGCACACAGGGATGTGTGCCATGTCGACTCACTTTGCTCTGCACCAAAACACACAGCCTGCAAGGGCAGTGTGTTAAGGTACAGGGCCTCTAAGGGTAGCACAATATGTGCTGCAGTCCTTAGATGCCTTACCTGGTTAGTGCCCATGGTACCTTTTACCAGGGACTTGCATGTGGCCAGAGTTGCCAATTGGGGTTGCAACAGTAGAGTTTTAGCGCAAGAACATATGCCCTGGTTACCTGGTTGGCAGAAACCCAGGGCACACTTAGTCAAAGAGCATCAACATCAGTTAAAAAAAACAAGCATTGGCATAGCCAATAGGTCTCGCCTTTAGGACCTTCTAAGTATTTAGCCATGCAACACATTATCCCGGGTGCTATAACATCTACTGTTACTTAATGATGCTGCATAAATGTGGTCGTGTAAGAAGCCTCAAAGCTTGCAGGGCTGGGGAAGAGTGCTTAGCAGAGCAATCTGCAGCTGTAACAACTTTTAAGTCACCACATCGGATTACAAAGGAAAAACTAGAATTCGATGTCGGAGAATTCTGGCACCCCAAAATCGAAAAGAAAAATGCAGAATGCAGAGATGGGCATGGACATAAATAGCGCACTCCACTTCCACCAGCGTTTAGAAAATTGAATAGCTTTAAAAAAGCTGAAGGGCCAAAGAGGAACAAACGGACAGACTGTGTAAGTTGTAGGTTTGCAACAATTGTTTCTGCCCCTGCAGTATAAATTCTGAACAGTCATAATATGCATACCAAAACAAGTATTTTTCTCTTACTCTACACAAATATCTTGACGATTATATCCAGGACAAAGCCTTAAATAGCTGGCATAACATTTGCTCTACTTTGCTTCAGTACACGCACTGTCAAAACTGATTTACTTCGCAGTGACGCGTACTGAAGGTGTAAAAGGCACAACACAAATGACTTTATAAGTTATTTTGTGACAAAGCACCCTAACATATTTGCCCCTGGCCCCATATATATGACTTCTTCGCCTTTTAATCTAGTATAAAAAGGGCCACTGCAAACTACCTTTTTGGCACTTAACAGCTGACACCGCACACCATTTTCATTTCCATACAATATAGCGCTAGGGTGTGGCTGAAAAGCGGGATAGGCGCTATATAAAAACGCCAACACAAATAATAACAAGAAAAGGGCACAAGTGGATGGGAGGGGAGAAAAAACACACTAGGGAAGGTGGAATAGGGACAGGGTGGAAAATGAAACTGGGATTGGGGAGGGGTGAATAAGAGGCGCAGGCAGCTTCATGGAGATGGTGATAAAAAAAATGCCAGTTGAGGAAGGGAGAGGATGTGGCGTATCATCTAGAGCTGCCGACTTTGAAACTGGGAAACCAGGTTTGAGTGTTTTGGTTTTTTTTTTACACAGTGTGCGAGGCTAAATAGTGTGTTTACTATCTTGCTTTAGAGTAAGCGCACTGGCCTCCCGGCCCACTGAGCCCTTCACTAATTGTTATGATTACCCAAGAACCGAACCGGTATGCCATTTACAGCGCTAATACATAACACTGTTATCCACTCTCGCACGGACATTAATCTCCCAAGTATTTGAAGCCTCGGCTCCATATTACTGCAATTATGCCAGCTTTAGATTTGATCTAATTTACGTGTATATATTTAATTTTTTATCTTTACTTCTGTTCCGTTAGCAGTTGGGAAGTTCCAGAATGCAGCGAAATAAAGTAATTCTCCCTTTTAAGATGGCGACCAATTCGGTTAGCCGTCTAAACACCAATAGGCTCGCTCACGTGACTCCATCGGTGCCATGCCTGTGCACTGAAAAAACAACATACTCTTCCACCAGTTGCGTTCCATACATTCCTCACTTCTGGCCCTGCTAAAATCACCGGGGCGCACAACGCACCCTTTTACCTAACCAGACCCAAATGAGGGCCATATATGTGCTCTACATGCATCCTCAGATTGTGGTGGCCACCTTCTGGTGTACTTTCCAGAAACCGACGATCTTCATTAGCACTGGTGCGTGGCATACAAGCAAAAAAATAAAAAACACAGCATGTCTCTCTTATAAGTGCAGAAGCATTACAAGCCAAGACAACCTCCTCCTGGTAACCTGATAGCACCCCCTACCCATCTAAATGAATGCGACCCACTCTTCAAATATTACGGTAAATCGTCATGGTGGGCAGCTCTGGAGGTGTGAATTGGGGCCATGGGTGAGGGGAGGGGTGGTATGCACGGGTCTGCGGTCCTGACGAATGCTGCTCGGGGGGAGGGGGGGGTCGGAGGTTCCTGCATAGCCAAATCTGCTTCTTCAGCTGTGCGCGTACATCAGAACACGAGTCAAGTCGTAACACGAGTGTATTGTAACCGTGCACACGAAGTCTGTCGTGCATCCCTCCCCCTTCAAGCAATGTGGGCGGGGGGGAGTAAAGCCTTCCATTCTTGCACCGTATCGACTGGAACGTGCGCGCCGCTGCTCGCTCCCGCAAGCAAAACGCTGTGGGAGTGTACATTTGCCAAAGAAGGTGGGACATGTGCCCGCCTTTGGCCATTTGCGTGCTTTCATTCTTGAAAGCCACACGCAAAGGCCAATAGAAATTGTGGGAGTTGC
This sequence comes from Calotriton arnoldi, assembly GCA_963921515.1. Classification (NCBI taxonomy): domain Eukaryota; kingdom Metazoa; phylum Chordata; class Amphibia; order Caudata; family Salamandridae; genus Calotriton; species Calotriton arnoldi. The sequence continues at coordinate 601,520 of CAWUFW010009159.1, forward strand.
CAGACCCACACGGAGAAGTTTCGGGGAAGTTTGGAGTGCTCACAAGAAGCCTCCCATAGAGCAGCGCATGCGCGCTGCGCTAGGTTCGACCTAAAAGGGGGGGGGGCAACCATGCAAAAAGGGGCACTTTCCTACAGCGGTCATGTGAAAACGTGCCTCTTATGACTGATTTAGCTCCCACATTTTGCCTGGAAATTGATGTGGTTTCGATTGTAGACCCCTGTAAGTCTCTAGTAAATGGTACCTAGGGCAGTGGAACTGAAGAGGGTCCCCAAGGGAACCCTCACCTAGGCCATGCAGACTACCACTGCAGCATGCATCGCCTGGTGCAGACAAAACAGTTGACATGTCGGTATAGGCAAGTCACCCTTCTAGCAGGCCTTACAGCCCTAAGGCAGGGTGCACTATACCACAGGTGTGGGCATATCTGCATGAGCAGATATGCCCCTACAATATTTGAGTCTATTCTTAGATATTGTAAGTGCCAGGGAAGCCATAGAGTACATGGGCTGGAAACTCAACACCTCGAGTTCCCCAGCACCATGATGGCTTCTCCAAACCCAAGAGTGGGAGTAGTTTGGTACCAAACACACTGATGCGAGTGTAGGATTTATTGAAACATGTACCCAGAGGGCACCTCGGAGTTGCTCCCTAAAAACCTACCAACCCTGGTTTGGCCACAGACTGGCTTTAGTGTCTGAAAGGTTTCAGTGCTCCGTCCATCTTTGTTTTTGCTTTGTTCGCCCTAAGTTGGCAGGGTATGCCCAGACGTGGGTCCCTTGCTCACTTTGCCACTGGATTCAAGCTAGCCTGGCTTATGAAGGGTGTTACCCCGAAACCGGTCCCAGGATGCTTGTTTCCGGTCCAGGGAGGACCTGGCCTGGCAGTTCAGGCTGGGCTGTTCCCATGAGGCTCAGGGTCAAGACTGATTTGCATATGGCTGGGTCTGAACTGGGGTGGCGAAGTGAGCTAAAGAACCATGATGGATTCAACCCAAATCTGTGACTGGAGGTGAGTCTGAAAAGTTTCAGTGCTCCGTCCATCTCCTTGTGTTTGCTTTGTTCACCCTTTAGGCAGCCTGCCACCACCAGACCTGTTTCTGGACCCCAGGGTCGAGCGCCTCTGCTCTCTGGGACCAGAACCAAAGCACATTTGCGCAGAGGTATCATGCCTCCTCCCCCAGGATGGGCACAGTGCTAGAGAGGGAAGCTTCAAAGGCCTGGCGCCTTTGTAATGCGACCCTCTTCCCCCCCCCCCCCCAATCTTGAAGGGGGGGGAATGGCTCCTCCAATCATGATTATGACTATGCCCCTCCCGCAGCAGGAGGGTGTAGACACCCCAGATAAAGTGCCCATTGGCCCTACCAGTGACTTCCCTAAAACGCCTTTAATTGTAGTATTTAGTTGGTTCCCCCAGACCCTGAAGGTATTTCCAGCCAACCTAAGAAGAAAAAGGAACAAGACTCTGTTCAGAAGAAGATTGAAAACGCCTACTGACTTGGCCCCAGCCTTACCGGCCTGTCTGCAGCCCTCGAAAATCCTGCAAAGAAACTACACCTGTCCAGCAGTCTGCGACCTCCACAAACACGGAGGACTGCCCACCTGTGAAGAAGACCAGAACTCTGACAGCAGTTCTGTCCACAAAGAAAACACCAAGGACTCTGGTGCCCTCTGGATCCGCTATCCTTGACCACTCTGCACCCGACGCCTCCGGCCTGTGTCCAGGTGTCCCACTGATCCAGAAAATGTTTCCCAGCTAATCTGAGTTAAATTCCAGCGTTGGCTGACCCCTCCTGTACCTCAACCACGAAGCCTGCAGTGTGTATCCAGAGGCTCGCTCCGACCGGCTCTGGTAAGAATCAGATGTCTCTGCACCCAAAGTCCCTGGTCCTTGGGGAGCCCGACCGACTGTGTCCCTATGACCCCCAACCCCTCAACTTACCTCTGCTGTTGCTGGTTTCCTCCGTGCATCCTCATGTTCTACGTCTGCAGCCTGTTCTTCCATCTGAGTTTCTTCATTGAGAAGCAGTGGGTGCGCTATGCTGTATTTGCACCCTGCACCCAGCCGCCCCGGTGCTGCTGGTGGTGTATGTTTGGTGTTGCCTTGTGGCAAGGTCCATGCCCCCCCGTGCTTGCGTGGCTAAACCCTGGAGCTTGGCCCCTGTAACCTATTTCCATACCTGCAAGCAGGGTGGCTTCCAGCAGCCCCAGTCTCCATTGAAACGTATTGAGCCTATCTTTGAATTTGACCTCTGCACCCAGCCGCCCCTGTACCGCTGGTGGTGTAGACTTTGTGCTTACCTGAACCTTGCCTTCTGCTGACCTTAAACCCCGAAGACTGGAACTGTAAGTTGGGTATTTACCCGTGAAACCGCATAGTTTTCCTCCCTAGGATAACATTGAACTGTTTGAAAATTGCACTATCGACTTTTGATAAAGTATTTTTCCTGTAAAAAGTACTTACCTTTTTGCAAAGATCTTTGTCTTGAAATAAAACTCAAACCAATCTTATTTTTATAAAATTGGTGTGGATCTCCTCTGAGTCGTGTCAGTTATTGGTCAGTGTGTGTGCAATAAATGTCTTGCACTCCTCCGTTAGGCCTAAGGCTGCTCGCCCACACTACTACTAACATAGCACCTTGGGTTTGCTTTGAGCCCTGTACACTTCTGGGGAATCTCTGGACTCTGTGCATCGTATAACCACCTAGTGGTATACGATATATAGAGCCAGCTTCCTACACATATGGTTGGGGGAGGTAGAAGAAAGGCAATGTTCAAACATACAATTGTACGATGGCCTGGGGCATGTTTTACTACATCTCATACATTGATGAATAGGCCACTGGTGCAGAAAGTCAAGACCCATTCAACGAGAGCAATGGCAGACAGTGGCGGCTGCTGCTTAACTGTGGTTGCGTGGGAGAGGGGGAGAATGAAGAAAAGAATCCACTTAACCTGAAGGCGGGCCGCCGCCTCTTGGTCCGCCAAACAGGAAGCACACCGGCTCCCCTAGTCCATTATGACGCTGCAGTCACCAGCATTGCAGCAGCCTTGTGATGGATCTGAGCACCGTGATTCGGCGCTCAGAGGGGGACTGAGTCATTGCATGTTCTCTTGAGAAATGTTAAGTGCGTGTGACTGTTTGGCCGGCCCAAGACCGCCGGCCAAACAGTTTTTTGCACTTAGAGTGCCTACCACTACTCCCCCTGGCCCTTACTCTGGCCAGCTCAGCCCGCACCTAAGCTACTTCAGAAAAATAGAATGTTAGTAACATTTCGTTATAATTTTATTTTTCCTTTTTGAATTGCTCACAGAGCAGTGTAGCGACCTTCCTCTGCCTAAGCGGCCGATCCGCCGCTGATGGCAGCATCTACTGCTTATTTTGCAGGAATATCATTGGAAGATATTTGCAAAGCAGCAACATGGAAAACAGATGCTTTTGTGAAGCATTATTGTGAAGACTTGCAAGTGAACAAGGAGGCATTGATGGGACAGGCTGTTTTAAGGACTTTGTTTGCATAAGGTAAGCCTCATTTATTCATCCCACCTTCCATTAATGTAAGTAATGAACTGCCATGTTAATCTGGTATTCAAACATATGAATCTATGAATGATCCAATGGACAAGGAAATAAGTTACCTGTAACTCCGGTTCTCCAGCATTGTTATCTTTCATAGATTTACATGTAGCCCACCCACCTCCCCTTAAAATGAGGCTTTCAAATTAAATAATACAGTAATAGTAACTGGTGGTTCTGAAAAGTAGCAGTGGGAGAACAGCTGCATGTGAGGCATTCTGATTGGCTGGAGTTTGGATCATAAAAAAAGATGGATAGGTTGGAAAAGATGGCTATTAGACTATGATAGTGATGCTTAAGTATATACTGCTGTTGGTAAAGTATACTGGGGGTTCCCAGTCTGACGACGAGAAAGGATTCAAGCATGTGAATCTATAAAAGATGCCAATATTGGAGAACCGGAGTTACAGGTAAGTAACTTATTTGCGTACATAATCTGGGATGTGGCTTGTCTGATATTGTGGGTCTCTTGGGACGTAATCTAGTCATTCGATACATATTTGAAATCATAAAACAAGATAAAAAATTTGCAGCATTCCAGGCTTGATATTACACTGCAGGAGGGTGCACATGTGAATCTAACACCACAAGCTTCAAACTCATTGTTATAAGTTTCTTTATGTATATAGAAGAGCACAGCTTTCTACTTTTTTTTCCTCCAAGTTCCTATTAAAGGAGTGGTGTGGCAAGAAGGGCCCTGATGGTAGGACTAATGGGCCTTCCAGTTGGACAATCGCCCTTAAATTTTTCTTTGGGACATGGAATAATACATTTTTTTTTATTTCACCTTTTTTTTTATTTCACCTTTTTTTTTTCTCCATTTCAAGAAATGTAATCTATTCATTACCACGTATATGACTTCTGTCTATTTTAAAAATAATTGTATCATTTCTGGTTTATTTGCAGGGGCTGTGGAAACCAGAACTTCTCCTGGAGAATTGAGTGTAATCAGTGCAAGGCTCCCAGACCTGAAGATTTTATGCCTCCACCTTTCCCACCTCCAGGTATAAAATGTTTGTCTTTGCACCACCCACCTTCCCGGAAATTGTTGTTGCTCTGTTACTAACTCTGTAGAATTACCCATTTGTAGTAAGCTTGAGGGCTATCTTTGCTGCCTTTTTTCTGTAACATTTGCTGTTTTGTGGTTGCAATATGTTTTCAAATTCTTCCAAGATGGTCACAATGAGTAGATTTAAACACATTGTGCTCATCTAGGTGGGTAAAAAGCACATTGCATACAAGAGGGAGAGAATAGGATGAGGAGGCAGTGTATTATTAGTGGTCACTTGTGAGCACCATTACAAATGTCCATCAACTAATATGCTCATGCCTCATTTATTTTGCCAATGGTCTGAATCTTGCGAGCAAGTTAGTTTATCCCCTCCAATCACTCCAGGTGAAATTGACTGAAAAATATAAAAACATCTGTGGATGGAGGAAGTTGGGCGGTAAATGGATATATGTGATTTAATGGTTACCCATCAATGTCTGTTCCTCCCACGTTTTCTCCCATTCGAGTTCCATGCTAGTGCCCGACTCCGCATTTTGAAATCAAATGGGTGAAAACAGGAGTAGTCTAAGGAGCGCAGGTGTAAGTCTAAAGGGGAAATTACCCCTTCCAGATATCTAGTAAATTTATTTCCACCAAATTTAAAACTGTGTGGGAACATTACGGTTTTTTGTGGTAAGGATTTGTCATAAATGTAAATGCATAACCATATTTTGCTTAGTTTATTCCTTTTGTCTAAGTTGACAGGTAATGCACTCAAAGGTTTTGAATCTAGTAGCTAAAACTATATTGTAACCGGATCTTAGAAAATTGCATTCTCCAACATTGGATCTTTTATATATTCACATGCTTGAATCATTCCCTGTCATCAGGCTGAAAATTTCCGGTACATTAAAATAGCAGTATACAGTGTAAAAATATACCACATACAGTATATAATGTTGTAGGTAGCTGGCTCTGTATATACTATACCAAAATGAGGTATAGTGTGCACAGTCCAGTGGAACCCCCAAAGGTAGGCAGAGGTAAAAGTAGATGGCACCTTACTCTCTAGTTGTGGTAGTGTGGCGAGCAGTAAGGCTTTATCAGAGGGTAGTGTTAAGCATTTGTTGTACCCACTCAATCAGCAAATAATTGCACACTCAAAGACTGAACTCAGACTAATTTGTTTTATAAAAATATGAAGTAATTTTATTTCTAGAACCAAGCCAAGTCTGGCACAGGTAAGTAAAATAAATGCTTTGCAAAATATTATGTAGTGTTTACAATTGAATGAAAGTTCAAATGCAGTTTGAAATACTGGTAAATCAAGGATTCAAAATTACTTTTAAGTTACTTTTTAAGTTACTTTTAAGTTACTTTTACTCCGTGTGATATGCCTACATATCACACTGAGACATTTCCTAGAGAAAAGGTAAGTAAAACCAGTATGGTACAGTTTGTAGTTTTTCAGGTTTTCATACAATTCCACTCCACACTTAAAACAATTTTCAAGGAAAAACAGTCAATGTATTCCTATGGAGAGAAATGAAGTTATCGGTTAACAGGTAAGTACTCTGTCTTTGGGGTTGAGATTCTGGGGTAAGAACAAGGGTTCCCCCAGGGTCAAGGATGCACTCAAAGCACCCTCAGCAGCACTAGGGTGGCCGGGTGCAGAGTGCTGAGGTCCAATGTTATCCAATGGGGGGTTTGGAGAGCCTCTGGTTGGTGGCTGCTCACGAGCAGGCCACAAGGTTGTGGGAGCAAAGCTCCTGGGGTTGTGCTCAGGGCAAAGGGGGATCCTGTTTAGCACACAAAGTGCACCAGCAGGGGCGGCTGGGTGCAGGGTGCTTGTTTGGCGTTGGGTGCCCTGTTGAGTTCAGTGGGGATTCTCCGGTTTCAACAAAGACTGCAGGCTCTGGGACGAAGATGTTCTGGAGGTGACCACTGGTTGGAGAGGTAAGTTGGGATGCCTGTGGATGCTGGGACACCGTCGGTTGGGTCACCCAAGGCCGTGGGGCTTTGGGTGCAGGGGTGTCTTTAGGCGTCTGGTTTTCCTTACCAGCTCTGGTCGCAGTCGGGGGGGACCCTCCAGAAAGAGGGTGCAGGCGTCGCTGGGAGATTCGAGGCAGGTCAGATTACCAGATTTTGGGGCAAGATTGCCGGGGAGACCTCCTTGTGGTGTTGGGCCACTCGGGCTGTGGGCGTCTGGTGCAGAGTGGTGCAGACTCGTGGATTTGGCCGGTGCCAGAGTCTGTTGGTGAGCAAATCCGGTGCTCACAGGAGACAGTCTTTTCTGTGGCAGGCAGGGCAGGTCCTCTGGGTTCTTGAGGTTGCTGGCTGCAGGACACACCGGAGTTTCGCTTCTGCAGGTTCGAGGAGGGAACAGGCCGGTAGGGCTGGGACCAAGTCAGTGGGCGTCCTCCTCTTCTTAGCTTTGGCCCGGCTTCTTCGGTCCTTCTTTTCTTCTTAGTCTATTCTTGTCTGAGGAGGCAAGGTTCAGGGGTGCCCCTAAATACTAAATGTAGGGGCGTTAGAGGTAAGTAAAAGGTTGGGACCAGTGGGTTACTTCCTTGGGGTGGGTACACCCCCTATTATGTCACCCTCCGGTGGGAGGGGGGCATGTGCCTCACTCTGGTTGGCTGGGTCCCCCCCCCACACCCCCTCATCTGCAAGATGACAGGGACTGAGAGTTGTGCTTCATCTTGCCTCCCCCACCAGAGGGATGGGGTTGGCAAAGGTGGGCACACCTCCCTTCCTCACTTGGTTTTCCCGCCGGTTCTCCCACCCAAAGTGGGGGTCATGCACCTGAATCCTCACCACTGGTATAGTGCACCCAGCTAGAGGGGTGGCTGATCTATGCTAGGGCAGTGGGTTGTAGGCATGGCACACAGGGATGTGTGCCATGTCCACTCTTCACTTTGTTCTGCACCAAAACACGCAGCCTGCAAAGGGGGGGGGGGGTGTGTGTGTGTGTGTGTGTGTGTGTGTGTGTAGGTAGGTAGGTAGCGTACAGGGCCTCTAAGGGTGGCACAATAAGTGCTGCAGCCCTTAGAGGCCTTCCCTGGCCACAGTGCCCTTGGTACTTGTGGTACCATTTACAAGGGACTGCCCTGTGGCCAAAGAGTGCCAATTGGGTTTTGTTTTAGATGCAGTTTTAGGGAAAGAGCATAGGCCCTGGGTACCTGTTTGGCAGGAGCCCAGGGCACACTCAGTCAAAGTACATCAGCAGTTTAGCAAAAAGTGGGGGCAACCATACAAAAAGAGGGCACTTTCTTACAAATGTAAAATGGCCATAGGCCTGAAACGACAATGTATGTTTAGTAACACATCCACATCATTTGAGAGAACCCAAACTTGAGCCAATGGGGTGGAAGCTTAAGCCCCGCCCCCCCCAGAGGCCACAATAGATCAGAATTCTAACACACATCGCGTGTGAGGGAGCCCGCAGTCAGAGCTCTGCTCTAGCCTTTCAGTGAACCTGAAATTGTTTCCATTTAGGTCTGCCCTGGATTTGAACCTGCCCTATTGTAGGAAGCTAGCTTTTATGTAGTGTACCAAAAAGAGGTACACTATGTAGAAAGTCCAGACGACCCTCATTGCCTGACCAGTTTAAAAATAATCCCAAATGCGCTCTGTAGGAAACTAGGTGTTCGAGGCATGTGTGCGGTAGATACACATGCTTTGCATACTCCTGCCATCTAGTGTTGGGTCCAGATGTTTGCAAGTTTTCTTAGAAGTCTTTCCTAGTCACGAGGTAAGGTGACTCCTCCTTTCGGTGATAGTGAGCATGGTCATCGACTCCATTGTTAGATTGTTTTATCTGAAAGAGACTATTGGTTATAGATTCCTTACCCTAGAATTACCCACAGGCGTCAGAATTTTTGTTCAGCAGTACCCCTGGGTGTCTGTAGGTGGCGTCGGTCGACTCTGCGTTCATCGTTGGCGTCGTTATCGCCGGAATGACGTCACGGTATCTACTTAGAACGCCGCCCCTGCGTGCTGACGTCAGTTCTTTCTTTTTCCGCGCCAGCCAGCGCAGATCCGGAGAGAGCAGTACCCTTAGTCATTTTATGACTAGTGTATTTTCGACTTTTTGTCGACATCTTTTTTGAGTCGTTCGACTCCTAGTGCACGCAGGGATGTCACATCTGCGGACCGGCTTCAAGCCTTGTGACTCTTGTCACAACCTTGTCATTCACGAATCTCGTCACCACCATCACTCCTCGTCGAAGTCTTCGGGTAAGTCGAAGCACAAGAAGAAGACGAAGAAGCACCTTCGCTCTTCGCCTTCTCCCCGTCCGTCGTCCAACGGGTCGTGGAAGGTCGTCGTCCTTCGGTTCCGCCCGCGGAGCCTACTGTGACTGTTGCGAGCTTCCCTCTCTTCCCGGGAGCTGGAGCATCCCCTGCCCAGCTTCGTACCTTTTACGAAGCCCTCCACCCCATCTTTGGGCAGCCCGACTCCGCCGGCGCGCCTTCGGGCCCCGCGGACTCTGGGGGGAGGGGGGGGCCCTCTAGGCCTTCGATGCCAGCGGCTCCGGCGCCGCAGGGCCCCCAGGGATCCGGGCCTGGATCCGGAACGGTGCCGGTCGACCTCACAATAACCTCCTCCGGCACCGATTCCTTAGACTACGCCTCCGCCACCTCTGACGCCGGTCGTGTCCCCGGCCTCCCCCTCGTCTTGGACACAGAGCCGGACTGGCGTCAACCGACGCCGGCCGGTACTTTTGTGCCACTGTTCTTCCCTGGCGTTCCCTATTGCCCTGAGTGGCAGCCAGAGGAAGGTGAGGACGACTGGGAGGGGTCTGTTGACCCTTTGGCAGACCAGCTGGAGGAGCCGGACTGGAGAGGAGTTGGGGGAAGCCAGTGGTCTGGATACCTCCCCAGACCTTGGCATGCTTTCTCCCCCCTACCGTGGCCACGGAGGAGGGAGCCTCCTATGCTGTGGTGTTGCGTAGGGCGGCTGAAGCCTTGGGCCTTGAGCTTCCTACGGTGGCAGTCAGGACGAACCTCCTGACTGAGATGCTTCAGCCGGCAGCAGCCTCTTCGGAGCCCCTGCTGCTGTTCAATGAGGCCCTCTGACATCCTTCTAGGCACTTGGTCCAGGCCTAGCACAGGGGCTCCTGTGGATGGGATGATTGCCCGACGCCCGGTCCCGCGCGACCTCATTTTCCTCTCCCAACACCCTACCCCTGAGAGCTTGGTTGTCCAAGCCTCAACATCTAAAGGTGCGTTCCCTTCTGCTCCCCCAGATAGGGAATCCAAGAAGCTGGACCATCTTGGGATGATGTTTTCTTCCGCCAGCTTAGGACTGCGGTCGGTGAACACTGCATGTCTCTTGGGCCGTTACACCCACTGTGTGGGATACGGTTGCGCAGGTGCAGCCGCAGTGTCCGGAGGAGGCCCGGGTCTCACACTCCCGTGCAGTTGCAGAGGGGAGAGATGCAGCAAAGTTCTCCATCCGCTGTGGGCTGGACATCGCCGACTCGCTGGGTAGAACGATTTCTACGTCAGTAGCCCTACGACGCTACGCCTGGCTGAGATCCACTGGCTTTTCTGGGGATGTCCAATCGACTCTTTTGGACATGCCCTTTGATGGCCGTCGTTTGTTTGGCGACAAGGTGGACCATGCAGGTGGACCATGCGCTTGAGTGCTTCAAGGATTCTAGCGCTACGGCCAGATCCTTGGGCCTCGCTGCCACCTCTCGTCCTGTGCAGTCTGCCTTTCGCGGCTACGGAAGGGGTGCCCCACCACGTTCCACCCAGGGCCGCAGTCCGGCGCAAGTTACCCAGCCTCCGTGCGGCCGGGGACGTGGGTCTGGGTGCCAGTGGACGGGTCAGTCCACCATTGCCCCCTCTGCAGCAGCCTCTAAGCCTTCCTAGTCTGACATTTCAGGGCCACCAGTTACCAGTGGGCGGCAGGATCCGCCATCACCTCCCCCACTGGCACAACATCACGTCGGACAGGTGGGTTTTGCAGATAGTCCGAAGGGGCTACTCCCTCCCCTTCGAGACTACCCCTCCCTTCATGCCACCAACACTCCCATCACATGTCGGAGGATCACCTGGCCCTTCTCTATCAGGAAGTTACAGCTCTTGACCAACGGAGCTATCGAGCGAGTCCCTGTCCCAGAAGTAGGTTGTGGTTGTCCTTCTTGGGCACCAGGAATTAGTGGGAGTAACAAAGGCCTGCGTCCTATCTTGGATCTCAGGGACGTCAACCTCTTCCTCCGTAAGGAGAAGTTCAAAATGTTGACATTAGCTCAGGTCCTGTCTGCCCTCGAGACTGGATGGTTGCGTTGGACTTGCAGGATGCTTATTTCCACATCCCCGTCCTGCCAGCCCACAGGCGTTACCTACGGTTCACTGTAGTCCACGAGCATTTTCAGTTCACAGTGCTCCCTTTTGGCCTTACCAGCGCCCCTCGGGTGTTCACGAAAGTGATGGCGGTGGTCGCAGCTCATATGCGCAGATCGGGGATTCCAGTCTTCCGCCCATCCCCCACCCCCCCACCCCATCTCGACGACTGGTTGTTGAAGGCGGGTTCGCCCCAGGCTGTCGTCTCCCACCTCTAGACTACAGCGGACCTCCTGCATTCGCTGGGGTTCACTATCAATGTGCCCAAGTCACACCTGATTCCCTCTCAGAAGCTCCTTTTCATCGGATCAGTTCTGGATACAGCGCAGTTTCGGACTTATCCTCCCGAGCAGCGAGTCCGGGATATTCGGGCTATGATACAGATGTTTCAGCCTCTATCCCGGATTTCAGTGAGAATGACTGAGGCTGCTGGGTCTCATGGCATCCTGCTAGTGGATCATGCCGGGTGGCATATGCAGGCTCTGCAGTGGGACCTGAAGTTGCAGTGGGCGCAGCATCAGGGGAATCTTTCCGATGTCGTCCAGATATCGGAGGGCACTGCACACCAATTGCAGTAGTGGCTAACGAACCAGGATTGGGTCAGCTGCAGGTCCCTCTCCCTTCCCCAACCAGACTCCACGGTGGTGACAGATGCGTCACTTCTGGGATGGGGCGGCCACATGGGAGAGGCGGAGATCAGAGGCCTCTGGTCTCCGGTGGAGTCCCGGCTCCACATCAACCTTCTGGAGCTCCGGGCAATCAGTCTTGCACTGAAGGCATTCCTTCCTTCTGTCAAGAGAAGAGTAGTGCAGGTGTTCACGGACAACACCACCGCCATGTGGTACTGCAACAAACAGGGCGGGGTGGGGTCGTGGACCCTATGTCAAGAGGCTCTCTGCCTCTGGAAATGGCTGGAACATCAGGGCATTTCCCTGGTGGTTCAACACCTGGCAGGTTCCCTGAACGCCAGGGCAGACTAACTCGGCCACCGGTGCATGATGGATCACGAATGGCGTCTTCACTCGGAGGTGGTACAAGGTCTTTCGGCAGTGTGGAGAGCCTTGGTTAGATCTGTTCGCCACCGAAGAGAACTCGCAATGTCAGCAGTTCTGCACGTTGGAATTTCCAAGGCGGCACTCGCTCGGCGACGCTTTAAGTTGCGAGTGGAATTGCAGACTTCTATACGCCTTTCTACCTATACCACTTCTGCCCAGAGCGCTGAAGAACATCAAGCGCGACCGGGCCCAAGTCATTCTTGTGTTTCCGGATTGGGCACGAAGAGTCTGGTATCCCGAGCTCTTGAATATGGCCATCGATCCTCCGATCCGACTGCCTCTTCGGTAGGATCTTCTGTCGCAGCAACAGGGGACGGTCCTCCACCCGAACATGTCCAGGATCCACCTCCTTGCGTGGATTGAGCGGCGACAGTTGACAGCTTTTGACCTTCCTCCCGAAGTCTGTAATGTCATCTTGGCAGCCAGGCGTCCCTCCACTAAAACGGTATACGCCTGTAGATGGAACAAATTTGTGGCATGGTGCACAGCAAAGGCTGTGGATCCCCTTTCTGCCCCTCTTTCAGAGGTTCTCCTCTTCATTCTTTCTTTGGCCCAGCAGGGCTCTGCTCTGGGCAACCTTAAAGGCTATATTTCGGCCTTTCTTCGCCTTCCTGATCAGCCTTCTCTTTTCAAGTTCCCTATTGTAAATAGATTTCTTAAGGGCATTACTCGCCTCTTTCCTCCTATTCCTTTCGTAATGCCCCAGTGGGACTTGAATCTGGTCTTAACCTTATGTGTGCTCCTTTCAAGCCACTACATTACTGTCCTCTCAGACTTTTGACCTTAAAGACTGCTTTTCTGGTTGCCATCACCTCTGCTCGCAGGTTGTGAGCTTCAGGCTCTTTCTTCTAAACCTCCTTTCCTTGCTGTTCATCCAGACAAGGTTGTCCTTCGAACTAGGCCTTTTCTTCCCAAATTGGTTTCCTCTTTCCACATAGGACAGACCATCACTTTGCCCACCTTCTTCCCGCCCCCACATCCTTCTAAGGAGGAGGAGAGGCTCCACCGTCTGGATCCAAAACGTGCGCTATCATTTTATCTGGATCGCACAAGACCATCCCGGGTGGATGATCAACTCTTTGTTGGCTATGTGGGCGCCAAGAAAGGTCTGGCCGTGCAAAAACGAACCGTCTCTCGATGGGTCGTTCTTTGCATTAAAATTGGTTATTCCTTCGCGAAAAAGGAGCCTTCAGTAGGGTTGCGCGCCCATTCCACCAGGACGACGGCAGCCACTACTCCTTTGGGACGTGGAGTCCCCCTCAGTGACATCTGCCAGGCAGCCACGTGGGCATCTCTGCACACGTTCACTAAGCATTATTGCCTGGATAGTCGGTCCGGAGAGACTGCTTCTTTGGCCGTTCAGTTCTCCGGGACTTTCTGGTGTGAACTTGGTTCGCAGACCCACATCCGGGGTTGGTATTGCTGGGGTATCTATTCTAAAGTAAGGAATCTATAACGAAGTCTTTTTCAGATGAAGAAGTTTTGCAGCGTGAATCTTTCTGGATTCACTATGCTGTGCATTATTCTGCGGTCTAGTGGTTAGGTCCGGAATCGTAGTCTCTCCTTCTTTTTTTTTTTTTTTTTTGTGTAGCCCAGGTGGGCGTCAACGCCCCACCATTTGGTGTCCTCCCGTGACGTCGGCGCGCTTCCTCCGGAAGCTCCCACCTCTGGGCGCCATATTCAGATTCTTTTTTCCGCCGTTGGGTCTGGATCGTCACGAGGAGCTCCAGAGTTTTGAAAAGGAGAAAAGAGGAGAAAAGCAGAAAAACACAGAGAAATTGGAGTTTTGCAGCGTGAATCTTTCTGGATTCACTATGCTGTGCATTATTCCGCCATCTCGTGGTTGGGTCCGGATTCGTAGTCTTTTCTTTGTTTTTGTGTTTTTTTGTTTTTTTTTTGTTGGCCCAGGTGGGCGGCGACGCCCCACCATTTGGTGTCTTCGGTGATGTCGTCGCGCTTCCTGCGGAAGCTCCCACCCTTGGTAGCCATCTTCAGATTCTTTTTTCCGCCGTGGGTTCTGGATCGTTGCCGAGAAGTTCCAGAAACTTTGGACGAGGAATCTCAAAGTCGAATATCACCACAGAGGATCGTTTCCCGAGACACCGGACGACGACACAAGTAAACCGGAGACAACAAGAAGGACGACGAGGTAGAAGGTCCACGACCGAAATCTCGACGCCTACAGAGAATGCGCTCACAGGGGGCTCCCTGAGAGCGGTTATGGACAAGACACCGTTTAAGTTTTGCCAGAACTGTCACCACAAGTACGCACAGAAGGACCAGCACCCAGTCTGTTACCTCTGCTTGCCGCTCGAACACACCAGTGAAGACTGCAACGCGTGTTCGGCGTTCACCCCGAAGACCCTCCGAGTAAGAGAGAGACAGAGAAGGGCGAACTACAACATGCAGGGCCAGGGACCAGCACCATCGCTCCGAGACCTGGGCCTCTCGAGCGGAGAGGAAGACAACATCGCAGAGGGACCGGAGGACTGCTCTGTCGTCGAGGTCCATAAGAAAACGTCGAAGGAGGTAAGGGAGTCGTCGACCACAAGGCACCCAAGCGACGCTCGAAAGAGTGAAGCCAGAACCCCGAGCGACACTCTTAGAAGTGTAGAAAAGTCCTCAAAGGGAGCGTTGCCGCCGAAACCCTCGACGAAAGCAACAGCATCCAAGGACAAGCAACCGAGCGGATCCTTCAAAAGGACTCCCAATCGGCGAAAGCCTCCGAAAAACAAAGGCGTCGAAGGTCACCTCCGAGAAGGAAGCCTCGACACCGAGAAAGGAAGGCCCGGCGTCATCTTCGACGACCGTGACCACAAAGAGAGGCGCTGCACCACTCGACGCCGAAAAGGCCCACGAGATGGCGAAAGAAGAGCAGGCTCGAGGCAGAGATGGCGAGCATCCTGCAACGTAAAAAAGACTTCGACGAGAAGATGAAGCAATACGCTATTCCATCGAAGCCAGCGCACGAGGCACTCTAGGAGTTCGACGCCAAATACCTCGAGCCCCCGAAAAACACCCGAACCGCTCGAAGACCAGGACGAAGAAGACTACGACTTCAAAGCCGAAGGCGAAGAAGAGATGCAGTCTTACCGGGACTCAGAGCCCTCGGAGGCACAAGACTTGGACTGGCAAGACCTCGACGCAGAGTCACCAGAAGAGGGGTAGACTCTTATCCCTCGAGGCCTTCGCCGCCGGACGACATCGGAGTCTACCATGGAGTCGTCCAGAAGGCTGCAAAGACATATGGGGTCGAAATGCAGGAGGAAAAGACAAAAGCAGGTTTCCTCTTCGAAACACTGCTCCTTCAACAAACAAAGCCAATTCCTACCCATGTTGCCCGGCGTCCTGGACCAGGGAAGGGAGGCCTTCAGAGAACCTGCAGTCTGCAAGGCGGTTACACCTAGAAGCGAAAAGAAATATAAGCGTTTCACAAAAGACCCGGCGTACATCCAAGGGTCAGTGCCAGCAGACTCCATTATCGCAGCAACGGCCAGGAAAAGGGCCGGTGTGCCCACCAACACAGGCCCACCTCCAGACAAGGAGAGCAAGCGAATAGACCTCACAGGACGAAAGGTGGAGAGGAACGCAGCCATACACTGGCGCATCGCCAACTCCAACGCCCTCATCAGCAGGCATGCATACCAGCATTGGGATGAAATGAGCCAGCTCATTACACACCTGCCAGAAGAATACCAACAAAGTGCTAATTACCTAGCGGATGAGGGCAAGGCTATCGCGAACACTTGCCTAAAGGCAGCCTTGGACGCAGCAGAGAACTCCAGCAGGCAAATGATGATAGGGGTGACTGAAAGGAGACACGCATGGCTCAGGATCTCGGGCTTCAAGCCGGAGGTACAGAGTAACATCCTTAACACACCTTTCGACGGGGAGAAACTGTCTGGAGCACCGGTCGACGACAAGTTGACGCAACTAAAAAAGGACAACGAAACTGCGAGGTCCATGGGAGCACTGCAGTTCAGGGGGATGAGAAGAGGAAACCCCTCAAGGCGGCCCAATGGTAGAGGGGGCAATGCACCCACCACTTCACACCAGTTCCCCCAGCAAGGATACCAGGGGAACAACCAGGGCCAAAGCCAACAGGGACAACAGCAGCAAAATTGGCAGTACCAACCCAGAGGACGGTCCTTTCGAGGGCGCGGTTACGGACGGGGACAGGCCCGAAGAGGGGGACAGCAGCCCACCTCAAAGTGACTCCACAAACAAGCCAAACCCTCCCCTATTAACACCAAGGGAGAGGAGAAGTCAACAAAAGGACAAAATAAAAAACACACACAGCCAAAAAATAACCACCGAGCATACAACACCAGTTGGGGGCAGAATAGGAAAGTTCCTCACACAATGGAGGAACATTACCACGGACAAGTGGATACTGAACATCATACAGCACGGGTACTGCATAGAACTCCAAAAACACCCCCCAGGCAGAAAACCAAGACACCGGGCAATCCCGCAAGGGAGCTCGCCCTCCTACGTCTAGAATCAGAGGAGCTGCTACAAAAAAGAGCAATAGAACCAGTTCCAATAAACGAAAGGAACAAGGGAGTATACTCAACGTACTTCCTAGTGCCAAAGGTAGACGAGACACTAAGACCAATACTGGACATCAGATTCCTGAACAAATTCGTAAAAACTCAAAAATTCAAAATGACTTCACTTCAGGAAGTAATACCCCAAATCCAACAAGGGGATTACATGGCGACCATAGACTTGAAAGATGCATATCTGCACATACCCGTCAAACACAAACGTCTACTAAGATTCGTGATAGGCCACAATCACTACCAGTTCACAGTGCTAGCCTTCGGACTAAAGTCCGCACCAAGGGTGTTCACAAAATGCCTAGCAGCAGCTGCAGCGCACCTTCGGAGGAAGGGCATACATGTATACCCCTACCTCGACGACTGGCTTGTGAAAGCAGGATCATACAGACACTGCAAGGATCACATCAATCAAGTCATACAAACACTGTCCAGACTAGGTTTCTCAATACATTGGGAGAAATCGTCAACAAAACCACAGCAGATCAAAATATTCTTAGGGGCACAAATAGACAGCACACAGTCCAAGGTGTTCCCCAGCAACAAGAGAACTATAGCGCTCCTGAGGGAAACACGCTCATTACCGCAAGGGGCAAGTTCTGACAGTGAGGAAAGTGAGCAGAACAATGGGGATGATGGCATCGTGCATCCACCTAGTCCCACATATCAGGCTGCACATGAGACCGTTCCAAGAATGGATACAGCAGCAGTGGTCACAAGCGACAGGGAGTTGGGAAGATCTAGTGGTTGTCACACACGCAGTGCAGCAAGAAATAGCGTGGTGGAAGGAAAAGAACATATTACAAGGGAAGCCATTCACACAGCCAATTCCAACAGTGACCATCACAACAGACGCCTCACAGCAGGGCTGGGCGCGCACATGCACAGACTCCGCGTCAGGGGGCTGTGGTCACAACAAGATGCAGTGAAACACATCAACTACCTAGAACTAAAAACTGTGTTCCTAGCCTTAAAAGCCTTTCAAAAGCAGCTTTACGGACAGAGAGTGCTGATACAAACAGACAACACAACCACCATGTTCTACATCAACAAACAAGGGGGTACACGGTCAGCACCGCTATCAAACCTAGCACAGGAAATTTGGAGATGGGCCATCCCTCTAAGGATAGACCTACTGGCAATACACCTCCCAGGAATAGACAATGTGGAGGCAGACCGACTCAGCAGGCAGACGTCTGCATCCCACGAATGGGAACTCAACCAACAGGAGGTGCAGCGGCTGTTCCAAAAGTGGGGTACACCACGGATAGACCTGTTTGCAACACTCCAGAATGCAAAATGCCAACATTACGCATCCAGACAACCGGACCAAAGGTCCCTAGGGAATGCGCTATGGATAAGTTGGTCGAACAGAATTTGCATACGCTTTTCCCCGATACCACTGTTACACAAGGTACTCAGCAAATGCAGGAGCAGCAGCATGACACTCATACTGGTGGCACCTCAGTGGGCCAGACAATCATGGTTCTCACAAATAATGGAAATGGCGCAGGAACCAGCGCACAGGTTCAGCAGAAGGAAAGACCTCCTAACAATGCAAGAAGGAAAAGTGCTCCACCCAGAACCAGAGAGCCTCAGCCTAGCAGCATGGCTCCTGAGGACCTAGAATTCGCACACCTCAAGCTACCACCAAGCACCATGGCAGTTCTCAGAGAAGCAAGGAGACCCACTACAAGAAAATGTTACATTGCAAAGTGGAAAAGGTTCTCGCAATGGTGCATTAAAGAGGGACTGCAACGAAAGGTCACAAAAGAATCAACGGTACTACAATACTTAACGCACCTACTACACAGCGGGCTGAGTTACTCGTCACTAAGGGTTCACTTAGCAGCCATAGTGGCCTACACCAGGGGAGAAGCGGGGAAAAGCTTCTTCACCTCCCAGGTGGTCAAAAGATTCCTGGAAGGGGCTAAAAGAATAGCCCCCTAAAAGAATGCCAGCCCCAAGCTGGAACCTCAACACTGTGCTAACACAGTTGATGAAACCACCATTTGAGCCCATACACAAAATAACACTGCACATGCTCACACTAAAAACGGCATTCTTAGTGGCTATCACGTCACTGCGAAGGGTCAGTGAACTGCAGGCTCTTACACTACAAGAGCCCTACTTGCAAATACACAAGGACAGAATTGTCTTGAGAACAGACCCACACTTCCTGCCAAAGGTGGTGTCACGGTTCCATATTAACCAGACAATACAGATACCAAGTTTCTTCCAGAAACCATCAACGCCCACAGAAAAGGCGCTACACACGCTGGACGCCAGAAGGGCAGTGATGCACTACATAGAAAGGACAAAGGAATGCAGGAAAACAAAACAACTCTGTTTCCTTCGCAAGCAGTTTCCTGGGACGGCCAGTAACAAAAATACCATAGCACGATGGATTGCACAAGCAATACAACTCTGCCACAAGCAGGCAGGACAAGAATTAGAGGAGCCGCCCAGGCTCACTCAACAAGGAAGAAAGGAGCAACGGTTGCGTGCCTAGCGAACACACCTATACAAGACATTTGCCAAGCGGCAACATGGTCTTCCGTGCACACGTTCACCAAACACTACTGTGTGGATATCCAGATGAACAAAGAGGCACAAGTAGGACAGAAGGTCTTACAGCACATTTTCAGCAACCAATGCTCATCTTCCACCCAACCACCGCAATAACAAAACCGCTACAAAGTCTATGCACAGCATAGTGAATCCAGAAAGATTCACGCTGCAAAACGAATAGTTTCTTACCTGTCGGTGTAGTTTTGCAGCTTGAAGACTTTCTGGATTCACTAGCGATCCCACCAGCCTCCGCCAGGAAGATAACATAGGAGGTTATGGGTACAACTAGACTACATACAGAGTTTAGAGGGATCAAAAGGAAAATTGAAAGATAAAAGACAAAGACATAGACGACAAAAACTGTAAGAGGAAAAGAAAAAAGAATCCGAAGATGGCTACTAAGGGTGGGAGCTTCCGCAGGAAGCGCGACGACGTCATCGAAGACACCAAATGGTGGGGCGTCGCCGCCCACCTGGGCCAACAACAAAAACAAAAACACACAAACAAAGAAAAGACTACGAATCCGGACCCAACCACGAGATGGCGGAATAATGCACAGCATAGTGAATCCAGAAAGTCTTCAAGCTGCAAAACTACACCGACAGGTAAACTATTCGTTCTTCATCACACGACAAAGGACATAGAACCGGGACGACGAAGTAGGTGAGAAGGAGGAAAAACTTCGACGTCCGACGGAGAATGCGCACACGGGGCTCCCTGAGCGCGGGAATGGACAAGACACCATTCAAATTTTGCCGTAACTGCCACCACAAGTTGGCGCAGAAGGACCAGCATCCAGTCTGCAACCTCTGCCTGCCGATCGACCACCAAATTAACGACTGCAACGCCTGCTCGGCATTCGCTCCCAAGACGCTCAGAGTGAGGGACAGACAGAGGAGAGCAAACTACAGCATGCAGGGCCAAGGACAACCTCCGTCGCTTCGGGACCTGGGCCTCTCCAGCGGAGAAGAGGACAACATCGCCGAGGGACCTGATGACTGCACGGTCGTAGAGACCGATAACATGTTGAGGAAGGAGGTAAGAGACGTCGTCCCCAAAACCCCGACAGACTCTCGAAAAACAGAGCCAAAGTCCTCGAAAGGAGCACTGGCGTCGAAGCAATCGACGACCACAGTTGCATCCACGGACAAACAGCCCAGCGGATCCTTCGATAAGGACTCCCGGCCGGCCAAAGCTCTAGACACACCCCGGTCGTCGAAGCACGGTTCCGAAAGCCGCACTCGACGCCGAAGGGAAAAGAGCAAAGGCAACTTCGACGTCAACATCCACGACCTCGAAGACAAACGCCGAAACTCTCGACGCCGAACAAGCGGCCGAGATGGAAAGGAAGAAGAGGGGCCGAAATGAACAGTATCCTCCAGAGGAAGAAGGACTTCGACGGACGGATGAGTAGATACACCAACCCTTCTAAGCCCTCGACGGTTGTCGAAGCAGAAGTCCAGGAGGAGCTCGACCCCGCCGAAGACTCCGAGCGGCGGAGCAACAGGACGAAGAGGGCCTGTATTATTACACTGAGGGCGATGACGACCAGCAGACACAATTTGGTTCGACACCCTCGGAGGCTCAGGACCTGGATTGGCAGGACCTAGACGCCGAAGACCCGGAAGAGGCCGTGGAGACGTATCCATCGAGGCCTTCGCCGCCAGACGACATTGGCATATACAATATGGTCGTCAGGAACGCTGCAGCAACCTATAGGGTGGAAATGGAGGAAGAAAAACCAAAGGCTTGCTTTCTCTTGGAGACGCTGCTGCCAACCCAAACTAGGAGCCAATTTCTTCCAATGCTCCCAGGTGTGCTGGACCAAGGCAGGGAAGCTTTCAAGGAGCCATCAACCTGCAGATCTGTCACCCCCAGGACAGAGAAAGTACAAGCACTCTTCTAAAGACCCAGCATATATCCAGGGGTCCGTACCAGCTGACTCTATTATAACAGCGACAGCCAGGAAAAGGGCCAACGTCACCACGAACTCAGGGCCACCTCCAGACAAGGAGAGTAAAAGAATCGACCTCACAGGGAGTAAAATTGAGAGGAATGCGGCAATTCACTGGCGCATCGCCAACTCTAATGCCCTAATAAATAGACATGCCTACCAACATTGGGAAGAAGTAGGGCAGTTGCTCAAACATCTCCCAAACGAACACCAGCAGAGAGCAGCGCACCTGGTGGAGGAGGGCAAGAACATGGCCAACACCTGCCTGAAGTTGGCCTTGGACGCAGCAGACACATCAAGCAGGCTTATGATGATCTGAGTAACAGAAAGAAGGCATGCCTGGCTGAGGATCTTGGGGTTCAAGCCCGAAGTACAGAATAATATCCTGAATATACCCTTCAACGGGGAAAAGCTGTTAGGCACGACAGTGGACGAGACGCTGACACAGCTGAAAAAGGATAACGAGACTGCAAGGTCCATGGGAGCATTGCAGTTCAGAGGGATGAGAAGGGGCACCCCCTCACGAAGGCCAAATGGCAGAGGAGGGAGCCAACCAGGAACATCGCACCAGGCCTTCCAGCAAGCCTATCAGGGAAGCAACCAGGCGCAGCAAGGTCAGCAACAACAAGGCTGGCAGAACCAACAGAGGGGCCAGTCCTTTCGAGGTCGACCGAACGGACGAGGCCAGACAAGAAGAGGGGGGCAGCAACCCGCCCCCAAATGACTCCACAGTACCAAAAGTGCCCACACACACAACATCCTTGGTGACGCGGCACAACAAAAGACACAAAGAACAATTAAATATCAACGATCATGTTACACCAGTAGGAGGCAGACTGAAACACTTCTTCCAGGAGTGGAAGAAAATAACAACGGACAAATGGATACTCAACATCATACAGTTCGGCTACTGTATAGAACTGGTAAATCACCAAACAGGAGGCCAGCCAACAAGACACGCTCAGCAGAAGAGCTATCACTCCTTTGGCAGGAAGCACAAGAACTCCTCCACAAGGAGGCCATAGAAAGGGTACCATACAAAGAAAGAAACCGGGGAGTGTACTCCAACTACTTCCTCATACCAAAAGTAGACGAAACGTTAAGACCCATACTGGACCTACGGTTCCTAAACAAATGCATAAAAACTCAAACGTTCAAGATGACGTCCTTACAGGAGGTTATACCTCAAATAAGGCGCAGGGATTTTATGTCCACAATAGACCTCAAAGATGCCTACCTACACATCCCCATGAACCACAAACATCTACTGAGATTTACCATCAGCAAGACGCACTACCAGTTCACGGCCCTAGCCTTCGGCCTAAAATCCGCACCAAGGGTCTTCACAAAATGCCTCGCTGCCGTAGCGGCACACCTGCGGAGACGGGGAATACATGTACACCCCTACCTAGACGACTGGTTGGTAAAGGCGAACTCCTACAACCAATGCAAACTACATGCTCAGCAGGTCACACATACGCTGACGGAGCTAGGCTTCTCGATACACAACGGGAAGTCCTCGCTGGAACCAGAACAGGTGAAGATTTACCTGGGTGCACAAATCGACACCATTCAGGGCAGAGTGTTCCCCAGCGAAAGGAGAACAGTCTCAATGCTGAAGGAGACTCCCCAATACCAGAAGGGGCGACGTCTGACCGTGAGGACGGTGCGCAAGCTCTTGGGGATGATGGCGTCCTGCATACACCTAGTCCCCAATATTCGACTACACATGAGACCATTCCAGGAATGGCTTCAACAACAGTGGTCACAAGCAACAGGGAGTTGGGAAGATCTAGTGGTTGTATGCACGCAGTGCAGGAAGAGATAGCATGGTGGAACAAGGACAACATAAGGGGAAAACCTTTTACACCACCAACTCCGACAGTGACCATCACAACGGACGCATCCCAAATGGGGTGGGGAGCGCACATGAACCTGCTCAAAGTAAGGGGTTTATGGACACCAACAGATGCCGTCAAACACATCAACTACCTAGAACTAAAGACCGTGTTCCTTGCACTAAAAGCATTCCAGAAACAGCTGTACGGGCAAAGGGTGTTAGTACAAACAGACAACACCACAACGATGTTCTACATCAACAAGCAGGGAGGAACACAATCAGTGGCGCTGTCAGATCTGGCGCAACAGATATGGAAATGAGCTATACCATTACAAATGGACCTCCTGGCGATACATCTACCAGGGAAGGACAATGTGGAAGGGGACAGACTCAGCAGACAGACATCAGTCTCACACGAGTGGGAGCTCAACCCGCAGGAGACGCAAAGGCTATTCAAGAAGTGGGGGACCCCACAAATAGACCTGTTTGCAACACACCAGAATGCAAAATGCCAATACTTCGCATCCAGGCAGCCAGGCCACCGATCCCAAGGAAATGCCCTATGGATGAGCTAGTCAAAGACATTTGCCTACGCTTTTCCGCCGATACCGCTGATACACAAGGTGCTCAGCAAATGCAGAACAAGCAACATGACGCTAATTCTGGTGGCACCACAGTGGGCCAGGCAGTCCTGGTTCTCACATAGTGGAAATGGCACAAGGGCCACCACACAAGTTCACAAAAAGAAGAGACCTGCTCTCGATGCAAAACGGAAGGGTGCTCCACCCAGAACCAGAGCGCCTCAGCTTAGCAGCGTGGCTCCTGAAGACTTAGAGTTCGCTCACCTCAAGCTCCCCCAAAGCACACTGGCGGTGCTGCGAGAAGCAAGGAGGCCCACTACACGGAAATGCTATGCAGCAAAATGGAAAAGATTCACTCAATGGTGCATCAAGGAAAAGCTCCACAGGAGAATAACCAGGGAATCAACCGTGCTAAAATACTTAACACACTTGCTAAATTGTAATCTAAGCTGCACCTCGCTAAGAGTACACCTGGCAGCAATAGTAGCCTATACAAGAGGAGAAACAGGGAAACGTTTCTTTACATCTCAAGTGGTAAAAAGATTCCTGGAGGGGGCCAAGAGAATAGCCCCACCAAGGAGGATGCCACCGCCGGCATGGAACCTCAATGTGGTTCTAACACAGCTTAAGAAAGCATCCTTTGAACCCTTTCACAAGGCCTCTCTGCATATGCTCACAATAAAAACAGCCTTTCTGGTAGCAATTACCTCGCTACGCAGGGTGAGCGAATTGAAGCGCTCACACTACAAGAACCCTACATTCAGATTCACAATGACAGGGTGGTAATGAGGACGGACCCACACTTCATGCCAAAGGTGGTGTCCAAGTTCCACATAAGCCAAACAATACAAATTCCAAGTTTCTTCCAAAAACCATCCAACAGCGCAGAGAGGGCACTGCACACTCTGGACGCCAGAAGAGCAGTAATGCATTACATCGAAAGGACAAAAAATTGTAGGAAAACGAAGCAATTCTTTGTGTCTATCGCAAGCAGTTTCCTGGGCAGACCAGTGACTAAAAATACCATCGCACGATGGATCGTACAGACAATTCAATATTGCCACAAACAGGCAGGTCAAGAACTGCAAGGAGCAGCACAAGCTCACTCTACCAGGAAAAAGGGAGCAACAATCGCCTTCCTGGCAAACACACCCATCCAGGACATTTGCCTGGCGGCAACATGGGCTTCAGTGCACACGTTCACGAAGCACTACTGCGTGGATATACAGATGAACAAGGAAGCACCAGTAGGTCAAAAAGTGCTTCAACATATATTCAACAACCAACGCTCATCTTCCACCCAGCCGCCACACACATAGCAAACCGCTACAAAGTCTATGCACAGCATAGTGAATCCAGAAAGATTCACGCTGCAAAACGAATAGTTTCTTACCTGTCGGTGTAGTTTTGCAGCTTGAAGACTTTCTGGATTCACTAGCGAACCCACCGCCTCCGCCAGAAAGATGAGACAGGAGGTAAGGGGGGACTAAGAAATAGAAAATACCTTCAAAAGGTAAAAGGATAAACAGGAAAAACACAAGACAAGAAAAAAGGAATCCGAAGATGGCGCCCAGGGGTGGGAGCTTCCGGAGGAAGCGCGCCGACGTCACGGGAGGACACCAAATGGTGGGGCGTCGACACCCACCTGGGCTACACACAAAAAGAGAAAGAGACTACGATTCCGGACCCAACCACTAGACCGCGGAATAATGCACAGCATAGTGAATCCAGAAAGTCTTCAAGCTGCAAAACTACACCGACAGGTAAACTATTCGTTACTTACCTTCGGTAACTGCATATCTGTAAGAGACATATATTAGTTATAGATTCCTTACCGCCCCACCCATCCTCCCCGTTCTACTTTGCAGTATTGTGAGAAAGTGCCATCTTTCTTACATGGTATGCCCCCACTTTTTGCTGAATGGCTGATGTACTTTGACTGAGTGTGCCCTGGGCTCCTGCCAACCAGGTACCCAGGGCCTGTGTTCCTTCCCTAAAATTGCATTGATACCTACACCCAATTGACATCCCTGGCCACAGGTCAGCCCCTGGTAATGGTACCATGGGTACCCAGGGCACTGTGACCAGGGAAGGCCCCTAAGGGCTGCAGCACTTGTTGTGCCACCCTTAGGGACCCTGCACCTTACACACACACACTGCCTTTGCAGGCTGCGTGTCTTGGTGCAGGACAAAAGTGAAGAGTCGACATGGCTCACATCCCTGTGTGCCATGCCTACAAGCCACTGCCCTGGCCTAGGTCAGCCACCCCTCTAGCTGGGTGCACTATGCCAGTGGTGAGGGCATAGAGGCATGAGCCCTGTGCCCCTACAGTGCCCAAGTCCATTCTTGGGCATTGTAAGTGCAGTGCTGCCATTAAGAGTATATGGTGCTGGGAGTCTGTCATTACGAACTCCACCGCACCATAATGGCCCCACTGAAGACTAAGAAGTTTGGTATCAAACTTCTCAGCACATTAAACCCCCACTGATGCCAGTGTGGGATTTAATGTAAACGCACTCCAGAGGGCATCTTAGAGATGCCCCCTGAAACCAACCCGACCTCCAGTGTCCGGACTGAGTGGCTGCCCAGGCTGCCACCACCAGACATGTTTCTGGACCCCTGGGTCGAGAGCCTCTGCTCTCAGGGGCCTGAAACAATGCACATCCCGGGACGAGGTGCCAAAGCCTCCTCCCCCAGGATGGGCAGGGGAGCTTCAAAGGCCTGCCGCCTTTGGAGTTTCCCAGACCATTTGCTGCTTCCAGCAAACTGGTCCCCACTGGTTCTACCCCCACTCCTGGCGGGAGAACCGGCGGGAAAACCAGAAGCAGGAAATGGGTTGTGCCCACCTCTGCCAACTCCACCCCTAAGGTGGGGGAGGCGAGGTGAAGCACAAACTTCGAGTCCCCGCCATCTTGAGGATGGGGGACCTGGCCAACCAGGGACAGGCTCCTGCCCCCTCCCACTGGAGAGGAACAGAATAGGGGGTGTACCCACCCCAGGGAAGGGACCCATTGGTCCCTGCCCTTACCTACCTGTAACCACCCCTAAATTTAGTATTTAGGGGCTCCCTGAACCTTCCTTCGGGAGTTCCCAAATCCGAAAACAAGAAGAGAAGACGAAGCAAGAAGACCAGCCGTGCAGCTGCTAAAAAGGAGGCGACAACAACTGACTTGGCCCCAGCCCTACCGGCCTGTCGACCTCTGAACCTGCTCCTGCGGAATCCCGGCCTCAGCAACCTCACAAACCCCGGAGGACCTGACTTCTGTGCTACAGCCTTCGACCCAGGGACTCCCACGAGCAGTGGTACTGCTCAAAAGAGAACCTACCAAAGACCCGGCCCTGGCACGGAGCCGCGAAACTCTGCACACTCTGCACCCGCCGAGTCCAGCCTGTGCCTGAGTGACCAAAGACCTCGAGGACGTCCCCGGCGATTCTGACCTGGAATCCAGTGGCCAAGGACCCTCCTCGACGACCCAGACGACGCCTGCAGCCTCCAGGACAAGGGACCCCTCCAACCGCGACCAGCAGGGGTAAGATTTCCCGACCTCAAAAGACACCCCTGCACCCGGCGCCCCACGGCCCCCTGTGCCCAACTCCTGGGTGTCTACCTATCCTCCAAGACCCCAACTTACCTCCTGAAGTGTTGGTCGTCCCTGAAGAATCACCGTCCCGAGCCTGCAGCCTTTCTTCACCTTTCACGACCTCTATTGTTTAACATTGAGCGCCCGACGGCTCAAAGCACCCTGCACCCAGCCGCCCGAGTGCCCCTGGAAGTGCAACCTCTATCCTAACCTACTTCCCTACTTGCCCTGAGCAAGTGACCAGGAGCCCAGCTCCCACAGTCGCGTGGCCTGCTTGCCAGCAGCCACCAACCCGGGGCCCCCGCCTGCCATAGGATAACATTGGGCCTTCTCACTCTGCACCCGGCCGCCCCTGTGCCGCTGAGGGTGTAAAAACTGTACTTACCTGATCCTGGGGGACCCCTGAGTCTTACCCAGAACCTTAACCCTGCCAGTCAAGTACTTACCCGAAATCCGATAACTCACTTTTCTTCCATAGGGTTCCATTGACTGGTTTTCTGTGAAATTTCTTCTAAGTGTCGATTTCTGTATTTTACAAATATTCTTTAAAAATCGAACAAACTACAAAAACGTAATTACTTACCTGTTTTAAGTAAATGTCCCAGTGCTGAACCTAGGAGTCCAGCACTGGATTACAAAAGTAACGTAAACATACTTTGCTTGCACACTGTATTTCCTTTCATAGGATAACATTGGTAATTTTACCCAGAAAAGTTTCTAAGTGTCAGCTTTTGAAATATAGTAATATTCTTCAAAAATCACTACAATAACCAAAACGCTTTTTCTTACCTGTTTACAGGAAGTGTCCCAGGACTGAATCCAGGATCCAGTCCTGTGGTTAGAAAGGTGCTCTGCAAAGTAATCAATTGTAATTAAGTATAATTTTCCATTGAGCTCAATGTTGCATTGAATTTGACCCTGTGTTGCCTCTTGCACCAACTGTGATAACCACTATCAAAAAAGTCTACTGCCTATCTGTAAGGCGAATAACCAAAGCATCTCATACTGAGAAAGTATATTTTGATCCTATTGTTGGCTCTAAAATAAAACAAGCATATATTTTTTATATACAAACCATTGGCCTAGAGTTCAGTTCTTGAGTGTGTGGCTTCATTTGCTGACTGAGTGTGTACAACAAATGCTTTACACTGTCCTCTGATACTGCCTTACTGCTCGACCAAGCTACCACTTTGGAGAGTAAGGTTATATCTAACTTTAGCCTCTGTCAACCCTCTGGGGACTGTGGACTCTGTACACCCTGAACCTTACTTGGGTACAGTATATACAGAGCCACTTTCCTACAAGTATTTGCAGAGGCCTTTTGCCCCAGATCACAATCACAGTAGATTCGTTCCAAATGGAATGGAGTGCACGTGACACTTTGTAGTACAGGGGTAGAAGCTCATTGCAGTTGCTATTAATAAGGGTATTTCAGACTTGTACACAACAATATTGTCTTAATTCACGCAGACCGGATGAAAATAGTCCAGGATGTTTGGACAATTTTGGGATTTGGTGCACAGCTGTTGCATTCATTTTCTGGTTGAACCTCTGCCGGGCTGCAAAGCAATTTTGAGCTTTACAATATATGCGCAACATGGGAATGCACAACAGATGCTGCCTGCGGAAAAAGATACATGTGTAACAATCTGTATGGCTTCTGTTGATTTAAGTGCAACATCGCCCACTTCCCAATGGTCAGTAAAAGTAACAATACTAAATTGATTCAATTGTTATGCACACAAATAGCCTCTTCCTTTGGAGGAGGACAAGAATTACCTAATCTGATGTGTAGTCTGTATCCCTGTGCATTTTTGGTTTGATGGAATATGATCATGATGTAATTTGATACATGCCGGAATCTGCAGCTATCGATTTCTAAAGAAAATCAAGCTGCCATATTCAGAACCCAACAGTAATGTCACACGGCATACTTTCTACAGAACATCAGTGTTTCTTCACATGTTAAAGGTAAGTGAGTTTTCCCATGTAGGCAGTATGTTGTCAGTGGTTATAGGTTTAAACTGCAAACAGCAAAGCTTAATTATGAGAGGTTGAAATATTACACGTGCCAGAAGTTTGCTTTATCAAATGTACAGTAGTTTACATGTGCAGAGAATCTCAACTGCAATAATGTTTAAGTGTAGGAAGTTGGCTCTGTATATGGTATGCCACTAGGTGGTTATACCGTGCACAGAGTTCAGTGGTTCACCTAAAGTGTACAGGGCTCAATGTAAAACCCCAAGGTGCTCCATCTGAAAGAGACACGTTAGTGACAGATTCCTTACCTTAGAATATCCCCAGGCGTCAGGCTGGATCCGGAAAGTTTTTGCGTAGCAGTACCCTTGCGCGTCGGCAGGCGGCGTTGTGTGGGTCCGTCGTCGGCGTCATGATCGCCGGGATGACGTCGCGGGCAGTACTTAGACGCCGCCCCTGCGCGCTGACGTCAGTTCTTCTTTTTCCGCGCCAGTAAGCGCAGATCCGGGAAGAGCAGTGCCCTAGTCACTTTTTGACTAACCTTTTTTGTGAATTTTTTTCACTGTTTCTTCGAGTCTTCACGACTCCTAGGTATCGTAGGGATGCCCGGCTTTAAGCCATGCGAGGCCTGTGGTCGCATGATGTCGATCACGGACCCGCATCTCGAGTGTCTTCTGTCTCGGCCGAGACCACGACACGAAGTCGTGCCCTGACTGCCGGAAACTTCATCCGAAGGCTTTGCGAGAGCGGTCTCGAAAGCTACTCGAGGTCCGGCAGTCGGCTCCGTGCCGCACCAAGCCCCGGTCCCGGGAGAGGTCGAGGGGCCGGTCGCGGAGTCCCCGCCGTTCGTCGGAGTCCCAAGTCTTCGCGCTCCTCCGGTAAGTCGAAGCACAAGAAGTCTAAGAGGCGTCATCACTCTAAGACTTCGCCTCGCCGGTCTCGCGACTCGGCTGAGGCCCCAGTCGGCACCGTCCCCGCGGCCCCGGACATGCCTGTAGAGCCGCCCCGCATTACCCGTTCTTTCCGGGTTCGGGGCGACTCCGGACGAAATACAGGAATTCCTGTCGGCCATGGCCCGCCTCTTCGGGCCTTCAGGTCCCTCGGGTGCGCCTTCGGGCCCTGATGGGGTTGCCCCGGCGCCGCCGTCGAATCTCCGGTCCCGGCGCCGCCTGTCCCACCAGCCTTCATCTCTGCCCCGGCCTCGATCCCGGCTCCGGTGGTACCGCAACCCCCATCGACGCCGGTTGACCTAACCACGCCGATGTCCCCGGTGCCGTTCCGGACGGCGTCGTTCCCCGGTTCTCTCCGGCTCCGGACATGGAGCCGGACCGACATCGCTCGACACCGGCTCCGGCGCCGATGAGACCTTGGGTCCCAAATGTCCCTCCTCCTCCATATTTTGAACAAGAGGAGGACCAGGAGAGCTGGGAGGGGTCTGAGGACCCTCTCACACAACAGTGTGAGTATGATCCGGACTGGGCTGAGGAACTTGGGGATGCCAGTGGTCTAGATACCTCCCCTGACACTGGCATGCTGTCTCCCGTGGCTACGGAGGAGGGAGCTAATTTTGCAACGGTGTTGCGTAGAGGAGCTGGAGCCTTACATCTCCAGTTGCCTACTGTGGCCGTCAGGACTAACCTCCTGACAGAAGTGCTTCAGCCGGCGGCTTCCTCCTCGGAGACTGTGCTGCCGTTTAATGATGCACTCACTGACGTTCTTTTGGGTGCCTGGTCCAAACCCACCACAGGGGCTCCTGTGGATAGGAACGTGGCCCGACGCCATCGCCCTGCTCCGGGCGACCCCTTGTTTCTCTCCCAACATCCCACCCCGAGAGCTTGGTTGTCCAAGCCTCTGCCTCCCAAACCGCCTTCCCTACCGCCCCTCCGGATAGGGAATCCAAACGCCTGGACCAATTTGGGAAGAAGGCTTTTCTTCCTCCAGTGCTGGCTTGCGGTCCATCAACACCGCTTGCCTTTTGGGCCGATATACCCACTCCCTGTGGGATTCGGTGGCGGCTGTTTTGCCGCAGTGTTCTGAGGAGGTCCAGACACTGCTTACCCGCGCCATTGCGGAAGGGCGAGATGCGGCTAAATACACCATCCGTTGTGGCCTTGATACCGCCGACTCGCTGGGCAGATCGCTTGCGACGACGGTGGCGCTACGTCGCCACGCCTGGCTGAGAACAACTGGTTTCTCGGGTGATGTCCAGAATACACTCATGGACATGCCCTTTGATGGAGTCGGTCTTTTTGGTTCAAAGGCAGACTATGCGCTGGAGCGGTTTAAGGACTCACGGGCTACTGCCAAGTCCCTGGGCCTTTCTGTTGTACGCCCTCCGCTCACCTCTGCTTTTCGCCCCTTTCGTGGCCACGGAAGGGGCGCCCAGTCACGTCAGCTGCCCAGCCACCGGCCCGCGCAGCAAGCGTCTTCGCGTGGCCGAGGACGTGGATACCGCCGTGGCGGTTCGGGCAACCAGCGTGCGGGTCGGGCCACCACCTCCAACCCGTCCGCGGCCTCCAAGCCTTCCTAGTCCCTCCTTTCCGGTGCACAGCACGCCAGTATGGGGCAGGGTCCGCCATCACCTTCACCACTGGCGTCCCATCACCTCGGACAGGTGGGTCTTGGACATTGTCCGAAGGGGCTACTCCCTCCCCTTCGAGACCACCCCCAGCCATGCCACCTCAATTCCACCGCATGTCAGGGGATCACTTGGTACTTCTGCAGAAGGAAGTCACGGCCCTCTTGGCCAAGAGGGCCATCGAGCATGTTCCGACCCCAGAAGTAGGACGTGGTTGCTACTCCCACTACTTCCTGGTGCCCAAAAAGGACAAGGAGGACATGCATCCTATCTTGGACCTCCGGAACGTCAATCGCTTCCTCCGGAAGGAGAAGTTAAAGATGCTCACCCTAGCTCAGGTCTTGACTGCCCTCGACCCTGGAGACTGGTTGGTAGCGTTGGACTTGCAGGACGCGTATTTCCACATCCCCGTCCTGCCGGCCCACCGGCGTTACCTGCGGTTCACGGTAGGCCTCGAGCATTTTCAGTTCACCGTGCTCCCCTTTGGCCTTACAAGTGCCCCTCGGGTGTTCACGAAAGTGATGGCGGTGGTCGCAGCTCATCTGCGCCGGGCAGGGGTTCCAGTCTTCCCCTACCTCGACGACTGGCTGCTGAAGGTGGGCTCGTCCCAGGCAGTCGTCTCCCACCTCCAGACTACGGCCGAACTCCTGCACTCGCTGGGGTTCTCCATCAATGTGCCGAAGTCGCATCTGATTCCTTCTCCACAGCTCCTTTTCATCGGAGCAGTTCTGGACACGACGCAGTTTCGGGCCTATCCTCCCGAACGGCGAGTCCGGGATATTCAGGCTATGATTCCGATCTTTCATCCTTTATCCTGGGTTTCGTGCACGGATGACCCTGAGGCTGCTGGGCCTCATGGCCTCCTGCATTCTGCTGGTCAATCATGCCAGATGGCATATGCGGGCTCTGCAGTGGGACCTGAAGTTCCAGTGGGCGCAGCACCAGGGCAACCTGTCCGATCACGTCCAGATCTCGGAGGGGACTGCAAAACAGTTGCAGTGGTGGCTCTCGAACCGGCAATGGGTCATGGGCAGATCCCTCTCCCTTCCCCAGCCAGAGCACACAGTTGTGACGGACGCGTCCCTTCTGGGATGGGGCGGTCACATGGGAGAGGCGGAGATCAGAGGCCTCTGGTCTCCGGCGGAGTCCCGGCTCCATATCAACCTTCTGGAGCTCCGGGCGATCCGACTTGCACGCAAGGCATTCCTTCCCTCTGTCAAAGGGAAGGTAGTGCAGGTGTTCACAGACAACACCACCGCCATGTGGTATTGCAACAAACGGGGTGGGGTCGTGGACCCTTTGTCAGGAGGCTCTGCGCCTCTGGACATGGCTGGAACATCAGGGCATGTTCCTGATGGTTCAACACCTGGCAGGTTCCCTGAACGCCAGGGCGGACGAACTCAGCCGCAGGTGCATGATGGATCACGAATGGCGTCTTCACTCGGAAGTGGCGCAAGGACTCTTTCTACAGTGGGGAGAGCCTTGGTTAGATCTATTCGCCACCGAAGAGAACGCGCAATGTCATCAGTTCTGCGCGTTGGAATTTCCAAGGCGGCACTTGCTCGGCGACGCTTTTCGTCGCGAGTGGAGTTGCGGTCTGTTGTACGCCTTTCCGCCTATACCACTTCTACCCAGAGTGTTGAAGAAGATTCGGCACGACCGGGCCCAAGTCATTCTTGTGGCTCCGGACTGGGCTCGAAGAGTTTGGTATCCCGAGCTACTCCGTATGAGCGTAGATCCCCCGATCCGTCTGCCTCTTCGGGAGGATCTTCTGTCGCAGCAGCAGGGGACGGTCCTCCACCCGAACCTGTCCAGCCTCCTTGCGTGGAGATTGAGCGGCGGCAGTTGATTCCTTTCGACTTGCCTCCCGAAGTTTGTGATGTGATTCTGGCAGCCAGGCGTCCCTCCACTAAGGTGGTATACGCCTGCAGGTGGAACAAGTTTGTGGCATGGTGCACAGCAAAGGCTGTGAATCCCCTTTCTGCCCCTCTTTCTGAGGTTCTCCTGTTCCTTCTTTCCCTGGCCCAACGGGGTTCTGCCCTGGGTACCATCAAGGGCTATCTTTGTGCCATCTCGGCCTTCCTCAGGCTTCCTGATCAGCCCTCCCTTTTCAAGTCCCCTGTTAACAGGTTTCTAAAAGGCATTACACACCTCTTCCCTCCTGTTCCGTTTGTGATGCCTCAGTGGGACTTGAACTTGGTTCTTACCTTTCTTATATGCGCTCCCTTTGAGCCTCTACATAACTGTCCTCTTCGTCTTCTGACTCTGAAGACTGCATTTCTGGTGGCCATCACCTCCGCTCGGCGGGTGAGTGAGCTCCAGGCTCTATCATGTAAACCTCCCTTTCTGTCTGTGCATCCAGACAAGGTTGTTCTTAGGACGCGTCCGTCCTTCTTGCCAAAGGTGGTTACTGCCTTCCACATTGGGCAGACCATCACTTTGCCCACCTTCTTTCCGCATCCTTCCAGAGAGGAAGAGAGGCTCCACCGTCTGGACCCAAAACGTGCGCTTTCCTTTTACATCGTCCGCACACAACATTTCCGGGTGGATGACCAGCTCTTTGTTGGCTACGTGGGCGCCAAAAAAGGTCGGGCAGTGCACAAGAGAACCATCTCCCGCTGGGTAACCTTGTGTATCAAAGCCTGCTATTCTTTGGCTAAGAAGGAGCCTCGTGTTGGGCTGCGTGCCCATTCCACCAGGGCAACGGCTGCTACCACGGCTTTGGGCCGCGGTGTTCCGCTGCAGGATATCTGTCAGGCAGCTACGTGGGCCTCGCTGCACACGTTTACCAAGCATTACTGCCTTGACAGTCCGGTCCGGAGGGACGGCTTCTTTGGCCGTTCTGTCCTCCGGGACTTCCTTGTCTGATCTTTGTTCGCAGACCCACCACCGGGGTTGGTATTGCTGGGGTATCTATTCTAAGGTACGGAATCTGTCACTAACGTGTCTCTTTCAGATGCACAAGTTACTAACTTGTGTAACGATATATCTGTAAGAGACAGTAGTTAGTGACAGATTCCTACCGCCCACCCATCCTCCCCGTTCTGCGAACTGATTTCTAGGGTTAAGGACATCCCTTTCAGGGCCCTAGTATTTTTCAGACACCTATGTCAGCTTCTTGCATGGCTCTGCGTTCCTGGCGCGGAAAGTCGTGTACAGAACTGACGTCAGCGCGCAGGGGCGGCGTCTAAGTACTGCCCGCGGCGTCATCCCGGCGATCACGACGCCCGACGGCGGAAGCGGAGCCGCACAACGCCGCCTGCCGACGCGCAAGGTACTGCTACGCAAAAACTTTCCAGATCCAGCCTGACGCCTGGGGATATTCTAAGGTAAGGAATCTGTCACTAACTACTGTCTCTTACAGATATATCGTTACACAAGTTAGTAACTTGTGCATTAGTGGTAGTATGGGTGAGCAGCCTGAGGCCTAACTCAGAAGAGTGGAAGACATTTTTTGCACAACATTGACCAGTAGTGGACACACGACTCAAAGGAGATCCACACCAATTTTATAAAATTAAGCTATGATTGTAGTTTATTTTAAGACCAAGATCTTTACAATAAGGTAAGTACGTTTTAACTAAAAATACTTGATACTTTCAAAAGTCGACAGTGCAATTTTCAAAGAGTTCAGTTTTATCCATGGAGGAAAAAAATAATGCAGTTTAACAGGTAAGTACAACACTGACAATTCCAGTCTTCAGGACCAAAGGTCAGCTAGGGGCAAGGGTCAGGTGAGTACCAAAACTGCACTATCAGCAGCACAGGGCTGGCTGGGTGCAGAGGTCAAAATTGGAGTTCGGCCCAATGCGTTTCAATGGAGAGTGGGGGTGCTCAAAGCCACCCTGCTTGCTGGTAGGTAAATCAGTTGCAGGGGCCAAGCTTTGGGGGATAGGCCCAGAACGGGGGGTTGTGGGGGTACAAGGCAGCACCAAACATACACCACCACGGCACAGGTGCAGGGTGTAAGATCAGAGTCAGGTGCCCAATGCTTTTCCATGAGGAATCTGCTTTCGACAAACAGGCTTCAGACGCCGCACCGGAGGTTGCATGTGGGAGACCAACGCCAGCAGAGGTAAGTAGAGATGTAGGGGCACTGTTTGTTCAGGGTCTTTGGGTCCAGGGTCTTTGGGTGCAGGGGTGCCTTTAGATGTCTGAGTATTCTTACCCACGCCTGTCGAGATCAGTGGGAGCCTCTGGATTCAGGTGGCAGGTATCGTCCTGGAGTTCAGGAGGGGTCAGCCAACATTAGACTTTAGGTCAGGATCGCTTGGTAACCTGTTCTGGGTCGGTGGGCCACCTGGGCACGGGCCGTAGGTGTTGGGTGCAGAGTGGGCAGGACTCGCGGATCCGCAGGGCACCCCGAGTCCTTTGTGTTGAATTCTTGGGGGATAGAACCCTGTCCTTGAAAGTTCTGGCCTTTGTCAAAGTTCAGACAGTCTTCCTTGGGTTTCTGGATGTCACTGGCTGTAGGACAGGCGACAGCTTCTTGCAGAGTCTTGTAAGCTGGAGACAGGCCGGTAGGGCTGGGGGCAAGTCGGTCATCTTCATGCTTCACTGCACGGTGTCGTCTTCGTCCTTCTTAGGTCGCAGGTAACTAACTTCAAGGTCTGGGGGAGCCACTTAAATACTAAATTTAAGGGGCCTTTTAGGGGAGTAGCAGGTAGGGCCTATGGGCACCTTACCTGGGGTGACTACACCCGCTATTTTGCCACCCTCCTGTGGGAGGGGGCATAGATCTAGCCCTGATTGGTGGAGTCTCCACATCTTCAAGATGGCGGGGACTGAAAAGTGTGCTCAACTTCGCCTCCTCCACCTGATGGGTGGAGTTGTCAAAGGTGGGCACACCTCCTAGCCTTTCTAATTTTTTCCTCCGATTTTCCAGCCAAAAGTGGGGGTGTAAACCGGGGGCTGCCATCTGCTGCTAGCGGCAAAGGCTGGGAGTCGCATTAAAAAGGCGTCAGGCCTTTAAAGCTTTCCTCTAGAGCACTGGTCCCATTCTGGGGGAAGAGGAGGTGTGACGCCTCTTCCCAGGATGTGCATTTTCTTGCCCCAGAGAGCAGAGGATCTCTACCCAGGGGGTCAAGAAACATGTCTGTGTGGCAGGTGTAGGAAAGTGGCTCGGTATATACTGCACCAAAGTAAGGTTCAGTGTGCACAGAGTCCCCAGTCCCCAGAGGTTTGGCAGAAGCTAAAGTTCGATATAACCTTACTCTCTAAAGTGGTAGCTTGGTCGAGCAGTAAGGCAGTATCAGAGGACAGTGTAAAGCATTTGTTGTACACACTCAGTCAGCAAATGAAGCCACACACTCAAGAACTGAACTCTAGGCCAATGGTTTGTATATAAAAAAATATATGCTTGTTTTATTTTAGAACCAACAATAGGGTCAAAATATACTTTCTCAGTATGAGATGTTCTGGTTAGCCACCTTACAAAATAGGCAATAGACTTGTTGGTGGTAATAATCACAGTTGGTGCAAGAGGCAACGCAGGGTCAAATACAATGCAACATTGAGCTTAATGGAAAATTGTGATTAATTACAATTAATGACTTTGTAGGTTACGTTTCTAACCACAGGACTGGATCCTGGATTCAGTCCTGGGACACTTCCTGGAAACAGGTAAGAAAAAGCGTTTTGGTTATTGTAGTGATTTTTGAGGAATATTACTGTATTTCAAAAGTCGACACTTAGAAACTTTTCTGGGTAAAATTACCAATGTTATCCTATGGAAGGAAATGCAGTTTGCAAGCAAAGCAGGTTTACGTTACTTTTGTAATCCAGTGCTGGGTTCTCGGGTTCAGCACTGGGGTATCTAGCTAAAACAGGTAAGTAATTACGTTTGTATCATTGGCACGATTTTTAAAGAATATTTGTAAAATGCAGAAATCGACACTTAGAAACTTTTTCAACAAAAGCAGGCAATGATATCCTATGAGAGGAATTTCGAGTTACTGGTAAGTACGGTAAAAATTACTTTTCATGGTTGGTACTAGCCTAAAAGAGGCAGTACTGACGTCTCTCCTGATAGCAGGTGAGTAGTTCGGAATTCGTTACTGTTGTGATTTTTAAACAATATTTTAGTATTTCAAAAGTAGACACTTAGAAGAAATTTCACAGAAAACCAGTCAATGGATCCCTATGGAAGAAAATGGAGTTAGCGGTAAGTAACGTTGGGATTACTTTTTAGGGCCAGTGTTGGGCACCCCGGTCCAGCACTGGGGCCTCTTCTAATGCCAGGTGAGTATTTTCGTTTTCGTGACTCGGTTGATTTTAGGTGAATATTTTAAAGTTCCAAAACTCCACACTTAGAAGAAATTCCAGGTGCGAGCCAGTCAGTGTTACCCTATGGAAGAAAAGTGAGTTATCGGTCTTTGGGTAAGTACTCGACTGGCAGAGTTAAGGTTCTGGGCATAGACTCAGGGGTCCCCCAGTATCAGGTAAGTACAGTTGTTACACCCTCAGCGGCACAGGGGCGGCCGGGTGCAGCGTGAGTAGGCCCAATGTTATCCTATGGCAGGCAGGGGGCCTCGGGTTGGTGGCTGCTGGCAAGCAGGCCACGCGGCTGTGGGAGCTGGGCTCCTGGTCACTTGCCCAGGGCAAATGGGGAAGTAGGTTAGGGTAGAGGTTGCACTTCCAGGGGCACTCGGGCGGCTGGGTGCAGGGTGCTTTTGAGCCGTCGGGCGCTCAATGTTAACCAAGGGAGATCCTGGACGGTGAAAAAAGGCTGCAGGCTCGGGGACGGTGACTCTTCAGGGGCGACCAACACTTTGGGAGGTAAGTTGGGGTCTTGGAGGATAGGTAGACACCCAGGAGTTGGGCACAGGGGGCCGTGGGGCGCCGGGTGCAGGGGTGTCTTTTGAGGTCGGGAAATCTTACCCCCTGCTGGTCGCGGTTGGAGGGGTCCCTTGTCCTGAGGCTGCAGGCGTCGTCTGGGTCGTCGAGGAGGGTCCTTGGGCACTGGATTCCAGGTCGGAATCGCCGGGGGACGTCCTCAGAGCCTTGGTTCACTCAGGCACAGGCCGGGCTCGGCGGGTGCAGAGGGTGCAGGTTTCGCGGTTCCGTGCCCGGGCTGGGCCTTTTGTAGTTTGTTCTTTTGAGCAGTACCACTGCTCGTGGGAGTCCCTGGGTTGAAGGCTGTGGCACAGAAGTCAGGTCCTCCGGGGTTTTTGAGGTTGCTGAGGCCGGGGTTCCGCAGGAGCAGGTTCAGAGGTCGACAGGCCGGTAGGGCTGGGGCCAAGTCAGTTGTCGTCGCCTCCTTGTTAGCAGCTGCACGGCTGGTCTTCTTGCTTCGTCTTCTCTTCTTGTTTTCGGATTCGGGAACTGAGGAAGGAAGGTTCAGGGAGCCCCTAAATACTAAATTTAGGGGTGGTTACAGGTAGGTAAGGGCAGGGGCCAATGGGTCCCTTCCCTGGGGTGGGTACACCCCCTATTCTGCTCCTCTCTAGTGGGAGGGGGGCAGGAGCCTGTCCCTGGTTGGCTGGGTCCCCCCATCCTCAAGATGGCGGGGACTCGAGTTTGGGCTTCACCTCGTCTCCCCCACCTTAGGGGTGGAGTTGGCAGAGGTGGGCACAACCCATTTCCTGCCTCTGGTTTTCCCGCCGGTTCTCCCGCCAGAAGTGGGGGTAGAACCAGTGGGGACCAGTTTGCTGGAAGCAGCAAGTGGTCTGGGGAAGCTCAAAAGGCGGCAGGCCTTTGAAGCTCCCCCTGCCCATCCTGGGGGAGGAGGCTTTGGCACCTCGCCCCAGGATGCGCATTCTTTCAGGCCCCTGAGAGCAGAGGCTCTCGACCCAGGGGTCAGAAACATGTCTGGTGGTGGCAGCCTGGGCAGCCACTCAGTCCGGACACTGGAGGTCGGGTTGGTTTCAGGGGGCATCTCTAAGATGCCCTCTGGAGTGCGTTTTACATTAAATCCCACACTGGCATCAGTGGGGGTTTAATGGGCTAAGAAGTTTGATACTAAACTTCTTAGTTTTCAGTGGGGCCATTATGGTGCTGTGGAGTTCGTAATGACAGACTCCCAGCACCATATACTCTTAATGGCAGCACTGCACTTACAATGCCCAAGAATGGACTTGGGCACTGTAGGGGCACAGGGCTCATGCCTCTATGCCCTCACCACTGGCATAGTGCACCCAGCTAGAGGGGTGGCTGACCTAGGCCAGGGCAGTGGCTTGTAGGCATGGCACACAGGGATGTGTGCCATGTCGACTCTTCGCTTTTGTTCTGCACCAAGACACGCAGCCTGCAAAGGCAGTGTGTGTGTGTAAAGGTACAGGGTCCCTAAGGGTGGCACAACAAGTGCTGCAGCCCTTAGGGGCCTTCCCTGGTCACAGTGCCCTGGGTACCCATGGTACCATTTACCAGGGGCTGACCTGTGGCCAGGGATGCCAATTGGGTGTAGGTATCAATGCAGTTTTAGGGAAGGAACACAGGCCCTGGGTACCTGGTTGGCAGGAGCCCAGGGCACACTCAGTCAAAGCACATCAGCATCTCAGCAAAAAGTGGGGGCATACCATGCAAGAAAGATGGCACTTTCTCACACAACCCCCCCCAAATGAAAGATGATGAGACTAACCTTGCCCTAGGGAGTCTTCATTGTCTAAGTGGAAGAACCTGGAAAGGCCATCTGCATTGGCATGGGCAGTGCCAGGTCTGTGTTCCACTTCAAAGTCCATTCCCTGTAGGGAGATGGACCACCTCAACAGTTTTGGATTTTCTCCTTTCATTTGCATTAGCCACCTGAGAGGTCTGTGGTCAGTTTGAACAAGGAAGTGAGTCCCAAACAGGTAGGGCCTCAGCTTCTTCAGGGACCAAACCACAGCAAAGGCCTCCCTCTCAATGGCACTCCAACGCTGCTCCCTGGGGAGAAGCCTTCTGCTTATAAAAGCAACAGGTTGGTCTTGGCCTTCATCATTGGTCTGGGATAGGACCGCTCCTATCCCCAGCTCAGAGGCATCAGTTTGCACAATGAACTGCTTGGCATAATCTGGTGCTTTTAGAATTGGTGCTGAGCACATTGCTTCTTTTAGAGTGTCAAAAGCCTTTTGGCAACAGGCAGTCCAGTTTACTTTCTTTGGCATCTTCTTGGAGGTGAGTTCTGTGAGGGGAGTCACAATGGACCCATATCCCTTCACAAACCTCCTGTAGTACCCAGTCAAGCCAAGGAATGCCCTGACTTGGGTCTGAGTTGTTGGAGCTGCCCAGTCCAGGATGGCCTGGATCTTGGGCTGTAAGGGTTGTACCTGGCCTCCACCAACCAGGTGGCCCAAGTACACCACAGTGCCCTGCCCTATCTGGCATTTGGATGCCTTGATAGATAGGCCTGCAGTTTGCAGAGCCTTTAACACCTTCCCAAGGTGGATCAGGTGATCCTGCCAGGTGGAACTGAAGACAGCAATATCATCAAGATAGGCTGCACTAAAGGACTCCAACCCAGCAAGGACTTGATTCACCAACCTCTGGAAGGTGGCAGGGGCATTCTTTAAACCAAAGGGCATAACAGTGAACTGAAAATGCCCATCAGGTGTAGAGAATGCTGTTTTCTCTTTGGCTCCTGGGGCCATGCCAATCTGCCAGTACCCTGCAGTTAAGTCAAAGGTACTCAGGTATTTGGCTGCACCCAATCTGTCTATCAGTTCATCAGCTCTTGGGATAGGGTGTGCATCTGTCTTGGTGACAGAGTTGAGACCTCTATAGTCCACACAAAACCTCATCTCTCTCTTTTCACCCTGTTGATGGGGTTTGGGGACCAGAACCACTGGGCTAGCCCAAGGGCTCTCAGAGGGCTCAATAACCCCCAGCTCCAGCATCTTGCTGACTTCAGCTCTGATGCTTTCCTTAACTTGGTCTGACTGACGATAGATCTTGTTTTTGACAGGTGCACTGTCACCAGTGTCCACATCATGGGTACACCAGTTTGTCAGACCAGGGGTCAAGGAAAAGAGCCCAGCATACTGCTGCAAGACTTGCTTGCAGTCAGTCTGCTGTTGGGCAGTGAGGGTGTCTGAAAAGACAACTCCATCTGCTGACCCATCTTTTGGGCTGTGGGAGAGGAGATCAGGGAGAGGTTCACTTTCAGCTTCCTGTTCCTCATCTGTCACCATCAGCATGGTGATGTCAGCCCTGTCATTGTAGAGTTTTAGGCGGTTCACATGGATAACCCTTTTGGGTGTCCTGCTTGTGCCCAGGTCAACCAAGTAGGTGACCTCACTCTTTTTCTCTAGGATAGGGTAAGGGCCACTCCATCTGTCCTGGAGTGCCCTTGGTGCCACTGGCTCCAAAACCCATACCTGTTGCCCAGGTTGAAATTCAACCAGTGCAGCTTTTTGGTCATACCAGTGCTTCTGAAGCTCCTGGCTGGCCTCAAGATTCTTGGATGCCTTTTCCATGTACTCAGCCATTCTGGACCTTAGGCCAAGCACATAGTCCACAATGTCTTGTTTGGGTTCTTGGAGAGGTCTCTCCCAGCCCTCCTTCACAAGACAGAGTGGTCCCCTCACAGGATGGCCAAACAGAAGTTCAAAGGGTGAGAAACCTACTCCCTTCTGTGGCACTTCTCTGTAAGCGAAAAGCAGGCATGGTAGTAGGACATCCCATCTCCTTTTGAGTTTTTCAGGGAGTCCCATGATCATGCCTTTCAATGTCTTGTTGAATCTCTCAACAAGGCCATTGGTTTGTGGATGGTAGGGTGTAGTAAACTTGTACTGCACCCCGCACTCCTTCCACATGTGGGTCAGGTAAGCAGACATGAAGTTGGAACCTCTGTCTGAAACCACCTCCTTAGGAAACCCTACCCTGGTGAAGACACCAATGAGGGCCTTGGCTACTGCAGGAGCTGTAGTAGTCCTAAGGGGAATAGCCTCAGGATACCTAGTGGCATGATCCACTACCACCAGTATGAACTTGTTCCCTGAGGCTGTGGGAGGTTCCAGTGGACCCACTATGTCCACACCTACCCTTTCAAAGGGAACCCCCACCACAGGTAGTGGTATCAGGGGGCCTTTGGATGGCCACCTGTCTTGCCACTGGCTTGACAGGTAACACAGGAGCTGACAAACTCCTTCACCTTTTGGTGCATCTGGGGCCAGTAAAAGTGGCTAACTAGCCTTTCCCAAGTTTTGGTTTGGCCCAGATGTCCAGCTAGGGGGATGTCATGAGCCAAAGTTAGGAGGAACTCCCTGTACTTCTGGGGCACTACCACTCTCCTGGTGGCTCCAGGATTGGGGTCTTTTGCCTCAGTGTACAGTAGTCCCTCTTCCCAATAGACTCTGTGGGTACTACTGACATCTCCCTTGGCTTCTGAAACAGCTTGCTGCCTCAGGCTGTCAAGAGTGGGACAGTCTTGCTGT
The DNA here is from genome assembly GCA_963921515.1 of Calotriton arnoldi. Lineage (NCBI taxonomy): Eukaryota > Metazoa > Chordata > Amphibia > Caudata > Salamandridae > Calotriton > Calotriton arnoldi. The sequence continues at coordinate 644,491 of CAWUFW010009159.1, forward strand.
CCTTGGCACAGCTCTTCCCTAGAGGGTCCCCCTGGGCCCAAGAGTTCAACCTGGTAAGGGTCAAGCTCCAGGGGCTCAGTTCCCTCGGGGGTGTCCAGGTTCTCTCCCTGAGGAGAGGGGTCCTGCTCTTGTGGCTGTGTAGAAGCTGGTCCCCCAGTCTTCTTTCCTTTTCTCTTGGTAGGTTGGGCCATCATTTCAGGCTCCAACACTATTTCTTCACCCTGCCTTTTGCTCTGTGCTCTTGTTTTTACACACACCAATTCAGGGATGCCCAGCATGGCTGCATGGGCCTTTAGCTCAACCTCTGCCCAGGCTGAGGTTTCCAGATCATTGCCTAGCAGACATGCAGCTGGTAACTTCTGAGAGACCACTACCTGCTTCAGGCCAGTAACCCCCCCCAGCCTAATGTCACCATGGCCATGGGATGACTAGTGGTGACACTGTCAGCATTGGTGACCGGGTAGGTTTTCCCAATCAAGTATTGCTCAGGGGAAACCAGTGTGTCCCTCACCATAGTGACACTGGCACCTGTATCCCTCAGAGCTTCTACCCTAGTTCCATTCACCCAGGGGTATTGTAAATATTTCTTCAAGTTGGGTGGCCACACAGCTACAGTGGCAAACTCCACTTCCCCTAGTGAGACGAGACTCGCCTGAGTGTGTCCCCAGATTTGCTCAGGGCACTCTTCTGATCCCATCTGTAGACTGGCTGCCCCAGGAGTAGCTGTACTGGGTGCCTTAGGGGCTTTGTTGTGGGGGCAAGATTTATCTATAGTTAGGTGTCCTAACTTCTTACAGTTATTACACCAGGCCTTTAAGGGATCAAAGTTCTTCCCCCTATAGGGTTGAGGCACATAGGGAGTAGTTTGGGACCCACCCCCAGAACAGGTTTTTGGGGCCCTTTGGAAGACTCAGACTTCTTATCTTGGGGATTCTCACCACCTTTCCCCTGGGGAGGTTTGGTGACCACCTTCTTTTGGTCACCCCCAGTGGTTGTCCTTGTCACCCTAGTCTTGACCCAGTGGTCTGCCTTCTTTCCCAATTCTTGGGGAGAAATTAAACCTAGGTCTACCAAATGCTGATGCAGCTTTTCATTTGTGCAGTTACTTAATATATGTTCCTTCATGAACAAATTGTACAATCCAGTAAAATCCTGCACACCATGTCCAGCTAACCACCCATCCAGTGTCTTTACTGAGAAGTCCACGAAGTCAATCCAGGACTGGGTCTGGGTTTTTTGAGCCCCCTGAATCTAATTCTATACTCCTCAGTAGTGAATCCAAATCCCTCAATCAGAGTCTTCCTCATGAGGTCATAGGACCCTGCATCTGGCCCAGAGAGGGTCAGAAGCCTGTCTCTGCAGTTACCAGAGAACAGTTCCCACAGGAGTGCCCCCAGAGAGGTTTCTTCACCCTTCTTATTTCACAAGCCCTCTCAAAGGCTGTGAACCATTTGGTGATGTCATCACCCTCCTCATATTTAGGGACAATCCCTTTGGGGATTTTAGGATCATAGGATTCCTCCTTATCCTTATTATTGGTATTGCTGCCACCATTGATGGGTGCTAAACCCATCTCTTTTCTTTCCTTCTCTAGAGCCAGGAGTCTGGTCTCTAGGTCCAGTCTTTTGGCCAACTTTGCTAAAAAGTTGTCCTCTTCCCTGAGGCTGTCCTCAGGGTCCTCTCTGAGACCTGAACCACCTAGGTGGCCTCTAGGTCCCCAGAGGTCTATTCTTGGAGTTAAGGGTGCAGGGACCCTATCTTCCCTAGGCAGTGATGGAGGTGGGTTACCATCCCCATCCTCCTCATTCCTTTCCTCCTCTGGTTGGTCATCATCATGCTCAGAGGGGTGGGCTTTAGCATACTCAGCCAGGAGCTCCTGGAGCCCTTGTTTGGTTGGATGCTGGCCCATTGGTATATCTTTAAGTTTGCATAAGGACCTTATCTCTTTGAAAGACAAATGAAGATAAGGGGTGAGGTCGAGCTCCTCAACCAGTTCCTGTATGTCATTATTATCTTCACTAATAGCTGGGTTCTTGTCTTGAGACATTTTAACAAAAAGTTCTAACCCCTCTACCCTTGACTATAGTGACTTTTTATTTTCTAAGATGCTAAAGGGGCTTAAGCAAGGCCCTAACAAGACTTTTAGTAATTTGGTAAAAAAATGCCAATTTAAAAAAAAAAATCAGAATTCTAAAGGCAATTTAAGAGTTCTGTCGTGTGATCAGGTGGTACCCAAGTAGTCCAACAAATGCAAGTTTGTATCCCACCGCTGATCCACCAATGTAGGAAAGTGGCTCTGTATATACTGCACCAAAGTAAGGTTCAGTGTGCACAGAGTCCCCAGTCCCCAGAGGTTTGGCAGAGGCTAAAGTTAGATATAACCTTACTCTCTAAAGTGGTAGCTTGGTCGAGCAGTAAGGCAGTATCAGAGGACAGTGTAAAGCATTTGTTGTACACACTCAGTCAGCAAATGAAGCCACACACTCAAGAACTGAACTCTAGGCCAATGGTTTGTATATAAAAAAAATATATGCTTGTTTTATTTTAGAACCAACAATAGGGTCAAAATATACTTTCTCAGTATGAGATGTTCTGGTTAGCCACCTTACAAAATAGGCAATAGACTTGTTGGTGGTAATAATCACAGTTGGTGCAAGAGGCAACACAGGGTCAAATACAATGCAACATTGAGCTTAATGGAAAATTGTGATTAATTACAATTAATGACTTTGTAGGTTACGTTTCTAACCACAGGACTGGATCCTGGATTCAGTCCTGGGACACTTCCTGGAAACAGGTAAGAAAAAGCGTTTTGGTTATTGTAGTGATTTTTGAGGAATATTACTGTATTTCAAAAGTCGACACTTAGAAACTTTTCTGGGTAAAATTACCAATGTTATCCTATGGAAGGAAATGCAGTTTGCAAGCAAAGCAGGTTTACGTTACTTTTGTAATCCAGTGCTGGGTTCTCGGGTTCAGCACTGGGGTATCTAGCTAAAACAGGTAAGTAATTACGTTTGTATCATTGGCACGATTTTTAAAGAATATTTGTAAAATGCAGAAATCGACACTTAGAAACTTTTTCAACAAAAGCAGGCAATGATATCCTATGAGAGGAATTTCGAGTTACTGGTAAGTACGGTAAAAATTACTTTTCATGGTTGGTACTAGCCTAAAAGAGGCAGTACTGACGTCTCTCCTGATAGCAGGTGAGTAGTTCGGAATTCGTTACTGTTGTGATTTTTAAACAATATTTTAGTATTTCAAAAGTAGACACTTAGAAGAAATTTCACAGAAAACCAGTCAATGGATCCCTATGGAAGAAAATGGAGTTAGCGGTAAGTAACGTTGGGATTACTTTTTAGGGCCAGTGTTGGGCACCCCGGTCCAGCACTGGGGCCTCTTCTAATGCCAGGTGAGTATTTTCGTTTTCGTGACTCGGTTGATTTTAGGTGAATATTTTAAAGTTCCAAAACTCCACACTTAGAAGAAATTCCAGGTGCGAGCCAGTCAGTGTTACCCTATGGAAGAAAAGTGAGTTATCGGTCTTTGGGTAAGTACTCGACTGGCAGAGTTAAGGTTCTGGGCATAGACTCAGGGGTCCCCCAGTATCAGGTAAGTACAGTTGTTACACCCTCAGCGGCACAGGGGCGGCCGGGTGCAGAGTGAGTAGGCCCAATGTTATCCTATGGCAGGCAGGGGGCCTCGGGTTGGTGGCTGCTGGCAAGCAGGCCACGCGGCTGTGGGAGCTGGGCTCCTGGTCACTTGCCCAGGGCAAATGGGGAAGTAGGTTAGGGTAGAGGTTGCACTTCCAGGGGCACTCGGGCGGCTGGGTGCAGGGTGCTTTTGAGCCGTCGGGCGCTCAATGTTAACCAATGGAGATCCTGGACGGTGAAAAAAGGCTGCAGGCTCGGGGACGGTGACTCTTCAGGGGCGACCAACACTTTGGGAGGTAAGTTGGGGTCTTGGAGGATAGGTAGACACCCAGGAGTTGGGCACAGGGGGCCGTGGGGCGCCGGGTGCAGGGGTGTCTTTTGAGGTCGGGAAATCTTACCCCCTGCTGGTCGCGGTTGGAGGGGTCCCTTGTCCTGAGGCTGCAGGCGTCGTCTGGGTCGTCGAGGAGGGTCCTTGGGCACTGGATTCCAGGTCGGAATCGCCGGGGGACGTCCTCAGAGCCTTGGTTCACTCAGGCACAGGCCGGGCTCGGCGGGTGCAGAGGGTGCAGGTTTCGCGGTTCCGTGCCCGGGCTGGGCCTTTTGTAGTTTGTTCTTTTGAGCAGTACCACTGCTCGTGGGAGTCCCTGGGTTGAAGGCTGTGGCACAGAAGTCAGGTCCTCCGGGGTTTTTGAGGTTGCTGAGGCCGGGGTTCCGCAGGAGCAGGTTCAGAGGTCGACAGGCCGGTAGGGCTGGGGCCAAGTCAGTTGTCGTCGCCTCCTTGTTAGCAGCTGCACGGCTGGTCTTCTTGCTTCGTCTTCTCTTCTTGTTTTCGGATTCGGGAACTGAGGAAGGAAGGTTCAGGGAGCCCCTAAATACTAAATTTAGGGGTGGTTACAGGTAGGTAAGGGCAGGGGCCAATGGGTCCCTTCCCTGGGGTGGGTACACCCCCTATTCTGCTCCTCTCTAGTGGGAGGGGGCAGGAGCCTGTCCCTGGTTGGCTGGGTCCCCCATCCTCAAGATGGCGGGGACTCGAGTTTGGGCTTCACCTCGTCTCCCCCACCTTAGGGGTGGAGTTGGCAGAGGTGGGCACAACCCATTTCCTGCCTCTGGTTTTCCCGCCGGTTCTCCCGCCAGAAGTGGGGGTAGAACCAGTGGGGACCAGTTTGCTGGAAGCAGCAAGTGGTCTGGGGAAGCTCAAAAGGCGGCAGGCCTTTGAAGCTCCCCCTGCCCATCCTGGGGGAGGAGGCTTTGGCACCTCGCCCCAGGATGCGCATTCTTTCAGGCCCCTGAGAGCAGAGGCTCTCGACCCAGGGGTCAGAAACATGTCTGGTGGTGGCAGCCTGGGCAGCCACTCAGTCCGGACACTGGAGGTCGGGTTGGTTTCAGGGGGCATCTCTAAGATGCCCTCTGGAGTGCGTTTTACATTAAATCCCACACTGGCATCAGTGGGGGTTTAATGGGCTAAGAAGTTTGATACTAAACTTCTTAGTTTTCAGTGGGGCCATTATGGTGCTGTGGAGTTCGTAATGACAGACTCCCAGCACCATATACTCTTAATGGCAGCACTGCACTTACAATGCCCAAGAATGGACTTGGGCACTGTAGGGGCACAGGGCTCATGCCTCTATGCCCTCACCACTGGCATAGTGCACCCAGCTAGAGGGGTGGCTGACCTAGGCCAGGGCAGTGGCTTGTAGGCATGGCACACAGGGATGTGTGCCATGTCGACTCTTCGCTTTTGTTCTGCACCAAGACACGCAGCCTGCAAAGGCAGTGTGTGTGTGTAAAGGTACAGGGTCCCTAAGGGTGGCACAACAAGTGCTGCAGCCCTTAGGGGCCTTCCCTGGTCACAGTGCCCTGGGTACCCATGGTACCATTTACCAGGGGCTGACCTGTGGCCAGGGATGCCAATTGGGTGTAGGTATCAATGCAGTTTTAGGGAAGGAACACAGGCCCTGGGTACCTGGTTGGCAGGAGCCCAGGGCACACTCAGTCAAAGCACATCAGCATCTCAGCAAAAAGTGGGGGCATACCATGCAAGAAAGATGGCACTTTCTCACAGCAGGCTTCCTAAAGTCAGTGAGTGGCCACACCAGGGTCGGTAGGTTTTCAGAGGGCACCTCTGAGATGCCCTCCGAGTACGTGTTTTAATAAATCTCACACCGACATCAGTGTAGATTTATTACAAGGAGCTGTTTGGTACCTGTTGGAAAACGAGGCAGTATCTGTGAGGCCTGCACAAATAACATGACACATTTGTCCTTCACTGGGAACCAAACACCCTATTGTAGCGCTTGACTCTGAGGGTAGCGTTGCAGAGCAGTCTAAGGCTTACTCAAGGGAGGTGGTGTGGGCTAGTAATCGCCATTTGCAGGTGCGCAGAGAACACTCCATAATTGATTGTCCAGTCTGTACTTTGCTTTATAAAAGTAAGAGTACATTTATTAAACACACACACTACTCAATACTATGCACCAATTTACAAATATACATAAGCTGTTGGAATTACTTTGTGACATTGCATAACATCTCCACCCCTCCCGCAGGGGGGTGGGGTCTAGTAACACCACTCCTATGCCTGCACGTCATCTTGCCCCCTAATGCAGTGTGTTGAACATAACCTGGAGGCGAGGGCCCTGCGCACTGGCACCATCCCATTGGCGACACACTCCATTATCTCAACGAGCATTAAAAATAGGTACACCTGCCCTGGTGACACATAACCCTGACTGAGCATCTCATATTGTCCATACAGTATGCACCCTTACATCTTCAAGGCTAACAGTCTGGGTTGTTCTTCACTTAAGCGCAGCAACAAGAATACATGTTTAAGCATCACTTTGGAGTGACAGTACTCATCACATTTGTGGATCATTAGAATGCATTGCAATTACAGCCCCTAAAGGCATCACAGATGAAATCACAGGATTACGCATATACAGCCAGACACCCTAGCCGGAATGTCTGGCAACATAGCCCCACTTTGCTTATGACATCACCTTACACAGTTTTGCAGCGTGAATCTTTCTGGATTCACTATGCTGTGCATTATTCCGCCATCTCGTGGTTGGGTCCGGATTCGTAGTCTTTTCTTTGTTTTTGTGTTTTTTTTTGTTTTTTTTTGTTGGCCCAGGTGGGCGGCGACGCCCACCATTTGGTGTCTTCGGTGACGTCGTCGCGCTTCCGGCGGAAGCTCCCACCTTTGGTAGCCATCTTCAGATTCTTTTTTCCGCCGTGGGGTCTGGATCGTTGCCGAGAAGTTCCAGAAAGTTTGGACGAAGAATCTCAAAGTCGAAATTTCATCACAGAAGATGTACTCCTGAGACACCGGACGACTGACACTAGTACCGGAGAAGAAGGACGACGAGGTAGAAGGTCCACGACCAAAATCTCGACGCCTACAGAGAATGCGCTCACAGGGGGCTCCCTAAGCGCGGTTATGGACAAGACTCCGTTCAAGTTCTGCAGAAATTGCCACCACAAATACGCCCAAAAAGACCAGCACCCAGTCTGCAACCTCTGCTTGCCGCTCGACCACGCCAGCGAAGACTGCAACGCGTGCTCGGCGTTCACCCCGAAGACCCTCCGGGTGAGAGACAGACAGAGAAGGGCGAACTACAGCATGCAGGGCCAGGGACCAGCACCATCTCTCCGAGACCTGGGTCTCTCGAGCGGAGAGGAGGACAACATCGCAGAGGGACCAGAGGACTGCGCTGTCGTCGAAATCGAAAAGAAAACGTCGAAGGAGGTAAGGGAGTCGTCGACCCCAAAACACCAAAGCGACGCTCGAAAGAGTGAAGCCAGAATCCCTAGCGACACTCCGAGAAGTGTAGCAAAGTCCTCGAAGGGAGCGTTGCCGCCGAAACACTCGACGAAAGCAACAGCACCAAGGGACAAACAGCCGAGCGGATCCTTGGACAAGGACTCTCAATCGGCGAAAGCCTCCGAAAAAACGAAGGCGTCGAAGGTCGTCCCCGAAAAGGAAACCTCGACACCGAGAAAGGAAGGCCCGGCGTCTGTTTCGACGACCGCGACCACGAAGAGAGGCACTGCACCACTCGATGCCGAAAAGGCCCACGAGATGGCGAAAAAGAAGAGGAGGCTCGAGGCAGAGATGGCGAGCATCCTGCAACGCAAAAAAGACTTCGACGAGAAGATGAAACAATACGCTATTCCGTCGAAGCAAGCCCACGAGGCAGTCGGAGTTCGAGGCCGAAGTCGTCGAGGCCCCGGGGACACCCGAACAGCTCTAAGACCAGGACGAGGAATACTACTACTTCGAGGCCGAAGGCGAAGAAGAGATGCTGTCTTACAGGGACTCGGCGTCCTCTGAAGTACAAGACCTAGACTGGCAAGACCTCGACACAGAGTCACCAGAAGAAGGGGTAGACACTTACCCCTCGAGACCTTCGCCGCCAGACGACATCGGAGTCTACAATGAGGTCGTGCAGAAGGCTGCAAAGACTTATGGGGTCGAAATGCAGGAGGAAAAAACAAAAGCAGGTTTCCTCTTCGAAACCCTGCTCCCCCAACAGACAAGGAGCCAATTTCTACCCATGTTACCTGGCGTTCTCGACCAGGGAAGGGAGGCCTTCAGGGAACCAGCAATCTGCAAGGCGGTTACCCCGAGGAGCGAAAAGAAGTATAAGCACTCCACAAAAGATCCTGCATACATACAGGGGTCTGTACCAGCAGACTCCATTATCGCTGCAACAGCCAGGAAGAGGGCCGGTGTGCCCACCAACACAGGCCCACCTCCAGACAAGGAGAGCAAAAGAATAGACCTCACAGGACGTAAGGTGGAGAGGAACGCAGCCATACACTGGCGTATCGCCAACTCCAACGCCCTCATCAGCAGGCATGCATACCAGCATTGGGCAGAAATGAGCCAGCTCATTAAGCACCTGCCAGAAGAACACCAACAAAGGGCCAATTACCTAGCGGAAGAAGGCAAGGCCATCGCGAACACTTGCCTAAAGTCAGCCTTGGACGCAGCAGAGAACTCCAGCAGGCAAATGATGATAGGGATGACTGAGAGGAGACACGCATGGCTCAGGATCTCCGGCTTCAAACCAGAAGTACAGAGCAACATCATCAACACACCGTTCGACGGTGAGAAACTGTTTGGAGCAACAGTTGACAACAAACTAACACAACTAAAGACGGACAACGAAACTGCAAGGTCCATGGGAGCGCTGCAGTTCAGGGGAATGAGAAGAGGGAACCCCTCAAGGCGAGCCAGTGGTAGAGGAGGCAATGCACCTACCACTTCACACCAATCACAACAACAAGGGTACCAAGGGAACAACCAGGGCCAAAACCTGCAGGGACAACAGCAGCAAAATTGGCAGTACCAACCCAGAGGACGGTCCTTTCGAGGGCGCGGGTACGGACGGGGACAGGCCCGAAGAGGGGGCCAGCAGCCCGCCTCAAAGTGACTCCACACACAGAACAAGCCCCCCACCGTTAACACCAAGGTTGAGGGGAAGTCCGCAAAAGGAAAAGATAAAGAGCAGAAGCACACAGCAAATAACCACCGAGCATACGACACCAGTGGGAGGAAGAATAGGAAAATTTCTCACACAATGGAGGAAAATTACCACGGACAAATGGATACTAAACACCATACAGCACGGGTACTGCATAGACCTCCAAAAACACCCGCCAGGGAGAAGACCAAGACATCGGTCAATACCCGCAAGAGAACTAGCCCTCCTCCGCCTAGAAGCAGAGGAACTGCTACAAAAAGAGCAATAGAGCCAGTTCCAAACAACGAAAGGAACAAGGGAATATACTCAACGTACTTCCTAGTGCCAAAGGTAGACGATACACTAAGACCAATACTGGACCTCAGATTCCTGAACAAGTTCGTAAAAACTCAAAAATTCAAGATGACTTCACTTCAGGAAGTAATACCCCAAATCCAAGAAGGGGATTACATGGCGACCTTAGACCTAAAAGATGCATACCTGCACATACCCGTCAACCGCAAACACAAACGGCTATTAAGATTCGTGATAGGCCACGATCACTACCAGTTCACAGTGCTAGCCTTCGGACTGAAGTCCGCACCAAGAGTGTTCACGAAATGCCTAGCAGCAGCTGCAGCGCACCTTCGGAGAAGGAGCATACATGTATACCCCTACCTCGACGACTGGCTGGTAAAAGCAGGATCATACAGACTCTGCAAAAAACACATCAAACAAGTCATAGAAACACTGTCCACATTAGGTTTCTCAATACATTGGGAAAAATCGTCAACAGAACCCCAACAAATCAAGATATTCTTGGGGGCACAAATAGACAGCACACAGTCCAAGGTGTTCCCCAGCGACAAGAGAAGTATAGCGCACCTGAGGGAAACACGTCATTACCGCAAGGGGCAAGTTCTGACAGTGAGGACGGTGAGCAGGCTAATAGGAATGATGGCATCATGCATCCACCTTGTCCCGCATATCAGACTGCACATGAGACCGTTCCAGGAATGGATACAACAGCAATGGTCACAAGCCACAGGGAGTTGGGAAGATCTAGTGGTTGTCACACACGCAGTGCAGAAAGAAATAGCGTGGTGGAAAGAAGAGAACATATTACAAGGGAAGCCATTCACACAGCCAACTCCAACAGTGACCATCACAACAGACGCCTCACAGCAGGGCTGGGGCGCGCACATGACCAGACTCCGCGTCAGGGGGCTCTGGTCACAACAAGATGCAGTGAAACACATCAACTACCTAGAACTCAAAACTGTGTTCCTAGCCTTAAAAGCCTTTCAAAAGCAGCTTTACGGCCAGCGAGTGCTGATACAAACAGACAACACAACTGCAATGTTCTACATCAACAAGCAAGGTGGGACGCAATCAGCACCGCTGTCAAGTCTGGCACAACAGATCTGGAGATGGGCCATCCCTCTAAGGATAGACCTGCTAGCAATACACCTCCCAGGAATAGACAATGTAGAAGCAGACCGACTCAGCAGGCAGACGTCTGCATCCCACGAATGGGAACTGAACCAACAGGAGGTGCAGCAACTGTTCCAAAAGTGGGGAACACCACGGATAGACCTCTTTGCAACACCCCAGAATGCAAAATGCCAACATTACGCATCCAGACAGCCGGACCAAAGGTCCCTAGGGAATGCCCTATGGATAAGTTGGTCGAACGAATTTGCTTACGCTTTTCCCCCGATACCACTGTTACACAAAGTACTCAGCAAATGCAGGAGCAGCAGCATGACACTCATACTGGTGGCACCTCAGTGGGCCAGACAAACATGGTTCTCACAGATAATGGAAATGGCGCAGGAACCAGCACACAGGTTCAGCAGAAGGAAAGACCTCCTCACAATGCAAGACGGAAAAGTGCTCCACCCAGAACCAGACAGCCTCAGCCTAGCAGCATGGCTCCTGAGGACCTAGAATTCGCGCACCTCAAACTACCTCCAAGCACCATGGCAGTACTCAGAGAAGCAAGGAGACCCACTACAAGAAAATGCTACATTGCAAAGTGGAAAAGGTTCTCACAATGGTGCATTACAGAGGGACTGCAACGAAAAGTCACAAAAGAATCAACAGTACTGCGATACTTAACACACCTACTACAAAGCGGGCTGAGCTACTCGTCACTAAGGGTTCACCTAGCAGCCATAGTGGCCTACACCAGGGGAGAAGCGGTGAAAAGCTTCTTCACCTCCCAAGTGGTCAAAAGATTCCTGGAAGGGGCTAAAAGAATAGCCCCCTAAAAGGATGCCAGCCCCAAGCTGGAACCTCAACACTGTACTGACACAGTTGATGAAATCACCATTTGAACCCATACACAAGATCACACTGCACATGCTCACACTAAAAACGGCTTTCTTAGTGGCTATCACGTCACTGCGAAGAGTCAGTGAACTACAGGCTCTCACACTACAAGAGCCCTACTTGCAAATACACAAGGACAGAATTGTCATGAGGACGGACCCACACTTCCTGCCAAAGGTGGTGTCGCGGTTCCATATCAATCAAACAATACAGATACCAAGTTTCTTCCAGAAACCTTCAACACCCTCAGAAAAGGCGCTACACACGCTAGACGCCAGAAGGGCAGTGATGCACTACATAGAAAGGACGAAGGAATGCAGGAAAACAAAACAACTCTTCGTTTCCTTCGCAAGCAGTTTCCTGGGACGACCAGTAACAAAAAATACCATTGCACGGTGGATTGCACAAGCAATACAACTCTGCCACAAGCAGGCAGGACAAGAGTTACAAGGAGCCGCCCAGGCTCACTCAACAAGGAAAATGGGAGCAACGGTTGCGTTCCTAGCCAACACACCTATACAAGACATTTGCCAAGCGGCAACATGGTCTTCCGTGCACACGTTCACCAAACACTACTGTGTTGATATCCAAATGAACAAAGAGGCACAAGTAGGACAGAAGGTCTTACAGCACATTTTCAGCAACCAATGCTCATCTTCCACCCAACCACCGCAATAACAAAACCGCTACTAAGTCTATGCACAGCATAGTGAATCCAGAAAGATTCACGCTGCAAAACGAATAGTTTCTTACCTGTCGGTGTAGTTTTGCAGCTTGAAGACTTTCTGGATTCACTAGCGATCCCACCCGCCTCCGCCAGGAAGATAACATAGGAGGTTAAGGGTACAACTAAACTACATACAAGGTTTAAAGGGATCAAAGAATAATTGAAGGATTAAAGGTTAAAGACATAGACAACAAAAAACTGTAAGAGGAAAAGAAAAAAGAATCCGAAGATGGCTACCAAAGGTGGGAGCTTCCGCCGGAAGCGCGACGACGTCACCGAAGACACCAAATGGTGGGCGTCGCCGCCCACCTGGGCCAACAACAAAAAAAAAAAAAAAAAAAAAAAAAAAAAAAAGACTACGAATCCGGACCCAACCACGAGATGGCGGAATAATGCACAGCATAGTGAATCCAGAAAGTCTTCAAGCTGCAAAACTACACCGACAGGTAAGAAACTATTCGGTACTTCACATTACACATGTCCTTCAGTCCCTCTAAAAGAAATAACGTTAGTAAATGCATTTCTGGAGCAATTACCCCTCTTCACCTCCAGGGGATGCCCTTCTCCAGGCATCCCCAACTCAGCTTGTCACTCCTGGAAGCACTCCTCAGTACACCCCCAGCTGTAGAATGAAAGTTCCAGCCCAGGAGGTGTTAATGCTTGTGCTGAGCCCTTGAGGGGTCATCCTCTTAGGTCCCCTAGAAACTTAGGGGTGGGGGGGACTTTTCTTCATGGTGTTGGGGGAGACTGCGTTGCTCCTGCAGCTCCCCCTGCACCCTTGCACACGTGTGGTGGTGACCCCGTCCTCCTGGGGCCACCACAAGCCAAGAAAACGCTGTTTGCCCTTGGTCCTGGCCTGCAAGGCATTATGGGGCGCTCCTACTTGTCTTGCTGCATATTATAGCAGCGGCTCTCCCGTTGCTCCGGGGAGAGCTGCGCTGCACCCGGCGGCCTCCCGCCGCTTCTCCCGGCTTCGGTGGGGGGCCCGGTCCCACCCGGATCCCCAGGTGAGTCATTCGGCTTGGGGAGCCCACCCCCGGCCGATGCGCTGATTTTCGGGGGCCCGGACCTACCCGGGCCCCTGGCACCTCCCGCACTCCTCTTGGCGGGTCCCGGTCCCACCCGGGACTCCCGCCTGCTGAATGGTTGGAGGGCAGGCTGGGGAGCCCACCCCCAGCTGCCCCCGCCGGCTCCCCGCCCGGCCAGCACTCTTCCGTGCTGGCGCGGGAGCCGGCGCCTCTCTTCGGGTCTGTGCGGGCAGACGCGGGAAATCCTGCTGGACCTCGGGGGAGTGCGACGGCACTCCCCTCGCCTTCTCCCTCATCGGGGGATGGGGTCCCGGGTCCTTGGCCAGCTTCACGGGGAGCGCGACGGCGCTCCCCGACTTGGCTTTTTTTTCGGGGTGGGCTCCGGGCACCCCGCAGGGGAAAATCTTCACGGGGAGCGCGACGGCGCCCGGAGTTGGGATCCCGGGCCCCTGCACTTTTCCCAGGGGGGCGCGACGGCGCTCCCCTGCTCCAGTTCTTCTCGGGGGCCAGGGTGGGCTCCTGGCACCCCACGTTACCAGCTTCACGGGGAGCGCGACGGCGCTCCCCGGCTTTGCTTCTTTGTGGGGGCAGCCCCCGGGACCTGACCCACCCCGGGGGCCCATTCAAGACCGGCGGCAGAGCCTCATGCGCTTCGTCTGTCTTCTTGGAGGTCAAAGGTCGCCTACCTTCTGGGGGGCATATCTCGGCCCCCAGGCTACCGATTTGCGCCTTTTTCGCCTTTTCTTGCTCCTGGTGGCGCTCCTCAGCCACTGGGAGCACTCTCCTTCGCCCTCCTGGTCTCTGAGAGGGGGTGATTCAGCGGGGAGCTGTCTTCATTGGCTCCCTGCGCCAGCCTTTCGCCTGCTCTCCTCCTGGGCCTCTCTTCTCCCTGCGCAGAGGCCCCTGCTTCTGCGCACTGGTCCTGGACTCTTCTTCTGGTGCTGTTTTAGGATCCTGGGGGCAGTCAGGGGGGTTCCTCCTTCCAACTGCCCATTGTGCCAGGCTCCAGCACCCTCTGCGTCAGCAGACCACACCCCAGAGAGAGCTCCTCTTCCTGTGCAAGTTCTTTTTAAGAGAATGGGGAGGGGGCTGGCAGGAAGTCTCTGTTTGTCCTATCAAACAGCGACACATCACTTCACTGCCCCTCCTCCCTCCTGCCCAGGCCTCTGGGTTGGTACAAGATGGTGTCGTCCAGGGTCTCCTGCCACATGGTCTCTGAAAGCCCATTCCCCCCCCCCCCCCAAAGCTGCCTCCCCTTCGTGCAGCTTGGTGCCTGGCACCTAGTGACAGCTGCTGATGAATTAACCTGCAGCTCCACCCAGCTTCTCTTCGTGGAGAGGAGGTCTTCGCTCTGGGAAGAAAGGTCATCAATCCAGGCTACTGAGGTCAGCCCCCAGCCAGGGCCTGGTTAGGGCTGACTCAGAGAAATATGACAGTTCTGGATGACCCAAAAGCAGTACAAATATGACTCTGGACTCTGCAGAATACTTCTTCTCACACCCGTTACGGTGGACTTTAGTGCGTGTCTGGAATTTGTAGGCCTTAGGAAAGTGACACTAGCCCATGGGCTCCACTTCCCCTTAGGGGAATAATGAAGTGTAAAACACACTGACTTTCCTTGGCATGTTTCTTCCCGGTGTATAAAGCCTATTCCATGTCACCACCCAATTCTGCATAAGTCCTGCCACACCATTCACTTTGTATCTGCTCCTGGGCTGCGCACGCCAGGAATCTCCCCTGCGCAGCCCCTACACGTGTGCACACGCATGTACACAGGTGTATGCATGTAACCAGCCCAGTGCCCCTTACTCCAGCTGCTGCGCAGCGGCCTAGTCAAGCTAGGGGTTCACCCGTAAAATCCACACAGTCTCTTTCATCATGAGTTCACTGTGGGTGAGTCCCAACTTATGAGGCTCTCCCACAGTAAAAGCTCAACAAATAGGTGCTCAAAAAGCGCAAAATCCGGGCGGCCCAGTGTCAAAACCACCTTCTAACAGTACCAAACACTCCTGGTTTCAGTGAAGCTATCATGGTGCTGGGGGAACTAGAGTTGCTGAGCTCCCAGACCATGTACTCCCAATGGCTTCCCTAGCACTTGCAATATTTAAGAATGAACTTAAGTATTGTAGGAGCATATCAACTTATGCAAATATGTCCTCACCTGTGGTATAGTGCACCCTGCCTTGGGGCTGTAAGGCCTGCTAGATGGATGACTTAACTATACCTTCCTGCTGTGCTGACTGGCATGGCACCCAGGGTGCCATGTCGTCTTTGTTGATTTTCGCCTCTCGGGGGGGCATGCAAGCTGCAGGGGTAGTGGCATGGTCCTAGTGAGGGGGTCCCAGGGGACCCTCTTCAGCCTCCAAGCCCTAGGTACCACTTACTAGGAACTTATATGGGGGCAGAAGTACCAATTGGGGATATGTTTTAGGGAAGAAGCACTGGCATAGGGGACCTAGTTGGCAGGGACCCTGTGCACTACAATTGAAATCCCATCAATACCAGGCAAAAAGTGGGTGCTAACCATGTCAAAAGAGGCACTTTCTCACATTTAGTATAGATTTACTTAGTCCATAATCCCTACTTGGTTATGAACATAATTAAACATTCTCGTCCCATGTCTATTTCAAAGAATCTTACCACTATTCTTATGCATGTGCAGAAAAACTACCAGGTTGAGTTTGGGACCATTAGAGTTTTGGCGACCAGGGGTGGTGAAGCGGCAAGGTGTCCATGTTGACATGCCGTGCTGAGTACACATGCTCTTAATCTCCTTTTTGCCATCTAGTAAGGCTGGTATTTCAGTCTTTTTAATTGACTATCGAAGCCTTCTGCAAGCTACACAAAGTGCTTATGTAAAGCCTAATAAATAACAGAACATTAAAGTGGCGAGGAGTTATGAACGGAGAGCAGCTTATTGATTATTCACCTATAGTCTTGTTCAAACCATGTTTATGTTCACTATCCACGAGTGTTATTACTATGGTATTTTTTTAGGGTAGCATGTGTAACCAGCTAGAGTAGGAAAGAGGGATTTGAAGATGATCCTGGGTTTATTTAGAACTGGTTGGTGGTTTTAATTTGATTTCTGCACATTTTGGCTTGTTTTGCTACAATTCAGCTTAATCAGTCATCACCTGTGCCTCCTGTTTATCAAAGAAGTTTGTGTATTCTATACTGCTGAAACCGATCTCGTATAAAGCAATATCCTTTGTCACTGTAATAGTGTTCTTTGCAAACATTGCTGTATTTTTTCTGTAGGAGGTGATCGTGGCAGAGGTGGCCCGGGAGGTCCTGGCATGAGAGGTGGGATGAGAGGTGGTCTTTTAGACCGTGGTGGCCCTGGAATGTTCAGAGGTGGACGTGGAGGGGACCGAGGCAGCTTCAGAGGTGGACGTGGCATGGACAGGGGTGGATTTGGTGGTGGTGGAAGACGTGGTGGCCCAGGAGGTCCTGGAGGTCCCCCCCTGGACCACTTTTAGAGTTGGGAATCAGAGGTGGACCCAGTGGCAGGCGAGGAGGTCCTGGTGGACCTGGAAAAATAGACAAGTATGTATGAGTCATTTGATATTTACACTCATGTTTTTTTTCTGATGAGAAACAAGGGTTAAAAATTTCACTGAATGCATAAACGCCCCTAGTGTTAAGTTATTTTCAAATTGACCTTGTTCCTAATATGTTCACTACATACCTTGATCTTTTTCAAAGTAGGTACTCTACTGTGGAATATGCAAACTCTTCTGATTTCCTGATACCATGTTAATGTGTTTTTTACAGGGGTGAAGTTCGCCAGGAGCGCAGAGATCGTCCCTACTAATTGAAGCAACCCCCGATTCCCATGAGAAGCTGTTTACTACAAGATTTATTTTTTAAACCGGAAAATGTTTTAAATTTATAATTGTGTATTTATAATGTTGGGGGGTACCTCTGACGTTATGACTATTCCTTGTCTGTACTGTAGGACCTTTCACCATTTCTGGAGAGATTAAAAAATGGAATTTGTATGGTAGCCGCCACGTCTTTTTTTCCCCCCCTCTTTTTCCCGGTATTCTTAAAGCTGGTTGTTAAATCAATAGGACTAAACCAATTACGTTTTTGTGAGCATGTTCTTTCGTGCTGAACCACCACCACCACCACCCCCCACCAGCAGGTGGTTGACTGTAACAATGTTAATGATTGTAACTTTTTAAATAAAAAATCCACTTGTTTATAACCCTATTTTTTTTTTATTGCATAGTACTCTGTGTAATTGAACTGCCAGGTAATATGGTTTTGGAGCATGACTCTTTTTTGGGATTCCCATGCTGTGGATTATTCCGCTATCTAGTGTCAGAGTCCAGAAGTGTTTGAATAGTGCCACCCCGGTCTCTGACATAAGACACATGCCCACAATACCACAGAGCGTGGTCTCCATCTTCAGATTTTCTTTGCTATTCATAAGCACGGTCTACAGCTCTGGTCAGTTCAAGGAGGCTGGGGACCATGCCAAAAAAGGGTTTGACAGCACCAGAGAACTGAGAAACATCCGCAATGACTGTAAACATTGAGGAAGACGAGACCGAAAAAGATACAGGATTTGTTTTTCACTCCCGCTTCAAGCACATGGACGAAGAATGCGCGTTAGGTATGTGATGGATTTCCCTTGTCTTCCTCCTAAAGCAGAGTCCTAAATGTCACTACAAACTAACACAAAAGAACAGTCTCAAGGTTTGCAATTTGTGCCTGCCCAAAGACCTTAAGTCTGAGAGGTGTAAGGCATGCAAGGTAGTCTTTCCCAGGACACTTAGTCTGAACGATACAGAGAGGAGCACATAATGCGATGATTAAGTCCATACAAGGCTCCTTTTAATGACGTGGGACTCTTGAGCATTGAGGAAGCCCAGGGAGATCCAACGCAGAGGAAACTGCATGTTCGAGGCTTGTGTGCTGTAGATACACATACTTTGCATACTCCTGCCATCTAGTGTTGGGTCTGGATGTTTGCAAGTTGTTTTTCTTCGAGGAAGTCTTTCCAGTCACGAGGTAAGGTGACTCCTCCTTTCGGTGATAGTGCACATAAGCATCGACTCCGTCGTTTCATTGTTTTTTTCCGCCATCGGTTTCGGGCGTGTATTGCTGCGCTCCGGTTCGAAACCGTTCTTCGGGTTCACCTCGGAGCGCAATCCACTCTGCCCTCGACTGTATTGTTTCTGTACGCGTTTCCCTTTTCTCCGCGTATCCATTCACTTGACAAACTATATTTTCAATTAATAAAAAAAACCTTGTGGGCGGCCGTCTGGCCTAGCCATGTTGGTCCAGCCTTCTGCTGATGGAACGGACTCCATTCCAATTCTGTCCTCGGTGCCATTCCAAATATCCTCGCACCTACCTACATCAAGTTTGTAACTTGTGCTTGTCTCCAGAGCACAAGGAGGAAGACTGCGACGCTTGTAAGTAGTTTCGGTCCAAGAAGACTCTACGCGATTGGGCTCGAGGACGAGAGATGCACCGCCAAAGCATCAAACACACTCCGGATATCTTCGGGGATGAATCCGACCAAGAAGCGATCAAAGCGTCCGCCGCCGCAGAAGAAGAGGCCCTCTCCGTTCCAGAGTCCGATTCCGAGCTTGAGATCGATCTGGAGTCCAAAGATGTGCCTCCGGGACAGGGTGCCGTGGGTACCTTGAAGACCCCTTGCCCCCTAAATCCTGTTCCAAAACTTATAAGGCCCCGGCACCACCTCTGCCTTCTGGCCAAAGTTGGCACGGAGACGATGTTTCCGACACCCGCCTCTCTGCTCTGCACCGAAACAAACCGTCAAGCCTTCCGGCTCTGGACCGAGTCAGCCGAAATTTCCTTCGGATCCGAAATCGGGCTCCAAAGACAAACCTGCTTCGGAGCCGAAACCCTCCGCTTTGAAACACACACGATTCAGAGCCGAAACATTCCACTACCAAAGAAAAATCTATTTCGACGCTGAAATCTAAGGACCATGTTCTCGAGCCTCCAGAACCAATTTTAGACGTTCTGAAGGCCAAATTGGATCCCAAACAGAAAGATTTATATTAATCCTGATACTGGACATATTTTGGCTAATACTCCAGCTAAACACCAGCTTCCTTCAGAGGACACTGCTGATAAGATTCACTTAAAGTAAAAGGACATGGCTACCAGCCCTCTTTGTCCTGCCCCACAACCCTCTCCACCATCTTCTCCACAGTTAATAATTGAAGATCCATTTCACAGCACCTCAGGGATCTCCACATACAGATCCAGATGTGGATCAGGGTGATGAAGATACTCATTTGCCTGCAGACCCATTAAATGATTACACCATTGACCCTCCAGTTGACAATGAGCCAGACCTCTATCCTGCAAAGCCATCACCACCAGATGATAATATGGCTTAACAGCTCATTGCTAGAGCTAGTATCATGGGGTACCATTCCATAAAGAAACATTACAGCAGGACTTTTTTTTCCAAACACTTGTGTTCACACATAGGTCAAGTCAAACACTCCCTATGCTTAAAGGCATGATGAGGTATGCAGATGATATCTTTAACCCCTTGCATGTGCGGCCGATTTTCGCCCTGTGCGGGGCGTTTCATTAAGCGGGCGGGTTCATGACGAGCTCAGCTCGTCATGCGCACACGAGCACTGCGCAGCATGACGAGCTCAGCTCGTCATGAGCATGGAAGGGGTTAAAGACCCTGTCAGAGCACGTATTTTAACTCCAAGAGTAGATAAAAAATATAAACGCTCCATCGGATCCTGTGTTTATTAAGGGACAATTACCTCTTGGCTCCCTAGTAGTGTCCAATGCGCGCAAAAGAGCTAACTCACAAACCTCTGGGAATGCACCTCCCCCAGACAAAGAATCCAAACTTATAGATGCCTCTGGAAAATGAGTGGCTGTTCAAGCTGCTAACCACTGGCACATCGCAAACACACAGGGCCTACTAGCTAGGTATGACAGGGTACACTGGGATGAGATGGAGCAACTGCTCCAATATCTCCCAGACGAGCACAAAACTAAGGCACAGCAGTTAGTTGAAGAAGGGAAACTCATCTCTAACTCCTCAGTCGGATGTGCTTTAGACGCAGCTGACACCGCTGCTAGGGAGATCAATACCAGCATTCTCCTTAGAAGGCATGCATGGCTTAGGATCTTGAGTTTTAAGCCTGAGGTTCAACAGTCTATTTTGAACACCCCCTTTGACAAGGGACCCCTCTTTGGTCCTGTAGTTGACCATTCTTTAGAAAAGATGAAAAGACACTGAAGTGGAAAAATCCATGGGAGCGCTCGAGTCCTCATCCAATAAAGGCACCACACCACGTAACACCCCGTCCCCTAATAAACACTTCCCCCTCCACCCCCCATCACTCAACACCTTTCAGGGGAAGACTTCAACAGTTTCTCCACATTTGGCAATCTATAACAACCGACAGATGGGTGCTCGACCTTATCCAACATGGTTATTGCCTGAAGCTCACCTCCAATCCACCAAACATTCCACCTCGCGTTCACAAACTGTGGTCAGACCATTTGCAGTTACTCAAGCAATCTTACAAAAGGGAACCATAGAACCAGTTCCGTTTCAGTACCAATGTTCAGGGTTTTACTCTTATTTTCTAATTCCCAAAAAGGACGGTTCCTTAAGACCATTTTGAATCTCGGGGTTAAACCAGTACATACTGTCTGAACATTTCCAAAAGGTAACGCTTCAACAGGTTCTTCCTCTCCTACAGCAAGGCGATTTTCTTTTTTTTTTTTTTGTCCACACTGGACTTAAAAGACGCATATTTTCACATTCCCATTCATCCAGCTCATCGCAGATATCTCAGATTTGTGGTAGCAGGCAAACACTATCAGTTCAAAGTACTTCCATTCGGATTAACTACTGCTCCCAGGGTATTTACAAAATGCCTAGCAGTGGTAGCAGCTCATCAGAAGGCAACAAATTCATGTCTTCCCCTACCCAGACGACTGGCTCATCAAAGCCAGCGCACACCAAAAGTATTTACAAAACACGCAGACCACGCTACACCTACTCCACCAATTGGGTTTTGCAGTCCATATTCAAAAGTCTCGCCTACAGTCTTCAGATACAATCTTATTTAGGAGCCACTCAACACTCTAGCCTCCCCCAATGCAGCCAGAATTTCCAATATCCAAACTCTATTGCTGCAGTTCCGAACCAACCAAACCTTGCCAACCAGGACTTTAATGCAACTACTGGGAATGATGGCATCCTGCATTGCAATAGTACCTCATGCGAGACTACACATGCGTCCATTACAAGAATGCTTAGCAGGTCAGTGGGATCAGTCACAGGGTCAATTAACAGATCTAGTGTTGGTAGACAGCCACACCCATCACTCTCTGCAGTGGTGGAACCCACCAAACTTATCAAAAGGGCAGCCTTTCATCAACCCTGTTCCACAAGTCGTGCTAACAGCAGACTCATCTCTCACAGGTTGGGGTGCACGTTTCCATCATTAAACAATTCAAGGTCTCTGGGACCACAAACTGACATCTCCACATCAACTATCTAGAGCTTCTAGCTGTGTTTCTAGTGCTGAAAGCTTTTCAGTCTCATCTCACAGGCAAAGTTGTCCTAGTCCGCACAGACAACATGACAGCAATGTACTATGTACAAAAACAAGGGGGGACATGCTCTCCAACTGTCTCGCCTGTCTCAGACAATTTAGAAATGGGCAATTCATCACAAGATTCACCTTCTGGCGGAACACCTTCCGGTTGTGAACAATCAAATTGCCAACCTCCTAAGCAGAAGGAGACAGCAAATACACAAGTGGGAACTTCATCCCCAAGTTCTCCTTCCATACTTTCAACAATGGGGATACCCACAAATAGATCTGTTCGTCACAGTAGACAACTCACAATGCCCAAACTTCGCCTCTAGGTTCCCACACAATCTATCGAAAGGCAATGCCCTATGGATGAACTGGTCAGACGTATTTGCCCAGGCTTTTCCGCCTCTCCCACTCCTTCCGTTTGTGGTTCGGAAACTTAGACAAGCATCACTCACACTGATTTTGGTAGCTCCCACATGGGCCCGTCAACCATGGTACACAACCCTGTTATAGATCTCAGTAGTTCCACATTAAAAGCTACATCTCACCTCCAGTCTCCTCACTCAGAACCATGGAGAAATCAAGCACTCAAATCCCAAGGAGCTCAACTTAGCGATTTGGCTCCTGAAGTCATAGTTTGGATATGTAACTTTACCACCAGACTGTATGACTTCTAAAAGAAGCAAGAAAACCTACTACCAGAGCTTGCTATGCAGCAAAATGGAAACGGTTTGTTGTTCACTGCAATAAGAAAATTCTACCTCTAGATGCTTCTGTTCAGAACATTCTGTTACCTTTTAAACCTACAGCAATGTGGCCTAGCCTACACATCTATTAGATTGCACCTTGCAGCAGTAGCTGCGTATTTGCAAAACAGACATTTGTCTTTGTTCAAAGTTACTGTCATCAAAGCATTTATGGAGGGCTTAAAAAGACTTATACCACCAAGAATTCCACCGGCAGCAGTGTGGAATCGTAATGTTGTACTTACAAGACTTATGGGTCCACCCTTTGAACCGCTACACAAGTGTCCTTTACAGTTTCTTGGAAGGTTGCATTCCTCATTGCAATCACTTCATTAAGGAGAGTTGGTGAGCTACAGACATTCACTTTAGAGGAACCCTTCTTTCAGCTCCATAAAGATAGGGTAGTTCTTCGCACCAATCCCAGATTCCTTCCCAAAGTGGTCTCTGCTTTCCATATTAACCAATCAGTTGAGTTACCGGTGTTCTTTCCTCTACCTGATTCAGTGGCAGAACGAGCTCTCCACACTTGACGTCAAAAGAGTTTTATTGTATTATATTGGTAGAACAAAAGACTTTTGTAAAACAAAGCAACCGTTTTTCATTTACACCACCTCACAAAGGCACTCCTATTTCTAAATCTGGCATTTCAAGATGGGTTGTTCAGTGCATTCAAACTTGCTACGCAAAAGCTAATAGATCTTTATCTATAACCCTAGAGCGCATTCCACTCGCAAAATAGGGGCATCCATGGCTTTTTTAGGTAACATTCCTATATCTGACATTTGTAAAGCAGCATGGTCTACACCACACACATTTACCAAACACTATTGTGTGGATGTACTAGCATGCCAACAAGCCAATGTAGGAAAGGCAGTGCTAAAAACACTGTTCAAGGCATATGAGCTGCAGATTGTACACTGCATAGATCGCCATCTGGTGTTGGGCTCAGATGCTTGCACTTTGTTGTTGTCTTGGAAGAGTCTTTTGTAGTCACGAGATAGGTGGCGACTCCCTTGGACGATAGTGCGCATGGGCATCGACTCCATCCTCAGATTGTTTTTTTCCGCCATCGGGTTCGGATGTAACTTTTGCGGTTCTGTACCTGTTTTTTCCAAACCCTTTCCACGCGCAAACTATCTACAACTCGACGGTATTGTTTTCGATCGCGTGCTCTTCGCGCATCTCCCCTACTCTATTCCAGTTGTCGACGCGGGCCGTTGGGCCCATCGACGCCGTTCGGGCCTACAGCTCATGGAAAGGACTCCATTTAAAAAATGCCCCCAGTGTGGAGCAAAATTCCCACACAATGACCATCACAAGGTCTGTAACCTGTGTCTCTCGCCCGAACACTTGCCAGGCCTGCGCCTCTTTTCGATCCATGAAAACGATCCGTGATCGCCGGGCCCGACGACACATCATGGCGCAGAGATCCGCTCCGGCACCAGTGGACATCTTCGATGAAGGCCCCAATGTTCCGGAGGACGATTCTGAAGACCTGCAGATCGTGTCCGAAGCAGACGACTCAGACTCAGACGACCACATCACTCCTGGTCAACGAGTGAGTACTACTGCCCCTACCCCAACTCCACCCGAAAAAACCAAAGCCCTGGTCAACACTTCGCCTGCTGGCCCCAGTCGCGACCAAAAACAAACTTCAGAAGCCTCGGGCTCGGCTCCGAAGACAAAGAACAGGCCTTCCGGCAGCTCGGAACCGAGCAAACCATATCTCACTGTCCCACAGGCGCCTTCGGCACCGAAGACAGGAGACCAACCTACTCCCAAAAAGAAGTCTGCACCGAAACCATCGGCTCCGAAGCCAAAACCTTCGGAACCAAAAAACGTTCCCGGCTCCATAGCCAAGCCCAAGGACCCTAGACCTATTCCTAAGGCCTCCGACCACAAATCAAAACCTCGCTCGGACCCAAAGAAGTCGGCGCCGAAAGCGGTTACCGAACGGGAAGAACTTTTCCGACCGGATCCTGTCGATCCCAAGCAGAAAAAGCTGCACATAGACCCTAAAACAGGACATGCGGCTACTGTTCCACACAAGAAGAGGAAGTTGGACTCATCAGACACTCCTGCAGTGCCTGTAAAGAAAAAAGACTGTGCCACTTCACCTATAAGGCCCTCTTCTCCTGTTTTTCCTTGTGAGCCTGTCCTTCCTCCTGAGCCAGTCCTTCCTCCTGAGCCAGTTCTTCCTCCTAAGCCTGTCTCTCCTCCACAACCTCTAACACTTCCACCACATTCACCACCACCACAGGATAATGTTGATGATGACTTAGGGGGTGGGGGAGGCATCAATTACCCTTTCACTGATCCTGACAATGATAGACGCACCACAGGACGATTGGGACGATTATGATGACCCAATAGGTCCCCCAGACCTCCCTGCTCCCCAGCCATATCCAACAAAACCATCTCCCCCAGATGACATTGGTTTTGGACAACTGGTCAATAGAGCTGCTGTGTACCATGGTGTCCCCATACATTCAGACCCTGCAGAGGAGGACTTCCTTCTAGACGCCTTTGAACAGTCCCAGAAAACTGTCCAAACCCTCCCTATGTTGAAAGGGGTCATTAAACATGCCCCAGACATATTCAGAGACCCAGTCAGGGCTAGAATTCTGAATCCCAGAATTGATAAAGTATAAACCCTCCCCTGACGATCCCACCTACATCAAGGGGCAGCTACCCTTACTAGTGGTATCTAACGCTAGGAAACGCGCCAACTCCCAAACCTCCGGTGACACACCACCTCCGGATTAGGAATCTAAGTTGCTAGATGCCTCTGGCAAGAGAGTCGCTGCTCAAGCAGCTAATCACTGGCGCATAGCAAACACCCAAGCATTACTTGCTAGGTATGATAGGGCTCACTACGATCGACTAGAGACCCTATTACAACATTTGCCTGATCAATACAAAACCCAGGCAAATGATTTGATTCAGGAGGGCAAACTCATAACCAACGCATCAATTAAGTGTGCCCTAGATGCAGCTGACACAGCCTCTAGATCTGTTAACACTAGTGTGCTACTCAGACGACATGCCTGGTTACGCATTTCAGGTTTTAAACCAGAGGTCCAAACAGCTATCCTTAACCAGCCGTTCAATCAGGAGCACCTTTTTGGACCGGCTGTAGACACCATACTAGAAAAGATGAAGGACAGAGACTGCCAAGTCCATGGGTGCATTGCAGTCTCGATCGACACGCGGTTCCTTTCGTCGCTCCTTCTATAGGGGAGCATCCAAAAACACTGGAACAGACACCGCCTCCTCTTCATATAAAAACACCACTCACACATCCCCCAATAGAGGATATTTTAGAGGTGGATACAGGGGAAACAACAACAAGGGGAGAGGCCGAGGTAGTAACAACACTCGTACCTCCCCCGCTCCTAAACAGTGACTTCCCTCCAGACCATTCCACTCCGGTCGGGGGGAGACTTTCACAGTTCCTACCGGTCTGGTATTCCATCACAACAGACAAGTGGGTAACACAAATTATCCAGTATGGTTATTGCCTCGAACTTACAGCAACCCCGCCCAACATTCCACCCAAACAGCGTCCAATGTCCACAGAACACATTACGCTCTTAAAGCAAGAGGTTCTCTCACTGCTTCAAAAGCATGCAATAGAACCAGTTCTCTTACAGCATCAAGGAACAGGGGTTTACTCACTGTATTTCCTAATCCCCCAAAAGGACGGGACCCTAAGGCCAATCCTCGACCTCAGACCCCTCAATCTCTACATACAGTCCGATCACTTCCATATGATCACTCTGCAACAGGTTCTTCCACTGCTGCAACAAGGCGACTTCCTTGCCACACTAGATCTCAAGGACGCCTACTTCCACATTCCCATGCACCCTGCTCACAGGAAGTATCTAAGGTTCATAGTGGACGGACAACAGTATCAGTTCAAAGTCCTACCATTCGGGGTCACCACCGCACCCAGAGTGTTCACAAAGTGCCTTGCAGCACACCTGAGAAGACGACAAATCCACGTCTTTCCATATCTCGACTGGCTAATAAAAGCCAAGTCATTCAACCAGTGTGTTCATCACACTCATCAAACTATCCAGCTGCTACACGACTTAGGATTCACAGTAAATTACCCCCAAGTCAAATCTCCAGCCCTCCCACATACATCAGTATCTAGGAGCCACAGTAGACACTTCCAAAGCTCTGGCATATCCAAGTCCAGCCAGGATAGCCAGCATACAAGCCATAAGCAGCAAATTTCAACCGCAGCACTCCCTCCCAGCAAGGGTATTCATGCAACTCATAGGAATGATGGCCTCTTGCATCTTTATCGTACCTCATGCAAGGCTTCAGATGCGCCCCTTACAGGAATGTCTAGCACGACCGTGGAACCAAGCTCAAGGACATCTTACAGATCTGGTGTTGGTAGACAGCCGCACACATCGCTCTCTGCAGTGGTGGAACACATGACACCTGTCCAAAGGGCGGCCGTTCCTCGAGCCGGTTCCACAGATAGTACTAACAGCAGACGCATCACTCACCGGTTGGGGAGCCCATCTCCTAGACCATACAATTCAAGGCAAATGGACCACTCAACAGAAAGTGCTCCATATCAACCACCTGGAATTACTAGCAATATTCCTAGCATTAAAATCATTCCAACTACATCTACAACACAAGACTGTCCTGATCCGCATGGACAACATGACAGCCATGTACTACATACAGAAACAGCTGTCCCAGCTGTCCCAGCTCGCACAAGACAATCTCTGCAGCTGTCCCAGCTCGCACAAGACCTTTGGAGATGGGCCATTCCACAGAATATATACCTGCTAGCAGAACATCTTCCAGGGATTCACAATCAGTTTGCGGATCTACTAAGTCGACAGACACAGCAGATACACGAATGGGAACTTCATCCCCAAGTTCTCCAACCCTTTTTCCACATGTGGGGCCAAACAGACATAGATCTGTTCGCCACACACGCAAACGCAAAATGCCCAACCTTCGCCGCCAGGTTCCCACACCCATTGTCCAAAGGCAATGCGATATGGATGAACTGGTCAGGCAGATTTGCGTACGCTTTTCCGCCACTCCCACTGATTCCCCATGTAGTACGCAAACTCAGACAACAGTCTCTCAAGATGAACCTGGTGGCTCCCTCATGGGCACGCCAACCATGGTTCACAACACTACTAGAGCTCTCAGTGGTTCCACACCAAAAACTACGCCTCTCCCCAACATTGCTAACGCAGAGCCATGGAGAGATAAAACACCCCGATCCAGGACAACTGAATCTAGCGATCTGGCTCCTGAAGTCCTAGAGTTCGGTTATCTTAACATTCCGCCAGACTGTATGAACATCATTAAAGAAGCCAGACGCCCTACTACTAGAGCTTGCTATGCAGCAAAATGGAAAAGATTTGTCATCTACTCCAAAAATAATAAAATTGATCCACTGGATGCTTCCATCCAGGACATCATTTGCTATTTGCTACACTTACAAAGATGTAATCTAGCATATTCATCCATACAATTACATCTAGCAGCGCTCGCCGCTTATTTACAAAACAGACAACATTTGTCATTATTTAGAGTACCTGCAATTAAAGCCTTTATGGAGGGACTTAAAAGACTAATTCCTCCCAGACTGCCACCCTCTCCAGTGTGGAATTTAAACATTGTCCTTACCAGGCTCATGGATCCCCCATTTGAACCTCTACATAAATGTGAACTTCAGTTCCTCACATGGAAAGTTGCTTTCCTTGTCGCAATTACCTCGCTCAGAAGAGTAAGCGAGATCCAGGCTTTAACCATACAAGAACCATTCTTACAAATACATCATAACAAAGTGGTTCTCAGAACAAATCCAAAATTCCTTCTCAAAGTCATTTCTGCTTTTCATCTTAACCAATCGGTTGAATTACCGGTGTTTTTCCAAAACCCAGACTCTGTAGCACACAGAGCTCTTCATACACTAGATGTCAAAAGGGCACTACTTTACTACATTGACAGAACCAAGCCCTTTCGCAAAACAAAACAACTGTTTGTAGCCTTTTCCCCACCTCATAAAGGTAACCCCATCTCCAAAGCTGGGATCGCACGGTGGATAGTAAAATGCATTCAAATATGCTACCAAAAGGCTAAACGGACATTGACAATTCCCCCTAGAGCGCATTCAACATGCAAACTAGGGGCCTCCATGGCATTCTTAGGAAACATTCCCTTAGATGACATATGTAAAGCAGCTACATGGTCTACACCACACACCTTCACCAAACACTATTGTGTTGACGTGCAGGCAAAACAAGCTTCTGTAGGCCAGGCTGTTCTCAAAACATTGTTTCAATCTACTGCAACAGATACAGGTGACCACCGCTAAGGGAGACACTGCTGTACAGTCTATGCACAGTGTACACTCTGCAGCTCATATGCCTCGAACGGAAAATGCTACTTACCAGTATGCATCTGTTCTTGGCATGTAGAGCTGCAGAGTTGTACACGCCCACCCGCCTCCCCGGAACCTGTATCTGTTACAGTATTATCTTAATTAGATACATTCACATGGACATCTCTTACTTCTTACTAACTCCATCTTTTCCCATCATGGCGAAAAACAATCTGAGGATGGAGTCGATGCCCATGCGCACTATCGTCCAAGGGAGGAGTCACCTATCGCGTGACTACAAAAGACTCTTCCAAGACAACAAAGTGCAAGCATCCGAGCCCAACACCAGATGGCGATCTATGCACAGTGTACAACTCTGCAGCTCTACATGCCAAGAACAGATGCATACTGGTAAGTAGCATTTTCCTTTCCAGACAACTGAAACATCTACTAGTTAGCCACCGCTTTGGGAGAATACTGCTATATATTCTATGCAAAGCATGTGTATCTACAGCACACATGCCTCGAACGGATTATGTTACTTACCCAGTAAGCATCTGTTCTTGGCATGTAGAGCTGTAGATACACATGCACCCACCCTCCTCCCCGAGCACCTGTAGTTGTTGCAGTTCTCATTATTTACATTCTCTATGCATGGACATCTCTTTACTACTCACTTACTCCATTCTCTCACTTTTGCGGGAAACAATCTAACAATGGAGTTGATGACCAGGCACATTATCACCGAAAGGAGCAGTCCCCTTACCTCGTGACTGGAAAGACTACTACGAAGAAAAACAACTTGCAAACATCCAGACCCAACACTAGATGGCAGCCATGTGAATCTACAGCTCTACATGCCAAGAACAGATGCTTACTGGGTAAGTAACATAATCCATGTTGACCTAGAAAATGAAGAGGTGCTGAAAGACCCAAAGAATGTATGCCCACAGTGCTGCAGAGTCAGTGGTGGTCGAGCCAAAGATTTCAGACTCTTAGGACCCTAAAACAATCTCTACTCCAAGGCAAGTGACAGTTGGAGACTAAATCAATGGAGCCGCACAGGTCGAAAGCAAAAGACACTGACTGGGACAATCCTTCATACTCAAACTCAACTCAAAGCGGTTTTGCAGGGGGATTGGGGGGGTAGGAAAGATGAAGATTTAAAGGATTAAGTCAGTTTGGCTCCTAAAAAGGAAGCCTGCCTTGTATAGTGGAAAAAGTGCCTGCTGGAAATCTGGCTAAGTTTCAGGAATTAAGCGAGAGGTCCAGTCATCCATTATAACCATGCCTTTCTCTGGTAAGTCTTTTTGGAGCAGCAGCGTATGACTCTTTGGTAACAGATGATGGACAACATGGCCAAGGCAATAGAACCCTATAATTTAGACAATCGTTCATTGGTGGCATTACTCCTACAGTGGGGAGAGAGTTTCCAA
The DNA here is from genome assembly GCA_963921515.1 of Calotriton arnoldi. Taxonomy (NCBI): domain Eukaryota; kingdom Metazoa; phylum Chordata; class Amphibia; order Caudata; family Salamandridae; genus Calotriton; species Calotriton arnoldi. The sequence continues at coordinate 674,835 of CAWUFW010009159.1, forward strand.
CACGCTTCACAACAAGCTGATGGTGAGCCACCAGGTAAGGGCGAAGCACACAATGACAAATTCAACCACAGTAGAGCCATTCATTTCAAGCAGAGCCAGGGCAAAGGTTGAAACCTCCATAGGGTTGGCTACAGCCACCAAATGACTTGCAAAAGAAAAGCCCAGTTACCAACTGTAGGGAGCAGACGAAGGTTTCCTCAAGGAAAGGGGGAGAAATTACCTCTGACAAATGGTACTCAATATCTTAAAACTCAGCTACTGTATAGAACTGGAAAAATATACCACTGAATGTCATGCTAAATGTAGGAAGCTGGCTCTTTGTATGATATAACAAAATGAGCTATGTCGTGCAGAGTCCAGGGGTTCTCTTGTGAGTGAACAGGGGCTTGCTCTAACAATCCAAAGGTGCTTTTCTAGGGAGCAGTGTGGTAGAGCAGCCTTGGGCTTATCAAAGGGGAGTGTTAGCCATTCACAAATACACACAATAGTCAATAAGTGAGACACATGACTCAGTAAGGAGATCCACACCAATTTATGAAAATAACATGTATCTTTATATATATTTCGGCACCAGAAGCAATTTATTCAGGTAAGTCCATTTTTCAAAAGAAATACTTTTGTATTTAAAAAGTAGACACTGCAATTTCCAGAAGTTGCAATGTCTTCCTTTGGGAGGAAGAATAAGTACGTCATTCAGGTACAGCGACTTGCGTGACCAGTCTGCAGAAGTTGAGGTGAGTGATGGACAAGGTCCAGGGCAGCACCAGCAGAAAACCACCAGGGTGGCCGGGAGCAGGGTGCAAAACGGGTTTGGGTGTCCAATGTCACTATGGGTATCAGTCTTCGTTTAAAGAGGCTGCAGGCTTTGACCGGGGGGCAGTCAGGCTGAACCAACAAGGGGGTCCTCAGCCCTCATGATGCTCAGGGCTTTAGAGACACCTTCGGTCCTCTTCTCCACAACTGATGGGTGCAGAGGTGTCTTTAGGAGTCTGGTTTTCCTTACCATGAGCAGTCGCGGTAGAGGGGGCCTGCATGCAGAGGCTGCAGGCGACGTCAGGGAGTCCACGAGAGGTGAAACCACGCTGGAATCACTGGAGGGCTGGAGGACCACGCTGACCACGTTGGCCCACTTCAACTCTGGCTTGGAGCAACCGGTGTGGTGGCTTTAGGCATCTGGTTTTGGTGGTCTTGAAGTCCTCTCGGATCTCTTGGGTTGCTGGCAGGGACGCAGGTTTCTTGGTTCCTGGGTGAAGTACTGGCTATGGAGACACAGCAGCTGCAAGACGATGTTTTTTTTTTTTGGGCGCTGTTGTTGAAGTCCGCAGGCAGACCTGCAGGGTTGGCACCAAGTTGTAGGAAGCTGGCTCTGTATATACTATACCAAAGTAAGGTATAGTGTGCAGAGTCCAATGGATCCCCAAAGGTACAGCAGAAGCTAAAGTAGATAATACCATACTCTTTTGTGGTAGTTTGGTTGAGCAGGCAGGCTTATCAGAGGGTAATGTTAAGCATTTGTTGTACACACACAGGCAAGAAATATCACACATTCAAAGACTGAATCCAGAACCAATTGTTTGTATGAAAAGTTAAGTTCTTTTATTTCTAGAACCAAGGTTTACTTAATAGCAGGTAAGTTGAACTTTTCATACAATTTTACTTTGCAAAATACAGTGAGTACTGGTTTTGTAGTAACAGGCAGATTACTTTTGCTGCAGTGGAGAAAACGTTCTGTAAGCTGTAGAGAAACCTGAGGGCTGGGGTTGGCAAAGGTGGGCACACCTCCCTGCCTGGCTAGGTTTTCCGCTGGTTCTCGTGCCCAAAATGAGGGTCAGAACCGGTGGGAGCCAGTTGCTGATAGCAAAAGGCTGGGGGTAGCTAACAAAGGTCAGCAGGCCTTTGAAGCTCCATCTTCGAATATCCTGCCCATCCTGGGGAGGAGGCATGACACCTGCCCAGGATATGCTTTGTTTCCAGACCCAGAGAGCGGAGGCTCTCTACCCAGGGGTCCAGAAACCTGTCTGGGGTGGCAGATGGCTGGGAGCCAGTCAGGAACCACACCAGAGTTGATCTATTTTCAGTTGCCCTCTGAGTGTATTTTTCAATAAATCCCACACTGGCATCAGTGTGGGTTTAATGTGCTGGGAGGTTTGATACCAAACTTCCCAGACTTCAGTAAAGCCATCATGGAGCAGTGGAGTTCGTGTTAACAAACTTCCAGCCCATGCACTCAAAATGGCTCCACTGCACTTACAATGTCTGTGAATGGCACAGACACTGTTGGGGCATATTGCTCCTGCAGCTATTCCCTCACCTGGGTATGGTGTACCCTGCCTTTAGGGCTGATAGGCCTGCTAGAGAGGTGGCTTACCCATGCCATAGGTAGTGTTGGGCATGGCACACAGGGATGTGCCATGTCGACTCTTCAGTTTGGTCTGCACCAAAACACGCACCCTGCAATGGCAGGGTGTGGGTGTTAAGGTGAGGGGTCTCTAAGGGTGGCACAATACATGCAGAAGCCCCCTCTGGTCACAAGGCCCTTGGTACCAGGGGTACCTTTTACAAGGGACTTGCATGTGGCCCAGTAGTGTGCCAATTGTGGGTACAAACGTACACTTTTGAGAAAGAACACAGGTGCTGGGGTGTGGTTAGCAGGATCCCAGCACACACTGTCAAGTTGGCATCTGGCAAAAAGTTGGGGGGTTACCATGCAAAAAGGGGTACTTTCCTACACAAGTCAGTTGCTGGGTCTTCCGTTCTTGCGGTTTACAACTCTGCACGTCCATCCTCTTTCGTCAGCAGGATCTTTTTCTAGTGCCAGGGTCTCCCCTAAATACTGAATTTAGGAGCGTTAGGGAAGTATAGGGTAGTAGCCAATGGGCTACTGACCACTGGGGTCACTACGCCCCTATATGACCACTTCCTGTGAGAAGTGATCATAACCCTGTCCCAGAATTCCTAAGTTTTCCAACACAAAGATGACTAACTCTGAAAAGTTGTGTCCATCCAAGATTAAGCCATGCCACCTTGGGTGTTACTATCCTGGGGGTGGGCACGCCTACCTGACTAGCTACTTTTCCCGCCTATCCAGGTGCCAAAGGGCTCTGGACAAAGGGGGGTCTGCTTCTCCTGTGAGGGGAGCTAGACTTGCTGTAGGAAGCTGGCTCTGTATATGATATTGCCACTAGGTGGTAATACCGTGCACAGACTCCACGGGTTCCCCAAAAGTGTACAGGGCTCAATGTAAAACCCAAAGTGGTAGTGTGAGCGAGCAGCCTTAGGCCTAACCGAGGAGTTTGAGACATTTATTGCACAACAGTGATCAATAATGGACACCCGACTCTAGAAGGAGATCCAGACCAATTTTATAAAAATGTATACCTTGTTTGTACTCTATTTTAAGACCCAGGTCTTCGTAATAAGCTAAGTTTTTAATTAAAAATACTTTTCACTTTCAAAAATCGACCCTTAGAAACGTTTTCACACAATACATTTTCTTTCTTTTTTCCCCATAGTTTTATATAGCCCGAACTTGACCCGAAGGTATCAGAGCGCTTTACATGAGCACCAGTTGCGTTACATGAGGACACATTCATTTTTGTTTGGCACGGGGAGATGAAGTGATTTGCCCAGAATCACAGGATGTTGCGCATCCTTTCCTGAGACTCGAACTCAGTTCTCCATATTTGAGGTTGACCGCCCTAGCCATTAAGCCGCATCCTCTCCCCATTGTTATCCTATGGGGAAAGCAATATTGAGGTTAAACAGGTAAGTATTTAACTTACAATCTCAGTCTTCGTAGCCTGAAGTCCGCAAGTTCAAGGGGTCGGGTAAGTACCAAAACCTCACCACCAGCTGCACGGGCGGCTGGGTGCAGAGGTCAAAATCGGTGTTCGATCCAGTGGAGACAGAGGGTGCCTGGAGCCACACTGTTTGAATGCAAGTTAATCGGTTGCAGGGGCCAAGCTTTGGGGGTTAGGTCAAGCACAGAGGGGGGCCTCAAAGCAGCACCAAACGTACACCATCCGCAGCACAGGGCGGCCAGGTGCAGGGTAAAATTTCTATATCTGGCGCCCAATGGTTTTAATGAGGATTCTTATGACAGCAAAGAGGTTGCAGGAGTGGCACCGGAGGTTGTAAGTGGAAGACGAATGACAGCAAAGGTAAGTTGGGATGTAGGAGGTCGTAGGGGCACACTCTGCTCAGCTCACCAAGGCCCAGGGGCTTCAGGTGCAGGGGTGCCTTTCGATGTCCGTCTTCTTACCGGAGCCAGTCGGGGGAGCCTCTGGATGCACACTGCAGATGCCGTTGTGGAGGGCAGGATAGGTCAGCCAACGCTGGACATGAGGTCAGGATTGCCGGGGAGACTTCACTGCACAGGTGAGCCACTCAGGCTCTGGCCGGGTGCAGAGTGGGCAGGAGACGTGGATCCTGAATCTTTTCGAGTAGGTTTCTTCTGGACAGGTCCACTGTCCACAGGAGATTGGAGTCTTTTTTGAAGGCAGCAGTCCCCCCAGGGGTTTTGGAAGTTGCTGGCTGCAAGACTGGTTGCTGGGTCGTCGAAGCAGGAGACAGGCCGGTAGAGCTGCGGCCAAGGCAGTTGTCGCCTTCTGCTGCAGGGTGTCTTCTTTCTTCTTGGGTTGTCAGATCTGAGTGCCAGGTCTGGGGGAGCCACCTAAATACTAAATTTAGGAGGCGGTTTATGGGAGTAGCAGGTAGGGCCAATGGGTACCTTACCTGGGGTGACTACTCCCTCTATTATGCCACCCTCCTATGGGAGGGGGCATAGACCTAGCCCTGTTTGGCGGGGCTGTAAGTTGTACTTGACCTCACTTCTCTCACCTTAGGGGTGGGGTTGGCAGAGGTGAGCACACCTATCTCTTTGAATGTTCCTGCCCAAGTGCGGGTGTAAACCAGGGGCTGCCATCCGCTGCTAGCAGAGGCTGGGGGGGTCACATAAAGGTGGCAGGCATTTAAAGCTTCCTTCTTCGAGCACTGGCCCATCCTAGGAAAGGAGGCATGACACCTCTGCCCAGGATGTGCATTGTTTCTGGTCCCAGAGAGCAGGGGTGCTCTACCCAGGGGTCCAGAAACGTGTCTGGCTGCCTACAGTTGGTCAGAGACCACACCAGGGTTGATAGTGATTCATGGGGCACCTCTGAGGGCATGATGCAATAAATCCCACAGTGGCAGCAGTGGGGATTTATTGTAAGGAGTAGTTTGGTACCAAACACTCCTGTGTTCAGTAAAGCCATCATGGTGCTGTGGAACTCGAGGTGTCAATTTCCCAGCCCATGTACTCTGTATAGCTTCCCTGGCACTTACAATATCAGGAAATGGGGCCCAATATTGTAGGGGTGTAGGAAAATAGGATCTGCTTTCATGGTTACCCCCATATTTTGCTGGTGTCAGTATGTTTTGTTTTTTTTACTAGTCTGACCACGTCCCTGCTAATCAGGAACCCAGTCACTGTGCTTCCTCCCTAAATTTGACATGGTAAGTACTTCTGTACCTCCACAATTGGCTACTGGTGTACCCCTGTAAGTCCCTAGTATATGGTACTGAGGTACCCAGGGCATGTGTACACCAGGGCTCCCCCATGGGCTGCAGCATGTATTTTGCCACCCATGAGAGACAACTAGGCCTACCATTGCAGCATGTGTAAGCTGGTGCTATCACCACTTACGGCAGATGTACGTTTTCTTATATCTGAGGTCACTACACTTAAAACCTATGTCACCCCTAAGGCATGCCTTTCAATCCTGAAGGCAGGGTGATGAGCTATAAGTGTGTGGGTGCCCCTGCATGAGCAGAGCACCTCTACAAACCCCGGAGTCGATTCTCCAGGCTTTGTAAGTGCGGTCTACCATTTTGATACATATAGTGACCATCCGTCATTACGCGATGGCTAACTATATAGTGGCTGTGCCAAACCCGGGCATGTTTGGTATCAAGCATGTTGGAATCATACCCCAACACCGTTACTGGTGTTGGAGGTATAATTCCATGCACTGATGGGGGGGGCGGGGGAGGCTTCTCTGGGAACAGCCTTCCAGGGTCTTCCAGCAAACTATTGCTGCCGCCGAGCCCAGACATGATTCTGCCCTCCTGCTGCTGAGCTCAAGCAGTGGAAGGTAGAACAATAGGTTTCCTGTCGGAGGGAGGTGTGACCACCTCCCAGACAGGACTTATTGTACTGGGCTGGGGGCGCTTGCCAGCGCCACCAGCATGCTTTGAATGGCCTTCCTTGCATACTCCGGTTTGAGCCAGTTCAGGGAGCCCCTGGCTCCTGCTCTGGCACGAAACTGGACAAAGGACATTGGAGTATCCTCCCCTCTGTCCAGCCCTTCCTCTGGGAGGGACCCCTTAGTCGTTTCAACCCTTTCCTTGGGGTAGTTAAGGGTTCACCTGTGGGTGGCCCTTCAAATTTGTCGTGGAACAAGACTCAAGCCTGAAACCACATCACTCTTTGACCGTCTGGACACTTGGACTGCGCCTGGAACCAAGACTGCATCAAGGAAGACTCCTGCTGCTCCTGGTCTTTCTGTTCTGCAAGTCTTCTTTGTCGTCTGTCTGTGCTTCTTCCAGGATCTTCAACAGACCTCTGGGCATCAGGGACACCTGAAGTAATCTCCCTTGGAGTGCAGGCACCGCAACAAAGTTGACCGGTCTGCTGCTCCTGACGTCCCATGGACTTTTAAAGGCTCAGCAACACAGGTTTTGGTTCTGCAACTCCCCTGAGGCCTAACCTGTCCTCTGAGCAAGTTTGAGGCCAGGATCCTTCGTTGGAACCGAACTCCTGTGCACCGCATCGACTTGCCTTTGCCAGGGCTTGTTGGCTCTGCCCTCCAAAGATCTTCGGGCTACAAGAAGCTCCATCCTCCAGCATCTCTTCCTGCCAAGTACAGCGTCTTCACTGCATCCTCTGCACCGTGGGCTTCCTTCTTGGTGAGCTGCTCGAGGTCCTCTTGCGACTCCTGTGCCTTCAGCCTATGGGTCCTCCTGAGGGTCTTCTCCTGCTTAAGTGGGCTCCCCTGCTTGCTTGGGGCCTGCTCTGACTCTCCTGCTTGTCGTGAGTCCCTTGGACCTTGCTGATCCCAACGTTGCTCCTTCACTTTCCACGCCTGTTGCAGCTTCCAAGGTTTGTTGGTGCTCCCGCCGGACACCAGCCCTCTAGTTCTCAACTTCGGAAGTGGGACAGCTTGTGCATGGCTCCTGGTCTTCCTCAGCATCACATAGTCCTTACAGCTGAAGCGACAAGGTCGCCGTCATCACTCCTGCATCTTCAGACATCGGTGGACATTACTCTCCTGTGCCTCCTGGTCACCTCCGAGTGGCATAGACTCTGTCCCCTAAGCTTGCAGGTTCTTCACTTCAAGAATCCACCCTTGGATTCCACCGTACTCTTGCATAGTCTTTGCCAGCAGCGTCTTTTCTGAAGTCCTCCATTGGGCTCTACGGCGATTTCTGACATCACTTCGCACCGATGCACCCGGATTCCCTGGTGTAGGTATCCTGGGGTATCCATGGGTGGGGTGACTCCAACTTTGTCTTCCACTGGGTTTCTTCAGGGTCCACTGGGAAGGGTCCTTCATAACTGAAACCACAACTTTCCCGTTAACTTCTATTGAGTATGGGGCTGTTTTTTCACTCTGCACACAGCCTCCATGGCGTTCCTGGATAAATGCCTTGGGTGGTTCCTTAGGTCCCCAGCTCTTCTGAGTTTCCTAGTCCAAGTCCCGACTTTGGTCGCAGTTCACATTCCACTTTTTAGTATATGGTTTGGTCTCCCCTGGAGACCACAGGGTACTTACCTATTTGCAACTGAAGTATTGTTGTGTATTTGTGTTTATCTCCGGGCAGGAGATATACCAGTGTGTTATTGAGTGTTGTGTAATACATAGACATATTTTTATATATACACTGTGTGGTTCTTTTTCATTTAACCTACACTACTTGAATAGATCTGGTAAAACAAGCTGCTTAACACTAAAATAAGTGTGCACCATATACTAAGCCGGTCTCCTACAAGGGGCATATCTGCTCATGCGGACATGTCTTCACCTGTAGTATTGTGCACCCTGCCTTAGGACTGTGAGGCCTGCTAGAGGGGTGACTTACTGATGCAGTCAGGCAGTGGTAGCTGGCATCACACCCAGGCAGGGTGCCATGTCGACTGCCATTTTCTCCCTCACAGAGGCATGCAGGCTGCGAGGGCAGTGGCATGGTCCCAGTGAGGGGGGGGTGGGGGATCTCCAAAGGACCCTCTTCAGCCCTCAGGCTCTAGGTACCCAGGGTATCATTTACCAGGGACTTACAGTGGGCAGAAGTACCAATTGGAGGTTTGTTTTAGGGAAAGAGCACTGGCACAGGGGACCTCGTTGGCAGGAACCCTGTGCACTACATTTGAGACCACATCAAAACCAGGCACAAACAAAACCAGGCACAAAGTGAAGGGCTAACCATGCAAAAGAGGCACTTTCTCACACTTTAATTTCAAAGGCGGCAGCTTCTTTGAAGCTCCCCTGCCCTGGAATGCTAATCAGCAGGTCATCCTGTGGGAGGGGGTGTTAACACCCTCTTCCCGAGCAAGCTTTGTTTCTGACCTCCTGAGAGCAAAGGCTCTCACCCTTGGGGGTCAGACAATCCTCCATGGTGGCAGGCTAGCAGAATACAGTCAGCCAACACACCAGGGGCTGGTAGGTTTTCAGAGGGCACCTGTAAGGTGCCCTCTGTGTGCATCTATTAATTAATCCAACACTGGAATTAGTGTGGGTTTATTAATACGAGATGTTTGATACCAAACATCCTTATTTTCAGCGAAGCCATCATTTTAGCTGGGAAATTTCTTTTCACCAGTGTCCAACACACGTTTTAAAATGGCTTCCCTGTTCACTTGCACTGGCAGTAATGGAACTGACCAGCACAGGGGCATATCTACTCATGCAGGTATGCCCTCACATTTAATATTAAGCACCTGCCTTAGGGATGTAGGGCCTGCTGTAGGGGTGACTTACAAATATTACCTGCAGTGTTGGGTGAGATGGCACACAGGCATGTCATGTGTGTTCACTTTTGTCTGCACCAAAATACACAACCTGCAATGGCAGTCTTGCATGTGTTCGTGAAGGGTCCCTTAGGGTGGCACAATTTGTGCTGCAGACCTTAGGGACCGTCTTTAGTACCTCAGGCCCTAGGTACTATGGGTTCCATTTACTAGGGATTTAGAGTGCTAAAGATATTGCCAATTGGGAGAAACAATTATACATCTTTGGGGAAAGAATACTGGTACTGGGGACCTGGTTAGCAAGAACCCAGTGCACTTCAGTGAAAGTTGCATCAAATACAAGGCAAAAAGTGGGAGGTAATTGTAAGAAAGTGCCCGCTTTCTGCATTGTTGCCCCCACTTTTTGCTGAACTGCTGATGTACTTTGAGTGTGCCCTGGGCTCCTGCCAATCGGGTACCCAGGGCCTCTGTTCTTTATCTAAAACTGTATTGAAGACAAAACCCAGTTGGCACTTTCTGGCCACAGGTCTGCCCCTGGTAAATGGTACCACAGGTGCCCAGGCACTGTGACCAGGGAAGGCCTCTAAGGGCTGCAGCACGTATTGTGCCACCCTTAGAGGCCCTGTACCTTTACACTCACACACTGCCTTTGCAGGCTGCGTGTTTTGGTGCAGAACAAAGTGAAGAGTCGACATGGCATGCCTACAACCCACTTCTCTGGCATAGATCAGCCACCCCTCTAGCTGGGTGCACTATACCAGTGGTGAGGGTACAGGTGCCAATTCTTAGACATTGTAAGTGCAGTAATGCCATTAAGAGTATATGGTGCTGGGAGTTTGTCATTACGAACTCCACAGTACCATAATGGCTTTACTGAAAACTGAGAAGTTTGGTATCAAACTTCTCAGCACATTAAACCCACACTGATGCCAGTGTGGGATTTAATGAAAAATACACACAGAGGGCATCTTAGAGGTGCCCCCTGAAAAATGACATCACACTAGTGTCCAGGCTGAGTGGCTGCTTCCCAGCTGCCACCACCAGACATGCCTCTGGACCCCTGGGTCGAGAGCCTGCTGCTCTCGGGGGTCTTAATGCACATCCTGGGACAAGGTGCCAAGCCTCCTCCCCCAGGATGTGCAGGGTCCACAAAGAGGAAGCTTCAAAGGCTTGCCGCCTTTGTGAGCTTCCCCAGGCCTTTTGCTGTTCCCAGCAACTGGTCCCCACTGGTTCTGACCCCTACTTTGGGCGGGAGGACCAGTGGGAAAACCAAGTGAGGAAAGGAGGTATGCGCACCTTTGCCAACCCCACCCCTCAGGTGGGGGAGGTGAGGTGAAGCACAACTCTGTCCCCACCATCTTGCAGATGGGGGGGACCCAGCCAACCAGAGTGAGGCATATGCCCCCTCCCACTGGAGGGTGGCATAATAGGTGGTGTACCCACCCCAAGGAAGGGACCCATTGGTCCCAACCTTTTACTTAACTGTAACGCCCCTAAATCTAGTATTTAGGGGCACCCCTGAACCTTGCCTCCGCAGACAAGCAACGACCAAGAAGAAAAGAAGGACCGAACAGCCATGCCGAAGCTAAGAAGAGGATGACGCCCACTGACCTGGCCCCACCTCTACCGGCCTGTCCCCACCTCAAACCTGCAGAAGCGAAACTCCTGTGTGTCCTGCAGCCAGCAACCTCAAGAACCCCGAGGACCTGCCCTGCCTTCCAAAGAAAAGACTTAGTCTCCCATGAACACCGGATTTGTTCACCCACAGACTCCAGCTCTGGCCAAACCCGCGAGTCTGCACCCGTCGCCCCCGGCCTGCTTTCGAGTGGCCCAACACTATGAGGAGGTCTCCCCGGCGATTCTGACCTTAGATCTGGTGATCTCTGACCTGCCTCGAAACTCCCAACGAAGCCTGCAGCCTCTTTCTGGAGGATCCCTGCGACCGAAGCTGGTAAGAGCAACCAGACGCCTAAAGACATTCCTGCACCCGAAGCCCCACGGCCTTGGGTGGCCCAACCTACGGTGTCCCAGCATCCCCAGTCATCCCCACTTACCTCTCCAACCGGTGGTCACCTCCAGAAGATCTTCGTCCCCGAGCCTGCAGTCTTTGTTGAAACCGGAGAATCCCCATTGAAATCAACAGGGCACCAGACGCCAAACCAGCACCCTGCACCCAGCAGCCCCTGCGGGTGCACTTTTTGTGCGAAACAGGATCCCCCTTTGCCCTGAGCCAAGCACCAGGAGCTTTGCTCCCACAACCCAGTGGTCTGCTCGTAAGCAGCCACCAACCGGAGGATAACATTGGGCCTCAGCACTCTGCACCCGGCCGCCCTTGTGCCACTGAGGGTGTAACAAGTGTGCATCCTCGACCCTGGGGGAACCCTTGTTCTAACCCCAGAAACTCGACTACAAAGACCGAGTACTTACCTGGTAACCGATAACTTAATTTCTCTCCATAGGAATCCATTGACTGTTTTTCTCTGAAAAATGTTTTAAGTGTGGAGTTGATTTGTATGGAAACCTGAAAAATGACAATTGTGCAAAACTGATTTTACTTACCTTTTCTCTAGGAAATGTCCCAGTGTAATATCTAGGCATATCACTCTGCGTAGAAAAAGTAGCTTAAAAAAGTAATCTGTACAGTAATTTCAATACTTTGACTTACCTGTATTTCAAAGAACTGCATTTGAACTTGCATTCACTAGTAAACACTGCATAATATTTTGCAAAGCATTTATTTCACTTACCTGTGCCAGGCTTGGTTCTAGAAATAAAATAACTTAACCCCTTCGCTGCTAGGCCTTTCTTCCCCCCCCCCCCCCCCCCCCCCTCCCTGTGCTAAGCCTTTTTTTGGCTATTTGGGGTAGTTCGGGCTTAGGCCCCTGTAACTGTTTGACCACATAAAAGTATCCACGCCAAATTTGCGTCCTTTTCTTCCAACATCATGGGGATTTTAAAGGTACCCAGGGTTTGTTGATTCCCCTGGAGGGGACCCAGAAATTAGCCAAAATACAGCTACTTTTTGGTTTTTTTTGGAAAAAGGGAAAAAAGTGCTGCAAATAAAAGCGTCTAGTTTTTTCCCTGCAGATGGTATCAACAAAGGGTTTGTGGTGCTGAAATCACCATCTTCCCAGCTTTCAGCGACTGTGAGAAAGTGCCATCTTTCTTGCATGGTATGCCCCCACTTTTTGCTGAGATGCTGATGTGCTTTGACTGAGTGTGCCCTGGGCTCCTGCCAACCAGGTACCCAGGGCCTGTGTTCCTTCCCTAAAACTGCATTGATACCTACACCCAATTGGCATCCCTGGCCACAGGTCAGCCCCTGGTAAATGGTACCATGGGTACCCAGGGCACTGTGACCAGGGAAGGCCCCTAAGGGCTGCAGCACTTGTTGTGCCACCCTTAGGGACCCTGTACCTTTACACACACACACACACACTGCCTTTGCAGGCTGCGTGTCTTGGTGCAGAACAAAAGCGAAGAGTCGACATGGCACACATCCCTGTGTGCCATGCCTACAAGCCACTGCCCTGGCCTAGGTCAGCCACCCCTCTAGCTGGGTGCACTATGCCAGTGGTGAGGGCATAGAGGCATGAGCCCTGTGTCCCTACAGTGCCCAAGTCCATTCTTGGGCATTGTAAGTGCAGTGCTGCCATTAAGAGTATATGGTGCTGGGAGTCTGTCATTACGAACTCCACAGCACCATAATGGCCCCACTGAAAACTAAGAAGTTTAGTATCAAACTTCTTAGCCCATTAAACCCCCACTGATGCCAGTGTGGGATTTAATGTAAAACGCACTCCAGAGGGCATCTTAGAGATGCCCCCTGAAACTAACCCGACCTCCAGTGTCCGGACTGAGTGGCTGCCCAGGCTGCCACCACCAGACATGTTTCTGACCCCTGGGTCGAGAGCCTCTGCTCTCAGGGGCCTGAAAGAATGCGCATCCTGGGGCGAGGTGCCAAAGCCTCCTCCCCCAGGATGGGCAGGGGGAGCTTCAAAGACCTGCCGCCTTGCACTTGCTGCTTCCAGCAAACTGGTCCTCACTGGTTCTACCCCCACTTCTGGCGGGAGAACCGGCGGGAAAACCAGAGGCAGGAAATGGGTTGTGCCCACCTCTGCCAACTCCACCCCTAAGGTGGGGGAGACGAGGTGAAGCCCAAACTCGAGTCCCCGCCATCTTGAGGATGGGGGGACCCAGCCAACCAGGGACAGGCTCCTGCCCCCTCCCACTAGAGAGGAGCAGAATAGGGGTGTACCCACCCCAGGGAAGGGACCCATTGGCCCCTGCCCTTACCTACCTGTAACCACCCCTAAATTTAGTATTTAGGGGCTCCCTGAACCTTCCTTCCTCAGTTCCCGAATCCAAAAACAAGAAGAGAAGACGAAGCAAGAAGACCAGCCGTGCAGCTGCTAACAAGGAGGCGACGACAACTGACTTGGCCCCAGCCCTACCGGCCTGTCGACCTCTGAACCTGCCTCCTGCGGAACCCCGGCCTCAGCAACCTCAAAAACCCCGGAGGACCTGACTTCTGTGCCACAGCCTTCAACCCAGGGACTCCCACGAGCAGTGGTACTGCTCAAAAGAACAAACTCCAAAAGACCCAGCCCTGGCACGGAACCGCGAAACCTGCACCCTCTGCACCCGCCGAGCCCGGCCTGTGCCTGAGTGAACCAAGACTTTGAGGACGTCCCCCGGCGATTCTGACCTGGAATCCAGTGCCCAAGGACCCTCCTCGACGACCCAGACGACGCCTGCAGCCTCAGGACAAGGGACCCCTCCAACCGCGACCAGCAGGGGGTAAGATTTCCCGACCTCAAAGACACCCCTGCACCCGGCGCCCCACGGCCCCCTGTGCCCAACTCCTGGGTGTCTACCTATCCTCCAAGATCCCAACTTACCTCCCAAAGTGTTGGTCGCCCCTGAAGAATCACCGTCCCCGAGCCTGCAGCCTTTTTCACCGTCCAAGACCTCCATTGGTTAACATTGAGCGCCCGACGGCTCAAAGCACCCTGCACCCAGCCGCCCGAGTGCCCCTGGAAGTGCAACCTCTACCCTAACCTACTTCCCCATTTGCCCTGGGCAAGTGACCAGGAGCCCAGCTCCCACAGCCGCGTGGCCTGCTTGCCAGCAGCCACCAACCCGAGGCCCCCTGCCTGCCATAGGATAACATTGGGCCTACTCACTCTGCACCCGGCCGCCCCTGTGCCGCTGAGGGTGTAACAACTGTACTTACCTGATACTGGGGGACCCCTGAGTCTATGCCCAGAACCTTAACTCTGCCAGTCGAGTACTTACCCAAAGACCGATAACTCACTTTCCTTCCATAGGGTAACACTGACTGGCTCGCACCTGGAATTTCTTCTAAGTGTGGAGTTTTGGAACTTTAAAATATTCACCTAAAATCAACCGAGTCACGAAACGAAAATACTCACCTGGCATTAGAAGAGGCCCCAGTGCTGGACCGGGGTGCCCAACACTGGCCCTAAAAAGTAATCCCAACGTTACTTACCGCTAACTCCATTTTCTTCCATAGGGATCCATTGACTGGTTTTCTGTGAAATTTCTTCTAAGTGTCTACTTTTGAAATACTAAAATATTGTTTAAAAATCACAACAGTAACGAATTCCGAACTACTCACCTGCTATCAGGAGAGACGTCAGTACTGCCTCTTTTAGGCTAGTACCAACCATGAAAAGTAATTTTTACCGTACTTACCAGTAACTCGAAATTCCTCTCATAGGATATCATTGCCTGCTTTTGTTGAAAACGTTTCTAAGTGTCGATTTCTGCATTTTACAAATATTCTTTAAAAATCGTGCCAATGATACAAACGTAATTACTTACCTGTTTTAGCTAGATACCCCAGTGCTGAACCCGAGAACCCAGCACTGGATTACAAAAGTAACGTAAACCTGCTTTGCTTGCAAACTGCATTTCCTTCCATAGGATAACATTGGTAATTTTACCCAGAAAAGTTTCTAAGTGTCGACTTTTGAAATACAGTAATATTCCTCAAAAATCACTACAATAACCAAAACGCTTTTTCTTACCTGTTTCCAGGAAGTGTCCCAGGACTGAATCCAGGATCCAGTCCTGTGGTTAGAAACGTAACCTACAAAGTCATTAATTGTAATTAATCACAATTTTCCATTAAGCTCAATGTTGCATTGTATTTGACCCTGCGTTGCCTCTTGCACCAACTGTGATTATTACCACCAACAAGTCTATTGCCTATTTTGTAAGGTGGCTAACCAGAACATCTCATACTGAGAAAGTATATTTTGACCCTATTGTTGGTTCTAAAATAAAACAAGCATATATTTTTTTATATACAAACCATTGGCCTAGAGTTCAGTTCTTGAGTGTGTGGCTTCATTTGCTGACTGAGTGTGTACAACAAATGCTTAACACTGTCCTCTGATACTGCCTTACTGCTCGACCAAGCTACCACTTTAGAGAGTAAGGTTATATCGAACTTTAGCCTCTGCCAAACCTCTGGGGACTCTGTGCACACTGAACCTTACTTTGGTGCAGTATATACAGAGCCACTTTCCTACAGCGACTGACAGGCTATTGTCAGAAAACCAAAATTATTTACAGTTTTTACATTTTACTGGGACATAGCCTATTTTTGCTATTTATTGTGCTTTTAACCTTCCAGTTAATTGTAGAAATGGGTATGAAAGCAATAATTGATCCTGGAAAGCTATACATTTCAGAAAAGTGGGCAAAATTCTGAATTCAGCAAGGGGTCGTTTGTGTAGATCCTTGAAGTTTTTTTTTTATAGAAACTAACAGTTGAAAATAGGAAATTGAAAATGAGTTAAAAAAACAAACCGCCATTTGTGCCAACGTTTTCACCTTCTAAGTATGACAGATTTTTTAAAGCAATATACCGTTACATCCGCTGGACCTTTCTGGTTGTGGGGATATATAGTACTTGTAGGTTCACCAAGAACCCGAGGAACCCAGAGCCAATAACTGAGCAGCGTCTTGCAATGGTTTTTTTATTGTGTATCGGGTATTATATAGCAATTCATTTGGGAAAATATAAACAGTGAAAAATCTGTATGGAAGACACCTATGTATTTCTGAAATTGGAACAAAATATAGCGTTAAACGGCTATTTGCACATCTCCGAAATTGTGAGTACCCATACTAGCATGTGAATTATAGGACATTTTTCAAAGTGACTTTTTTTTAATTTATACATTCTTTCATTTGGAAGGCAGAAATGCATTGAACGCAAGATCAGACAAAGTTATCAGACCTTGACCGCCCACTGTTGTAGGGATTCTGCACATACACAGAGCTATGCACAGGATAGTAGGACCTCGGAATATAGTGGTGAGCCAACCATATACCTTAGCACCTAACACCCCAATCCGACTAGCTTTAGCGTCTCCTTGGCAACAATGCTGCTAATTATTAGACAACCCAGAACACAGTATCTCTCTCAGGACTCGCAGAAGCAAGAACACCCTTTCATTACTCACTCATACTTGTCCACAACGTGCGTAATAAGAGACACTGTATGGTTTAAAATGTTTATTTTAACTAACGTGCTCTAAGGTACAGTACACGTGTCAGTACTATCAGCATAATGCATAAGAATAAAACAATAAGCATAGTTACAATTCCATAGAATATAAACGGGGAAAGCATTTCATAAAGCTGTAAATATAGGGCTAAATGAGTACACCACCCTCCCCGTGCTAGTAGCTGGTTTATTATAAAAACAGAAGACCTCTGGGCTTTGACTGGCAGACCCCCATACCTCAATATCTAGATGCAATGGTTTACATCATCAGACAAGCACAGCTCTTCTCTCTGGAAAGGTTTTTCTCCAAGTGTCTCCAACAGTGAAAATCACAATATTAAAGGCACCCGAATTCCTTCAGTGCAGTGGCATTCAGTGTTATGTCTAATTGCGAGGGGCTGACCAGATCAGCAAGAACAAGGCACATTGTTTTCCGACCTTGTACACAATGTGCAGACGCAACCCAAAAGCAACAGGAAAGAAGGTGAAAGGCAGATAGTCTCAAAATAGCAGAGGCTGGGGGGCACAAAGTAACGTGTGCAAAGAGGCATCATGGCAGCCAGGCCTAAGCTAACTTAGTAATGCAAGTCACAAGTCCACAAACCACACGACACACTCCCCTGGTCAGTCCATCGGTGAAGACATAGGACAATGACAGAGTTCAAATAGATGGAGCAGAATTGCAACGTCCGTGACTGAAGTGGTCTAATCGAAAGTCCAGCAATAGGGAGAAAAAAATTGATATAGAGCCAGAAAGGCCCAGGGAGGGAGGACTCCGAAAGCGGAGACCCCCTAATCCAAAAAAGTGTAAGTGCAGAAAAACGCCACACCTTCCAATAGGATATCGTTGGAATCGTCAGAAAAGAGATGCCATCCAGTCCAGCAAATCAAAACTGCATACATGTTCCTCGTAAGAGGGAGCAGCGAAAAGCAATGCGGGACAACTTGCGTGATACTCAATATAACTTTGTTGTAGGAGAGTCTGAGCAGCCGCCCAGACATCCCATTGTGCCAAAATTCCAAGTGCAGCCGCACGCGCCATATAGCCAGGACCGGAACAGTCTTGCTCATGGGCCTCTAAGGGACCCACCAACTGGACAAAATCCGGACGAGACAGAGACGTATTGGAGAGGCAGTAATCCAAGGTCCATGAGAGAGGACAGCGGATGCAAGACATCACAGGTTGCACGCAAGTGAAATACGCAAAGCGAAAAGAAAGTCTATATGACACACCGAGTCGCCAATGGCAGGACGCCGAAGGCTTCGAGGATGCGCTCACGGAGCGTCCGGAGTCGACCGTGGTCGAGGAGGGCCCCAGGAAGTGCAGCCATTGCGTAGCACACAGACCAAAAGCAAAACACCAGCCGCTAAGGCGATGATCAATGGAAAGCCACCAAAGATGCTGGAAAAAATGGAATGAATAAAAGCTGGTATTACACCAAAGATGGTTTGAAAAGAGGTTACAAGGCCAGAGCCCACAACTTTAAAAAAGTGCACAAGGCCTTCTGTGCGTGAAGCATTAAAAACACGGTGAATTAGTTCCCCGAAATGTTGTGGGAGGTTTGTGTTAAGAAGGGCCTGAATTTCACTGTGGGTACTCTCCACCTGGAGCATGTACGTCTCCCGGGCGGATGTGAGCATAACCTCCTGATTCAATAATAGCGCCTTTATTCTGCTCAATTTATTGAAATCTGCTTTCAAAGTCGGAATGGAAGGCCAAATGGAACCATCTACGATGACGTGCGGGGGAGGAAAAAGCACATTTTTGCAGCAGACAACCCTGTGAGAAACTGTTACAATATAGGGTATGCCGGCCAGCATGCCACAGCAGTCCTGATTATTCAGAAGGAGATAGCTACCATTTGCAAGCACAGTGAAAGTAGGAGAAATAGCAGGAGCAGGAATGCCTTTCAAAACACAAGCAAGATTCGGAGCCGAAACGTTGCAAGCTCCGTGCAATGTAATGTGTTTACAAACAAGAGAATGACCCACGGTAGAATCACACAACTCCCCCGTGAGAAAAACTTCCCTCCCGTCCTTAAGGCATTTATAAATGAAAGGCAGAGACCAAAGTTCATGCAGGAAAGCACTGCCTAAAGGCTGATAGCGGCCAACAGGATAATGTTTCATGCACGAACTGAATTCAAATAAAGAAAAAGGCAAAGCGATAACCCCGTGTACTAGCCACACAGCAGAATCTAGTTCCGCCACAGAGAACGGTAAAGGCTCTATCTTTTCAATATGTAACAGAGTGTATGCTGCATCTTTCATGGACATGAACTGCTGTTTCTCAGTTAAATTAAAAGGCAAGAATAAGGCAGACGTGTTCAAAAAATGCCAAGGAACCTTCCCCATTTTAAGTGTTTGCAAAGTCCATGCAAACTGCATTACTGAACGCAATTGATTTTGACCATGATATAACACAGAAACATCATCTTGTACAATATCAACGACAGAGGAAACAATATTCTCTAATGTGTAAATGCGGGAAGACAGGGTATTAATACTATTGTCAACAACAGCAAGCACCTTTTCTAAATTTGCTTGGTCTATTTCCCGAAGACGGGAAGCAGCTTCAATCTGCGAAAGCTTCCAGAGTTCATTATAAGTTTCATAAATGAATCTCTTAGGTCGAGGACCACGAGGCCCCAGAACAAAGTCGGACAGATCAATATTGCCTGATAGGAGTGATAAATGTTGTTTAACAGATTCTAATGAGTGCTGCAACCACTGCTTACACAACTTACCAACAGAATATGTAGTAACAGTACGAGAGTCTGAAAACCTGGGGTCCGGCCTATCCTGTTTGTAACCTTGATCCGTGTCATGAAAACGCATTTGACAGGCATCAGAGGCTATGGGCCAGGCCAACCAGGACGATTGAACAAACTCAGAAACATTAAACGAATTATTCTGAAATAATACCTGCAAATCTGTAAGGGACATGTTAAAGCGCAAGCTTTCGTTGGGAGTGGAAGATAATACAGGAATGAACGGGGCATTTAACTGTTTGGAGGTAGCCAAACCCCAACATGTTGTTTGAAATATGGAGCGATTTAAAAACAAAATTTGGGCCGGGATGAGGCAAGCACGGTGCAAGGCTTCTATGCCCTGCACCTGCCATGCTTTGGAACCCCAAATAGATTTCAAGTCAATGGTGTCCCGCCAATATTCATATCCACCCACGGCTAAGGCGTTCAAAAAGGAACCCGAATACAGCAATTTGGTGTGGGTCAACATGATTTTCTGAGTAGATGAAGAGTGCAATTTAAAATAATAGGAACCAGGATTAGATCTATTATAATCTGTAAAATAAGTAAACTTATTTCGAAGAGTTTGGGAGCTACCTGGCAAAGGGGTAGGACAATGTTTCCACTGGGTGTAATTAAAAGGACCCCTAAGGGTACTTGGTTTGTGGAGAAAATGGTTGCCCCAATGTTGGTAACAATATAATTCGGCATAATTTGCAGAATTCATGTACAAATCTTCGGCATTAAAAGAAGCATAATATCTCAAATCAGTAAATAAAGATTCAACTGTATGCAAATCCCAATCATCAGAATGAATATTACTTTTTACGATGTCCCCCATCGAAACACGAAGGACATTTGGTACATTAATAATTTCGGTTGGTCCATGAATTTGGAAGTTCACAGCATCCCATACGATGCCATCAGCAACTGGGAAAGCTGAAATGTTCACAAATGTGTGGTCACGCTTCATGATGTGAGAGGAAGAATGCGGAGCCAAAGTTCCAGCGACACAGTTCACAGCAGAGCGTTCTGGCAAATAGTGTCCATTGATGAGCAGAAAAAACACGGTGACAAAGCCAATGGACATGAACAAAAATATCAGGAAAAGTACCAACCAGATGTATGTCCATGGGGGGACTAAAAATTGTCTCTGAACCAGGATACAAAAATACTAAATTTGGATGGGACAAGTGATGAAGAGGAATCAGAGTCAAAAGAATAACGTGTTAGATTCAGTGGCGTTGTTGGTAAATGAGCCACGGACTCGTTTGCGGGGTAGGTATACTCAGTATCCTCGTTCCAGGGGGAATTCGAGCAGTCTTGTAGGGGATCAGGCATATCGACCATCACGAGAGCAACATCAGTGACCGTTCGTGTAGGAGGGCCACGAACATTTGTCCGGTAAATGACAGGACAAGAGACCGCTGGTGTAACACTATTCAGGATCGGCCAGATGTTGTAGTTTGACATTTTCCACTGAGATGTATCTGTTCTCTTTGCGACCAGAAAGGGGCGGTAATATGACTGTACGAGTTCCCTTCAAGCCAAGGACCGGAACTGGTGCACGATAAGAGGGTCCGAATTCTTTTTTGTTCTCCACCTTCTCTCGAACAAGTTCTCCAATCTTCGGAAGCCAGCCGGCAACCGGAATCTGCAGTGCAGCGTCTGTGGCTGAAGGTGACTGTGCAATTGCAAGTTTGTCTCGGGCTTCTTGTAAGTCCTGTAACATAGTAGAATGATTATCTACATCAAAGATGGCGGACTGCGCCGCCATGTCTAGACCATCAAGGTCGGGCACAAACATTCTTATGCCAAAGAGCATTTCGTATGGGGTCCGCCCACCCAGAGGTCTTCTAGGGAGATTATTAAGTGCACGTTGTACGGTATACAAGTGGGCCAGCCAGTTCCTGCCAGTACCCAAGACTCTAGCTGTCAAGGATTGCTTTAAGTCACGGTTCATTCGCTCCACAATCGAATTACCCTCAGGTCTATATGGAGACGAAAATTTCACCCGCACCCCCAGTGAACCCATTGCGTCCTTGTAAGCCTTGGAGGCGAACGCTGGACCTTGGTCAGAATGGAAGGTGCCACAGGCGAAAATTCCCACAAAGACACGCAAATCCCTGATGACATTTCGAGCGTCAGCACTCCGTTGTGGCCAGACCCAGATGAAACGTGTGCACGAATCCACTGCAACCAAGATGTACTTCTATGCAGTGTCAGAAGAAAAGGGACCGCAGTGATCCAGGTAAACACACCCAAAGGGTCTGTTAGAAATGCAGAGCGGTTTCTGCGGTGGCCTGGTAACCGAGGAAGGCTTAATTTGTTGACAAACGTCACAAGAAAGCACATAAGTACGGGTTTGTTTGTACAAACCACGCCACCAGTAACGCTGCTGCAAGATGGAAACCGTCGCAGACACTCCAGCATGTGCTGACGCCATGCCTTCGTGTGCTGCAGTTATTAAGGAAAGTCTGCGGTCCGCGTTGGGAATCAGCCGATCACCAACGTCTGGAATTCTTACGTAAGGAGCCTGTTCGGGACCTAATTGATAAAAGTATTTTGAAGGGAAACCCCTAGGGTAATTAGCACCTTCTTTTGTTGCAGCAATAGCTGCTAGAATATCAGTGTCTATTTTAGACATGGATCTGGTAACTGCTGCGACTGAACACATGGTTACTGCGGATTTGGCAGCTTCATCTGCCAAACCGTTACCTACAGTGTGTGCGCCCACACGCTGATGGCCAAGAGTGTGTACAACCTGTGTGAGAGGCAGACGTTGTTGTAAATCTGCCACCCGAACCCAAAGCATTTTATGCTTAATTGTGCTGCCTTTTTGCATCTCTATAGTCATTTTGTGACCAAAAGAATAAATTGTCATTATAGGACTGAACACAGTAGTAAGAATCACATACAATAAGAGTAGTCACATCTGGATTAGCGAACTCAAGTGCTAGCACCAATGCACGCAGCTCGGCCAATTGTGCAGTACTGTCTCCCAGTGCCTGAGTATGCACTACAGTTGATTTGAACTTTCCGTTCACAAAGGAACCTGCAACAATAGCACATGCTGCTGAATAAGCATGCTTGGAACCCGTGGCCGGCTGTGCCGAACCATCGGTATAGATAATACATTCGTAATCCTCAAGCGGTAGCAAAGACAGAGGAGGAGGATGAACGAATTCATACTGCAAAAACTCCTGAGTCTGTAGCGAAGAATCAAAGATAAAGGTGACATCCGGAGATGTCAAAGATGTTGCCCATTGTATCCAACGGGGGTGCAAAGCTTTAGAGTTTGGAACACTTGCTTTCGTCACTGCCTCAAGGGCAGGATAGGGTGTTACCACCAAAATGCGTTTTCCCTGTGCTAGTGCGCGTTCCTTTAGAATCGCCATCTGCACTGCCGTCAAAACTTTCGCCACAGAGGAAAATCGCATTTCTGCAGAGGTGTAAAGATGTGACTTGTATGCAATCGGTACTGTCACCTTCGTTAAAGGTCAAGTATGTGAAACCCACTGCCCCTGGAATGATTCTAATCACCAGGTTTGTGTGGTTATCACGAGTCAACAAGAATTTAGATTCGAAGTAGATCAGACTGCAAAGACTGCAGTATAGAGTTATGCTCAGGAAGCCAGCATGACTTCGAAAAGTTAGGTTGTATCAGAGCATAAAGAGGCTTGATACGCTGGGCATATTCGGGAATGTAAGTACGCCCGAAGTTAAAAAAAACCCAGCAAAGACTGAAGCTTCTTCAGATTAGTTGGAGGGCACAAAAGTGCGCATTTCTCCAAAAAATGGGGGGCTAAGCCCTTACCTTCATTGTTGAGCTCATAGCCCAAAAACAAAACGGTAAATTCAGCAATATGAGATTTGGCAAAGTTATGTTATGTTATGAAGATTTCTAAAGCGCGCGATTACCCGGAGGTGTCCTGGCGCTAGTTACTACTCCAATTGCTGAAACCGGAAAGACAGGAGTTATTCATCAAAAAGCCAAGTCTTCAGCCCCTTCCTAAAAGCCAGAAGATTATCGACATTTCTTAAATGAAAAGGCAGACCATTCCAGGCCTTAGCTGCACATAGGGAGAAACTCCTGCCACCCCACTGGGCTTTTTTTACGGGTGGAATTGCCACCAGTTTGGCTCCTAGTTATCTCAATGTTCTTGCCGGTCTATACCATTGAAACTGGCGTTGCAAATGTTCTGGTCCCGAACCCTGCAATGCCTTAAAGACCATACATAGAGATTTAAAACGCACGCGGCTCTTCACCCGGAGCCAATGCAATTTTCTTATCTCATTAGAGATTGGGGAGAATTTAGATGAGCCCGTGAGAAGTCTGGCCGCAGCATTCTGGAGCAACTGAAGTTTGTTCAGAAACTTTTGCTGCATGTTAAGATATAAGCTATTACAGTAGTCCAGCCTTGACAGAACCAAGGCTGTGACCACTGTTTTCCGGCTCCCCAAAGGGAGAATCCGCCCAATTTTCTTGATAGTTCTCAGGACATGTACTGTTTTTGACACTACTGCATTAACCTGGGCACCCAGAGACAATTTCTCATCAATCATAACTCCCAAATTTTTCACCTTTTTAGAGGGAGATGGAAGAGTTCCCAGAGAAGCGGGCCACCAATTAGGGGTCCAAAAGTTAGTGTCATTCCCGAACAACATCACTTCGGTTTTACCCGAGTTTAGCTTAAGGCAGTTATCTGCCATCCAGCTCCCTACTGCTTCCATACAGATCTGAAATTTATTATCTATCCCTAGCTCTTGGCCTGGTAGAAGAGACACCACAATCTGTGTGTCATTGGCATAAGACGTAATCCCAAATCCAAAGGCACTAATGACAGGAGCTAGCGAGGAAACATAAACATTAAAAAGTGTTGGGCTCAAAGAGGACCCCTGCGGTACTCCACATGGCAGTGTGAAGAGTGTAGACTGAAATTTCCCCAGGGATACAATCTGTCCCCTGTCTGATAAAAAGGACCTGAGCAAATCCCAGGCTTTACCCTGTACCCCACATTCCCTGAGACGGTCCATCAAAATATCGTGATGGACCGTATCAAATGTGGCAGATAAGTCCAGAAGGATCAAAGCAGCCCTACCTCCTCGATCCACTGCCACTCTAATCTCCTCTGTAGCCTTAATGAGGGCCGACTCAGTGCTGTGTCCCTCTCTGAAACCATGTTGGGAGGGATCCAATGCTTGGACCTCCCTCAGAAAGGCACTGAGTTGATGATTCATAACCTTCTCCACCATTTTTGCAGGGAGAGGCAAACGAGAGATCGGGCGGAAATTATTGGGATCATTGGAGTCCAAGCTTGGCTTCTTCAAGAGAGGGAGTATTGAAGCCAGCTTCCACAGTTTGGGAAATTGTCCGGTTTCAAACATACCATTGAAGATGGCTGCGAGATATAAGGCAATTGGACTGGGAGCCAATTTTGCGATCATTACTGGGCAGGGGTCAAAAGGCGAGCCAGATTTGGCTCCCTTAAGAAGCTCCAGAATATCCTGTACAGTCAGTGGACTGAATTTGTCCAAGACATGGGGGGACCCTCTTAAATTCGGAGGTCTCCTTAATCATACTTGAACCAGCCTCCTTCGAACCACTGAACACTGAAAATATACTAACCACTTTATTGAGGAAGAATTTCGCAATCTCCTCACATAACTCTTGACTAGATTGAACAATAGCTGGACTCAGGGAGGCTAGATTAGAGACTGTTCTAAAGAGTTCTTTGGCAGAGTTCTTAGATAACTCAATTTGGGTAGAATAAAATTTTTGTTTTGCGACAAAGATGGCCTGTTTATATATTTGCAGGCTGGATTTATACACTTTCTTCTCTCCTTCCAAATAGTCTTTCCTCCATGAGCGTTCTAAGCGTTTACAATTGGATTTAAGATTTTTTAACTCCTCAGTAAACCATGGAGCAGAGGGATGTGATCTTTTCGGCAGAACAGTCTTTAGTGGCGCTAATTTCTCACACGCCTGTGCCAGCCAGTTTGTATAGGAGGCGGTTGCCTCCTCTACCCCCTCCGTTAACTGATCTGCCGTGGAGGTAAGAAGCTCCTGAAGAACTGTCCCATCGACTCTGTTCCAAGCCCTAGTCTCAATCCAACCTTTATGGAAACTGCTCCCTATATGCTGATCTGTCATACTTATACTAAATCGGACCGCCGCGTGGTCCGACCACACCAGAGGTAGTACGCCTGTAAAAGACAAGCCTGGATGGTTTGAAAATATTCCATCCAGGGTATGTCCTGCCACATGGGTTGGTCCACTCACAAGTTGTTTAAGATCAGCACTGTCCATCATATCCATCAACATTGCTGTGTCAGGGTCATTTGGGAGTTCTAAATAAAAATTAAAATCACCCAGAATGGTATATGTGCTACAGCAAAGACCTTCTTCCAGCAAATTCCCCAAGGGAACATCAAACGAATTTCTGGCCCCTGGTGGTCTATACAATAGTATGCCTTTAAAGGAATGATGATCATTAAGACTAAAATTAAAAGACAGGGCTTCACAGGTTATTAGAGAGAGAGGCCGAAAGGTGGCTTGGATGGAGTTATGGTAAATTATTGCCAACCCACCCCCCTTCCTGCCTGGCCTGTTAAATACATGGCATAGGAAACCTGGTGGAGTTGCCTTCACTAAAATTAAACTTGTAACCTAAAACCGCAAACTCGAGAATAATGCGGTCCACTCGTGAAAGATGCTGGAATAATTTGTCGTCTGTCAGATAGATATCATCGACGTACGAACATGCATCTGGGTCTATGCCGTCCAACAAAGAGACGACACGGGCAGCAAATACACCTGGACTGTTTTTGTAGCCCATAGGTAAACGCCGGAATTTGAATAATTTGCCACCGGATGTAAAAGCGCTCCATTGCTACTCTCCGAGGCCAAGTTGTGCGTGTAGAATCCATTGGATAGGTCAAGTGTAGTTTTGTATTTCTTACGAACAAGACTGTCTACTAGCGCAGAACTATGTGTATTTTGCACCGCAAAGGTCCGACAATGAGAGGTCAAATGTTGGTAATCCAAAACTAAGCGGTACGATCCATCGGGTTTAGAAACCGCGAAAAGGGGATTATTCATTGGTGATACGCATGTTTCAATGACTCCCTGATATTCTAACTGAGTCAGAATTTCTGAAACTGGGCCTTTCGCATCCCGTTTAATGGGATATTGGGGTTGCGGCTGTGGCAGCGACCGCAAAGGTATTTCATGGGGTGGTGATTCTTCATCCCAGCCCACATGGTTGCTGTATAATGCTGGAGCCAGGGACACAGCCCATTCAGCTGCTAGAGCCTCCGCTTTGTCCTTAGGGACATGTCGAGAAAAGCTCGGAAGGATTACCTCCTCCCCTTTATGCGCAGCAAGTACGAATGGGGGCGGCCAGTCCACCTCCGCCAACAAGATGTCGTAAGAAGAGGTCAGATTCTCCCCAAAAATCCCTTTAATAACACGCTGTATGTCACCTTCAATTTGAATGACAATATTATGTAGTCTGTCAGGGGGTGCCACTCTGGTATCTGCTGTCTCGACAGTAACGAATGTTTCAGTTGCTGTTGCCTCCACATGAGGACGTAGTGCCTCTCGCACTATGGTAACTTCCGCGGCGCTGTCTAGGAGCGTCACTGCCCACGTCCAATTCAGGAGTCTCGTTCTCACCGTCTGTGGCATATTTTGCTGTTACAGCGGCAACTTTCTTCTTCTGAAACTGTGGGCGAGAACGTGGAAATTCTTCTGTTTTTCCTCTGACCTGTTGTCGAGGTTGGTCTCGCCCCTGTGGAGCCTCTCGGCCCCTTCCTCTATCCTGGCGATCTCCTCCACCAGCCTGCGAAGGCTTCGGTTCCTGTAAAGAACGAGGAGAATGCGAATCAGGGACGTGAAATCTCTCTGGAGACTTAATTCTCGCCCTATCACGCAAATCATATGTGCGTTCAGAAGAGACAGAAACCAGGGATGCGCCTCGCGACCCCGACTTCGTCTGTTGCTTACCTTGTTTTTTCAACCTCCAGCTCTTTTTAGTAAAAACTGGTTTCTCATCTTTCTCAGACTGAGTTTTCGGTTGTTGTTGTGATTGTGTTTGCGTTTTAGCAAAAGGCTTAACTCCCAGGCTATTTCGGCCAATTGTTTTGTAAGCCTGAGCAATAATTTTTGGCAATTCGCGTGGCTTGTCCAAATCTGGGACTAAAGCCAAAGCATTAGCTACTTGAAAGTTAACTGCATCGCCCTTGACATTTGCAAGGATCAACTCAGCTACTACGTCGAACACTCCCACCAGTCTCATCCCTAATTTCACAGCCGCTTCAGGGCCATGTTCATCCTGTACTCGTTTAATTACAGAGGGGAGAACTGTCATGGAAGGAGTGCCGAAACACTTCGCATATACTGCTGCGAATACCCTACCCCAGTTGTTGCATTCAGCCAACTCGGGTACTAAGTCTTTTGGCAAACTAATCGTCAAAATCCTGTGTTTTTCCACGGGTGATGTATTTGGAAAAACTGCCTCCAGCTGGTCAAATTTCTCTGCAAGCCAATAAGGAAAATCATCCTTATGTTGTGGGCGCTTGCCCATCACCGAATTAACCATGACAGGACTTATGGTCACACCGCCGGCACCAGCTGGATGGGCCGCAACTCCAGGCGGGACTCCCTGGATGTTGCCTGTAACATATTGTACTAAAGCTCTGTGCACTCGTATTAAAGACGAATGAATATGACGCAGTTCAGCGACTGCCACTGTCATATAACGCGGATGTGGGGTATACCCGGCCAAGACAGGCCAAGTGGCCCCATCAATTGATAAGGGGCCTAAACGAACCGCAGTAACTGGTTGGGGGAGGGCGCCATCAAACCAAACACGGTGTTGCCACGCCGTGAGCGGTACTTCAAGATTCCTATACGGTCTATAGTGTTGAGGAACATCGGTGGCTTCATATTCATGGAACAAATTATCAGTCCCATCCACCGCAGGAAAAGTGATCCATGAGTAAAACACCTCAAAGTGGTAAGCTGGATCTGCTTGTACCACAAAGATCAGATCGACACCCGCGTCAGGCACTCCATACACCGTTAAGTGAGCCCGGAGCGCTGTGCGACTATGTGCCGCAATTTGTACAGCCATTATAAGGCTAAAAGTTTTCGACAACCTAATATGTGAGGCAGCACAATAGAGGGTATTTAAAAAAAAAAAAAACTTTTACTATCTTCAAGCTTGAAAGAACCTATAAAAACGTCAATATAGGAAGTATCACCGTCACACACGCTTCCGGAAGCGTCTGCGAGGGGAGTTGTGGACAAGCACAAGAACTACTCAAGCGTCCCACAGATAAGCAGCCCACTCGTTGTTTGCGCCATGTTGTAGGGATTCTGCACATACACAGAGCTATGCACAGGATAGTAGGACCTCGGAATATAGTGGTGAGCCAACCATATACCTTAGCACCTAACACCCCAATCCGACTAGCTTTAGCGTCTCCTTAGCAACAAAGCTGCTAATTATTAGACAACCCAGAACACAGTATCTATCTCTCTCTCTCTCTCTCAGGACTCGCAGAAGCAAGAACACCCTTTCATTACTCACTCATACTTGTCCACAACTTGCGTAATAAGACACTGTATGGTTTAAAATGTTTATTTTAACTAACGTGCTCTAAGGTACAGTACACGTGTCAGTACTATCAGCATAATGCATAAGAATAAAACAATAAGCATAGTTACAATTCCATAGAATATATACGGGGAAAGCATTTCATAAAGCTGTAAATATAGGGCTAAATGAGTACACCACCCTCCCCGTGCTAGTAGCTGGTTTATTATAAAAACAGAAGACCTCTGGGCTTTGACTGGCAGACCCCCATACCTCAATATCTAGATGCAATGGTTTACATCATCAGACAAGCACAGCTCTTCTCTCTGGAAAGGTTTTTCTCCAAGTGTCTCCAACAGTGAAAATCACAATATTAAAGGCACCCGAATTCCTTCAGTGCAGTGGCATTCAGTGTTATGTCTAATTGCGAGGGGCTGACCAGATCAGCAAGAACAAGGCACATTGTTTTCCGACCTTGTACACAATGTGCAGACGCAACCCAAAAGCAACCGGAAAGAAGGTGAAAGGCAGTCCCAAAATAGCAGAGGCTGGGGGGCACAAAGTAACGTGTTTAAAGAGGCATCATGGCAGCCAGGCCTAAGCTAACTTAGTAATGCAAGTCACGAGTCCACAAACCACACGACACCACGAAATACACCACAAGACTAGAGCTGCCTGGGAGGCTGATCTACTGAGCATGACTGACGATGATTGGACGAGGCCCTGGCTAGTCCCCGAAACGCGGCGGTTTCTTCGCGATACCGCCTTATCCAATTTAAATATTTACATCGCGCATATTATCCTCGGTCCCGCCTGTGGAAAATGGGTGTTATTCAGTCGCCCCAATGCCTCCGCTGCGTAGATGCCGAGGGCACATTTTTGCATACGGTTTGGAGCTGCGAGGCACTACAACCATATTGGCGGAATGTTGTGTCCTGCTTAGGGCATGTCCTGACCTGGACCATTCCACATGATCCCAGATTGCTGTTGCTTCACAGTACTGAAGAGATTGGCGGAAACCGCTACAAACAACATCTGTTGTTCTTGGGCCTAACACTGGCCAAAAGGGACATAGCCCAGAAGTGGAAGGCGACCCATCCGCCGAGTTTGGGGGGGATGAAAAAAAGCTATGGATAGATGTATGGGTGCCGAGATTGTAGTTTTCCAAGCTCTGGGCTGCCCGCAGAAACACAAAGATTTGGTCTGGCTGAGCGTCATATTGAGGTATTGATTTACCCCCTCTGCCACACTCCGACCCTCCATACAGTCCCTAGTAACATGTGTGACACATCAGTATGCGATAGACAAGTAACCTTGAGTGTGGATAGACATACACTTCATTATACGTGGTTGCAGGCAATCAGTGGAGTTCGGTGCGACCTATCAGTTGATAGGCCTGATAATTCACAGGCCAAATTGTTCTGGAATTTAAAAACATGGTACCCTCAATATCGCTTTGTATCTGTAATATATGTCGGGCACTGCCCATTTTGTACCTTTAAAAATGAATAAAATTTGTTATGAAAAAAAAAAGAAATGCATTGAAAGTCAATAGGTAATAACAGTTGCTTTACAGTTCTGTGTTACCCTAAGTCTCCCGATAAAAATGGTACCTCACTTGTGTGGGTAGGTCTAGTGCCTGCGCCGGGAAACGGCCCAAATGCAACGTGGACACACCACATTTTTACAGTTAAAACTGACCCTTTTTTGGCAAAGTGCCTAGCTGTGGATTTTGAACCCTAGCTCTGCCAGCACCTAGGGAAACCTAGCAAACCTATACATTTTTGAAAACTAGACACCCAGGGGAATCCAGGATGGGGTGACTTGTCTGGCTCTCACCAGGTTCTGTTACCCAGAATCCCTTGCAAACCTCAAACTTTGTAAAAAAAAAAAAAAAAACACATTTTCCCTCACACTTTTGTGATGGAAAGTTCTGGAATCTGTGTGGATCCACAAAATTCCACCCACCCTGCATTCCCCAAAGTCTCCCGATAGAAATGGTACCTCACTCGTGTGGGTGGCCCAAGTACCCACGACAGGCAAGGGCCCAAAACGTATTGAGACATCAAAATTACCTATCACAAAACGACCTGGCTTTGCAAGGGGGTGGGGGGGTCACCTGGGTTTTTGGCCCCGGGCTCGGCGGCCATCTAGGTAAACCTACCAAACCCACACATTTCTGAAAACTAGACACCCGGTGGAGTTCAGGGAGGTATGGCTTGCGTGGACCCCCCAATATTTTCCTACCCAGAATCCCCTGCAAACCTCAAATTTAGCTGAAAAAAATCACTTTTTTCCAAAACTTCTGTGTGGGAAAGTTGTGGGATCACTGGGCTGACACAAATTTCCTACCACCCAGCGTTCCCCCAGATCTCCCAATAAAAATGGCACCTCACTCGCGTGGGTGGCCCAAGTACCCGCGACAGGCAAGGGCCCAAAACGTATTGAGGAGACTTCAAAATTACCTATCACAAAACAACCTGGTTTTGCAAGGGGGCACCTGGATTTTTGGCCCCGGGCTCGACGGCCATCTAGGGAAACCTACTAAACATACACAATTCTGAAAACTAGACACCCGGTGGAGTCCAGGGAGGTATGGCTTGCATTGATCCCCCAACGTTTTCCTACCCAGAATCCCCTGCAAAACTCGAATTTAGCTGAAAAAAACACATTTTCCACATTTTTGTGTGGAATCACCGTGCCGGCACAAATGTCCTGCCCCACAGCGTAAAGTAGATAGCACCTCATTCTCTATTTGTGGTAGTGTGGTCGAGCAGTAAGGATTTATCAGAGGACAGTGTTAAGCATTTGTTGTACACACTCAGTCAGCAAATGAATTCACACACTCAAAGACTGAACTTCAGACCAATTGTATTTGTATAAAAATATTCTTTGTTATTTTATTTCCTAGAACCAAGCAAGCCTGGCACAGGTAAGTGATAAATACTTTGCAGTAGATATACAGTTGTAACACAGTTTGGATTGTAATTGTATATGCACTTTGTTTTGATTTACAGTACTGTTACTGAGAAATGCAATGCGTTGGAAATACAGTACATATACTTTGAATGGGCTTTTTAGTAAAATGACCAGTACATTACTTTCAGATTACTTTTCTTCCACAGTGTGGTATCCCTGGATACTACACTGGGACATCTCCTGTAAACAGGTAAGAAAAGGTTTTTGTTATTTAGTACAGTTGTAAAAGGTTTTTTTTTTGTTGGTTTTTTTATTGGCAATTGAAATATTTTGCACGTTGACATTCATAAAAAAAAGCACTGATGTAAAGGTACAATATTGGCAGGTTACATGGGAATGTCAGTCGAAAGTATTGAGACATACAGATCAGAGTAATCAAGCAAATACGAAAAATCAAAGAACATTATTAGCACTTGTATCCACCTGTCCTTATCACAGATCATGTTGTGTAAATGTTTTCAACCCAGTCTTCAGTTGCTGGGCAAACATGGCCAGCTGCGCATATACTACATGATATCTTATTTCTGCAGCCTACTCTGTACCGGGTTGTGATGTATTCTGAGTCTTAGCTTTAAGCCAGGTTAGAAATGGGCCCCAAATATCTTTTTGGCGAGATGCCACTGGCATCAACTCCCAAAAGGCAGTGATTTGTTCCTGGCAGAACGTAACATCAACAATCCAGTCTTTGAGCTTAGGAGAGTGAGGCCTGCCCCATTTCATAGCGACCCTGTGCTTTGCCAGTAATAGCATCATGGCCAGTAATCTACGAATCCCCACCGGCATATCTTTTACATATCCCAATAGGCCCATTGTTGCACCCGGTGTTATTTGTATTGTAAGTATTTCGCTAATAGTTTGGAAGATCTCCTCCCAGTACGCTGCTATTGGGGGGCAGCTCCAGGCCAAGTGTAAGAACGTGGCCTGGTCTGTGCGACATCTCCAGCACTCCGCGTTCTGCCTAATGCCCATTCGGTGCAATTGTATGGGTGTTCGATAATATTGGTTGAGGAATTTAAAATGAATTAGCCCAAGTTTATAGTTGGGGGGGGGGGATAGTTGCTCTAACTGCGCGCAACAGAACTTCCATTCCACCTCTGTCACTTGTGGTTGTAGCTCGGTATTCCATTGGTCTCTGTTATTTGGTCTGGCCACCGGGTATTGTGCTTGCATGGAGGTGTAGAGCCTAGTGATGAGTTTTTTTGCTGAGGGATTTGTAATTAAGTTTTCAAGGGCATGATGAATAGGTGGTGTCTGTGGAAATGTGTCATGAGTTTGCCGACAAACTGCACATATGCGGTAGTATAGCAAAGTATCGGAGAAAGAAGTGGGGGGTGACGGTCGGAGCAGGAGGCTCAAGAAAGACCTCCTCCCTGTACAAGTCCACGTATTTTTGAATACCCATCTTCTGAGCTCTCGTTATTGCTCCCTTGTCCTCTAGTGGCAGCATTTGTGGATTTTTGGCCAATTGTATGGAGGGGGCATATAGTATCTGCATGTTTGCACGTTTTCGCAAGCCATCCCAGGCCCACCGCAGTGTTTCCGTAGTGTCAATTTTCTGTCTGGGGCGTTTATATGGGCTGTATAACGCCACCGACAAGGGGGTGGGTGCTGCCCTGTCAACTTCCACCGCTACGTGGGGCTGAAATGGGATTGAGTGTAACCAAAAGTGCAAGTATTGCGCCTGGGCACAATATGCGTACAGTTGGAAGTCTGGCGCACCCAAACCACCCTGACTTTGTGGAAGTGTGAGTGTTTCCCATGCGATCCTAGCTTGCCCTCCCGCCCATACAAGTGATATCAAGAGTGATCGTATCCTGGTAAAAAAGGCATGAGTAAGTATGAGAGGGACATTAGCGAATTTGTAAAGGAACTTAGGGAGCATGATCATCTTTGCTATCGCTATACGTCCTGCCAAAGTCCGCGGCAGTGCAGCCCAGAATTTAATTTTCCCCTCTAGCCAAGTGATAGTGCGTCCTATATTCATGTTCCACAGTTCTTGAACATCCCTGCTCAGCCATATCCCCAAATATTTCACAGGGCATTCTGCCCAGCAGAGTGGGTAGTCTATCTTAAATGGTATAGTATCCTCTGTTAGTGGAAACAAAGTGGATTTTTTCCAATTTATTTGTATACCAGACATACCCCCGAAGTGCGTCAGTTCGTGAAGCACCGGAGGTAGATTATCGTGTGGCTGTTTAATATATAGTGTCATGTCGTCCGCATATTGTGAAATAAGTATCCCTCTAGTTGTGAAGCAAAGCCCTTTTTCCGCATGATGTTGTCTCAGCCGAGCCGCAAGCGGCTCCATTGCGATCGCGAAGAGCAAGGGTGAAAGAGGACACCCCTGCCTAGTGCCGTGTGTAATTGGGAAAGCCTCAGTGATCGGACCGTTGACAAACAGGCGGGCAGTGGGGTCAGTGTATAACAGTCGTATTTGTTTTATAAAAAGAGGGCTAAATCCCAACCGTTGTAGAACAAAGAAAAGAAATGACCACTCGAGAGTCAAAGGCCTTGGTGGCGTCCAATAGTGCCGCTACTGCTGGGAGATGGGGGTCTAGGTGATGTAGAATTGTGAAGAAGGTGCGCAAGTTATGAGACGTCGACCTCCCAGTAATAAATCCTGATTGGTCTGGCCTGGCAATTAATGTTAACAGTGGCTGAATTCGATTTGCCAATAATTTGGCATAAATTTTATTGTCGGTATTTATGAGCGACAATGGATGATATGAATCGCATTTATTCATTGCCTTGTCAGGTTTGAGTAACAACAGGATACTCGCCTCTCTGAGAGTTGGAGGTAATATGCCACTTTCTAAAGATTCTTGGTACATTGCCATGAGATGGGGAGTAAGAATTGAGGCGTAGCTTTTATAAAATGATACCGGTAGGCCATCTAGCCCGGGGGCTTTATCTGGTGGCAAACTATTTGACACTCACCACCTCTTCTTCGCTAAATGGTTCATCCAAATACACTCTGTGGGCATTGCTGAGCCAAAGCAGCTCTATGGAATCGAAATAGGCTTGCATAGTCTCTACAGTGGCATTGTGTTGCGATGTGTATAATTGCGAATAATATTTGACCATGTGGTTTTTGATTTCCTGTGGGCCCCGCACTGCCTGTTGCGTTTCATCCTGTAATTCAGTGATGTAATCTGAAGTGCGTGGTGGTCTCAGCAAATTCGCTAACGTCTTCCCAGGTCTGTCCTCTTCCCTGTATTTCCTAGCTTGTGCATCCCTTCCTAAGAAGTTGACCTCCCTCTGCGCCGCCTCCTCATATTCGGTAAGTTTAATTCTAATCTGTAGCAGCAACGCCTCATCGCCACTGCTAAAATAATTAAGTTCCAACTCACAAATTTGCGTTTCTAGGGTAGACAGGGTGTGCCGTATGGCCTGGAGCACCCCAGCTTGACGTGCTATACAATTGCCACGAATTACCACCTTGAAGGCCTCCCAGAGTGTTGACGGGGAAGATACTGAACCCTCATTTACTGCAAAGTAGTCTAAAATGTCTCGTTTTATTTCTTCCTTAAAAGCTGCATCTAGCAGGGCGTGAGGTGGAAGCCTCCACGTGAAGGCGAGTCTGGGCATTGTTTCAACTTGGAAGCTTAGCAAACATGGCGCATGATCTGAAAGCATGCGAGGGAGGTGTCGAATATCTACTGTCCCTGTAGCTATGTCTTTTGATATCAGCCAGAAATCTATACGGGACCAGGCTGAATGATGGGCTGATATACATGTGCCTTCCAAATCATCTGGGTGCTCCTCTCTCCATATATCCAACAAATCACCTTCTTTCAATATGGCGTTTAGTGTAGCACCAGTATTGGGATGCAATGTGCGCGACGTTCCCTTACGGTCCCTGGAGTCATCAAGGACGGCGTTAGTGTCACCACCCCAAATGATAGTGTCACACCCAGTTTTACGTATTTGAGCCCAAACGTCAATATAGAAATCAGGGGAATCTGAGTTAGGGCCGTATACTGTGACCAGTACTACCCTCAATGTACCGAGTGTGCCTTCTAGTAAGAGATATCTTCCCTCAGGATTGGACCTTAGCAGTGTCTGTTTCCAACCAATACCCCTGCGAATTAAAATTGCAGTGCCCCTGGCAAAATTAGAGTAGGCCGCTAGATATATGTTCCCCCAGTGTCTATGTTTCAGCGCGGTGTTTG
Organism: Calotriton arnoldi; assembly: GCA_963921515.1. Lineage (NCBI taxonomy): Eukaryota > Metazoa > Chordata > Amphibia > Caudata > Salamandridae > Calotriton > Calotriton arnoldi. The sequence continues at coordinate 710,885 of CAWUFW010009159.1, forward strand.
TCGCGCTAGATAAATGCGTTTCTTGTAAGAAACCAATGTCTATTCGATGTCGAACCAGGTAGGATTGCACCAAACGGACCTTCCTGTTATCGTTCAATCCTCTAATGTTCCATGTTATGCAATTATATGTTGTCATCACATATACTGTACAATACTTGATCTATTGTCCCGCAACCTATGCCATTTTGCAACGTACATGTCAACTTTGTTAATGCACATGTTTGCCATTTTAATTTGAAACTCCCAATCCCCCGCCTTAATAAACTACCCCCACCCACTCCAACCCCCCAATCAGGTTGAGCTAACATATCCCACCCTCTAAGTAAACTTAACTGAGGAAACCAAAGAAGAACTAATCACCCGATCACTGAGTGAATATATGGGAGCACTCCCTTGGGGGCATGGAGCAACCGGCGTACACCCCAGTATGAGAACTGGGTGGCCGAGAAGTATGATCTATCTATGCCACACGTGCAGACGGTTATCTAAAACAATACCATAACACTTTTCTCGCTTGGCGCCTCAGTGCGCAATACTACCTTGGAAAATAAGGACAGTGCAATATTGTTCCCAACTACGGCAGTCTGTGCGCCCCTGCATATCTCTGCTAGTCATTGTCACTTAAATTCTGGTCTGTATTTCGTTGTCTGTCGGTACTCGCCTTCTGTTTCTTTGACCCACCGATATGCTTAGCAAATTTTAACGCTGACTTCGAGTCTGTGAAAAAGTGTGTCATTGTCATGCGTGACCTTTAGCTTAGCAGGGTAGAGCAGCGCGTATGGCACTCCGGCCTGCTGGAGGATCTTCTTGGCTTGGGTGAATTCGCGATGTGCCGCTTGTACCGCAGGAGTAAAGTCGGGGTAAAACGAAATATTCCCTTTGTAGGAAACTTGACCACGCTCTCTGGCTCCCCTGAGTATAGCATCCCTGTCCCGGTAGTTTAATATTTTAGCAAGGATTGGTCTGGGAGTTCCGCCTACTGGAGGTCTTGGACCCAACGCACGGTGGGCCCGTTCCACTATGAACACTGGAGAAAGTTCTGACCCAAAAATGTCCTCAAGTAGATCCTCCACAAAGTTTTCCCTCCTACCAGTGGCTGTGGTCTCCGGAATCCCTATGAGGCGAATATTGTTCCTCCGAGAGCGGGCCTGCAAATCGTCATTTTTGGCCCGTATGACCGTGAGGACACGTTCCATGTTCAACATTTGTTCTTTAGTTTCTACCTGAAACTCGTGCGCCTCGGTATGACGATTCTTGAGCTGGTCCAGTCGCAATTCGTGAGTGTCAACTTGCGTCTTGACTTGGTCTAGCCTAGCATTTAGGCCGTCTAATTTGGAATCGATAGTTTTGAGGCTAGATTTCATTTGAAGTAAGAGGCTTCGGAGCTCAGACCCCTCACCCTCAGTGCTGTGATCGAGAGGGTATTTGGTGGCCACACCCTTCTGCTTACCGACTCCAGAAAGCCTGACCCCTCTGCTGTTTATTCACTTGGAAAGAAGAAACCACGATGTAAAACACAGTGACTTTTATTTTAAACAGTTCAAAAGCATAAAAGCAATTCAATTTAAAAGGTGCCCATCAACACATGAGCAGAATGAAAAATAAATGCATTAACAATGTCACAAATCAATTGTTCAAAAGAAGCGAATGTATGACTAAAATATGGTGCTATGAGCAACTGTCTAAAGAGCAACCCTAACTTTAAGGAAGATGTTCAGACTAGTGCCTGAACAGCTAATCTTTTATTAAGAAAGCAACACCATTCAAGACTACGCACTTTAACCTAAAATAAATGCAATGGCTTGGGTTAGAATGAGCTGAATTAAATAGACTGTCAAAGCCAAAAGGCTAAATTATTAGAGAGGCTGACAAAGCCAATAGGCTGATATTTAATTGAGCTGACAAAGCCAAAAGGCTATGCCATCAGAGAGGCTGTCAAAGCCAATAGGCAAAGATAATCAGATAGGCTGACAAAGCCAATAGGCTATGCCATTGGACAGTTTGTCAAAGCCAAAAGGCTGAATTATTAGAAAAGAGTATTACCACCTTGGAAGTTGGAGTTCTAGGCCCAGTCACACGGACGATCGATCGGGAACCTCTTATGCAACCAGATTGATGCGCAGAGAATTCAGAGCCGCACCCTGGGTGAAGCACTTTTATATTGTTAAATGCAGAACTTAATGCAGAACTTACATCCACGCTTGACACGAGATCTGACGCAGGTCACTTGACCGCCCTGTTACAGTTACTGGGAATTTTGATATAAAACCGAGAAGTGGTATCATGATGGAACAGGGCGTTTAGCAGATGGTCAGTGCTTTTGACCGCAAAAAGTAAACAAAGGATAACTTTTACCGTAAAAAATGCTCAGAATTAATATTTAATATATTTAATTCTTGGTCACGTTGCCGCCTTGAGTTTCAGTTAAGCAAGTGCGGAAAGTTTCATAGCTAAGAATATCGCAAACCTTGCATGTGCCACAGCCAGATGTTCCAACAGAGTGTCACGTGGGTGGGGGCCACCCTTATTCTCGTAACTGTGGAAAGTTACAAGAGGGGGCTGGTACTGTCTCTCGGTGGCTGGAACAGATCTCTGCTAGCAGATCAGTGAGGCCTTCGATCTGTATTATTATTATTATTATAAAAATGAGAGCAGGAGTCACTGGCCTTTTTGGGCCTACACATTTGTATCTAGGAAGGTATGCTTGGTCCTATGTAAGATATGGTTATCTAGGGAGCTGGGCTTGGGCCTATGTGAGATGCACTCCCAGGACGAAGGAAAGTGGACAACTTAAGACCTTCTATCTGAGCCTGCCTTGTGGGGCCTATCTAGAGTATCATGTTTAGTGGGTAGTGTAAAATCAGAAATTAGTTTCTTGTTAAATGGTAATACGGGACCTTCTGGACCCTCCTTCATATCCCTGCTCTTGTTCATTATTGAACACATCTCGGATAGAATACTGCGAAAGACCCTCAGGGGTCGGGTGCATGCTGGGTGAATCATTAGCGTAGGGACACGCAGCCGGGTGTTGCAATTCTGATGGTAGGGTAACATATTCTCCTTCATCATGGCTCAGTAACTGGTCGTACTGGTGAGCGTCATGCTCCTCCCTCAGAGTGTACCTATGCGGTGGAACTGGGGGAGCTGAGGGTGCGTTAGGAGAAGCCTCAGGGGCAGCTAGTTCTATGAGTTGTATGTGGACCTGGCCATCCCCATCCCCAGGAACACGGTGCATGTCCAGATAGTCTGGATTGCTGTAAATTGCTGTTTTAACGTAATTTATCCCAACTGCTTTGATGCTACATCTGCTGACACACCTCATTATCACCTGTGCACCGCAACACATTAACATGATGACACAACAAATAGGTAACATAATTTTCAAGATAGCAGATAGCCATGAAGGCATCCAGTCCAAGTTGAACCAGCCCGTAATAGGGTCTGCATCGGCAACGCCCTCATCACGCATCTTCTTTCCCAAATTGCTCAAGTCCTCAATGGCCTTGGCAAGAGACCCGTTAGCGGCATCATTAGATGGTATGAAAGTACAGCAGCTCGATCCAATGGAACTGCATACCCCTCCCTGCATAGCTGTGAGCTGATCTAGAACATATCTATGCTCTAGAACCATAAGTCTTATTGGTCGTAATTCTTCCTGTATTGCGTTGAACCCATCTCGGGTGTTGTTGATCAGAGTCATTAGTTCATAACGTGTGACCTGCAGCCACCGGGCATAGCAGATGTTTGCCAGATGGGCCACAGACCCCCAAAGAATTCCTGGGCGCCACTGAACAGGCGAAACTCGTCAGGAACTTCCTTAATGGCGTCTTTAGCAAAATATTGAGCACTCCTTCGGTGCCGGTGAAGCAGGGTGACATCACCTGTCATGGGGTGTTCGAGCACTTGAGAAATGTTGGATGCCGGGACAACGAGATGCAGTTCATGCATGGTGACCATGGTGCATAGGCCCTTCCATTGAGGAGGCAACTGGGCGTAAATACGTTCTCCGCAGGCCCAAAAGATGTCCATGAGGCCGGCGGTGCCGTCTTGGAGGTCCAAATTAAAAATTGTCGTGTTACAGTTGGTGTTGCTGCCCACAGGGCGGGTACCGTTACCTAGGAAGCAAAGAAGAGGATTTTTTAGTTTATATGCTCTCTTCCATTGGTAGGAGGTGTCTCTACTAAAGGTGTACCTTCTACTCTCTTGTGTCCAGACCTCTCCACACCTATCGTCGATATCCCAATCGGTGTCCCCCTCCCAATCTGTCGTTATAAAGTGGGCTCCTAAGGAAGCAGCTTTACACGTCAAGTTGTGTGGACCTTGCCACTTGTTGTTGACATAGATGTTGGCCCATAACTCTAGCACAGGTCTGTATGCACAGGTGCTTTGAAGTCTTGGTGGATTACATGTGGTTGGGGGTGTTGTAAAGGTGAAGTAACGTAAATAGGCAAAACTATGCTCCCAACTTTGTGTGTACTTTTCAGGTACTTTCATCCTATACAGCTCCTCCATGCCTTTGTCAAATTGTTCTTTGTCAGTCACAATTCTGAACGTGACAGGATTATGATCCCATTCCGTGATGTTTACAAAAAGGGATTCAATAGTTGCAGACAGAAGCTGAATTTGGCCGTATATACGGCAAAGGAATAGATGGAGGAGACACTCGGCTTTTGGGGGTGGTACTTCTTTTGGGAAAATCATTTTGTCTGCGCCTACTGCATGAGGGATGTGTGAGCATACGAAACATGCTTCTTTTGTTACATTTTTTCCTATTTTGGACATGTGCCGGTACCACATGTTATCTAACAGGGCATCATGGGCTCCATGATCCGGATCGAATTCGTCAGGACGGGTGGAATGGAAATCGGGCGGGGAATGAAGGTGTGCAATGTGAACCATTGTGTCTTGAAGAGCGGTGGCCCATTCTTGTGTAACCTTTTGCGTAACCTTAGGTTTTGTTCTACGGGTCCAGAACCTTGCTCTACCTCGTTTAAATCCTCTTTTAAATCTATGGTTAGTGCGAGGAAGGGAACTGCAGGGCAACTGGGGACCTAATGTGAGATCTAGAACGCCAGCTCCTGGGGTAGTAGCACTGCTTGGGATCAGTTCAGTAACTGTGGATGTGGGGTGTGTGCTCGTGTGTGCTGTATCAGCGGTACAAGGTGGGAGTGGTGGACTTGCGATCTTGTCTCTACCTGGTGGCACAACTGAGTGCCCTGGTGTGATAGTATCTGAAAGATAACACTGATCAGTGGTTGCAAGATAATACATATACCCATTGAGAGCTGCCAAAGTGACAGTGGAAAAAACACAAAATAATAAGGCAAGTGAAATACATAACTTTGCATCTCCATTAGCTTTCTTGACTGTAAGTACGCGATGCTCATTGTCTTCATCACAGGAGGATGGAAGGCCGCTGTTTTCATGGAGTGGCACAGATGGTATGTTCCATTCTTCCTTTAGTCCATTGGCTGAGGTGGTGGTGCGGGGTCTAGACGGGCGTGGCTGCGATGGATCCATGCTTTTCTCTGTTATTCGCACTGCGGTTGGTGATGAGTCTATCACCTGGAAGGGACCTTCGAACTTAGGATCCTTCCAACGCCTGACGTTTTTCCGGACGAAGACCAGTGTCCCGGGACGGATTGGTGGGAGCTCAGGATCGGTGGGGCCCTTGTCTCTCCTCTTGGATACCTGGGTAGAAAGGAACTGCGCTGCGCTTGTTAGTTGGCACAGATAATTGTAAAGTTCTGCCTTAACTATCTCTGGTGATGACTCACTATCTGTTTTAGGGCGTGTGGATGGAACTGTTACATTTATGGATCGTCCAGTGACAAGCTGATGGGGCGTGAGGTGGTGATCCGAACTTGGGGAGTTTCTTAGTGCAAAAAGTGCTATGGGTAGGCAATAAAGCCATTTCTTTCCTATTGTTGCGCTTATTTTGCTTATTTTATTTTTGAGCAAGCCGTTGAGGCGCTCACAAATGCCGTTGCTTTGTGGGTGGTAAGCTGATGTCAGTTTGTGTTTAATGCCTAGCATTGTGGTCAGGGAGGAAAAGATGGCATTTGAAAAATGACTTCCGTTATTGGACCGGATGGAGTCTGGAATGCCCCAGCGAGTAATGACATCACGGAGTAGGAATGTGGCAGCTGCCTTGGCATCACAGTGGACGCAAGGTCCGGCTTCGATCCAGCGTGAAAATGGACACACTACTACAATGAGATAGCGGTAATTTTGGCAGCGGTCGATCATGTCGACATAGTCAATGTGTAGCTCTTTGAAGGGGCCAGATGGTCTAGGAATGGTGGAAGCAACTGTTTTGAGAGTCGGGTTTGGGGAATATTGTTGGCAAATGAGACATTTATTAACATACAATTGTATCTGTTCGTAGGCATTGGGGATGAACCAGTCTGTTTGCAAGGTGGTGGACATGTTATCTCGGGTGACATGCGTGGGAAGGTGGAGTTGGTCTAATGCCACTTGTAACAAGGCCTGTGGCATCACAGGTTTCCCTGTTACTGTCTGTCTGTACACGAAGTCGGCGGAGTCCTGTTGTACTCCCCTCTTCTTCCATAACTCTTTCTCTTGATCTGGTGCACTTTCTTGCATTTCTCTAAGGTGCAACTGTGCAGTGTGATCATATTGCTGAGTTGTGTCAATGTCAAATGGTGTTGTGAATTGGGATGGTGTTTTTGGAATTCCTTCATTACTATTGTCATGCTCTGTGGGAGGCAGTGTTTGGGAAAGTAAAATGGGGGCAAGTGGAACTTCTGTTGTTGTTTGGAGTGGGGGGCCTGTTGCTGGGGGGCCTCTGGCTGCAGCCTTAGCTGCCCAATCTGCCAGGGCGTTACCTCTGGAGACAAAATCTTGGCCATTAGTGTGCGCTGCGCATTTTACTACGGCTACTTCAGCTGGTAGTGTAAGGGCCTCAATAAGTTCCTCTAGTAACGTTTTGTGAATGACAGGTGTACCATCTGATTTGAGGAAGCCGCGCCTTCTCCAGCGGAGGATGCTGGAGTGTGTTGTTGTGGTGACATATGCAGAATCTGAATAAATTGTGATGCGGTCATCTGCTCCAATGTTTAAGGCAGCTATGAGGGCTACTAGTTCAGCTGCCTGGGCAGAATAATGTGAAGGTAATGTGAGTTGCTGCACAATGTCTAGGGAATCAGAGGAATCATTCTGCTGTGCTTTAACTACTGCTGCTCCTGTGTACCTGACTCCTGTTTCTTGATCAATGGTAGAGGAGCCATCAACAAAATATACAGTACTGTTTGGCAAGGGATCCTCTTTTGCTGCTCCAGACTCATCTGGTGAATATGTGGCACAGTCATGGGTGTCATCATCTGAGGTAGCTATTGGATGGGCAAAAAATGTGGCAGGGTTTACTGTATGGCATTTGACAATTTTCAGAGAAGGTAGTGACAGTATAACTTCGTAACCTGAGACTCTGTGTTGTAAAAGTTGTCTTGGCTTTTTGTATTATTGCAAAGACAGCATGTTCTGTGTACATAGTCAGTGGGGAACCCATTACAATGGGAGTCGTTTTCTCAACAGCAAAAGCTGCGGCAGCAAGGGCCTGCTCGCAGGGGTAATGACCTTTCATGACAGCGTCCAGCATGCCGCTGAAGTAGGCAATGGGCTTATGGCCCATGGGGTATTTCTGAGTTAGTACTGCAGTCATTACTAGACCATCACAGTGAGTGAATAGGTAGAATTCTTTTGTGTAATCAGGTGATCCTAACACTGGTGCATTTGTTATCTCATCTTTGAGCTGGGTGTAGGCTGTTGTCATTTCAGGTGTCCACTCAATTTTATTGTGTCTGTCTTTGCCCATTTTGACAGCTTTCAGCAATGGGGCAGTTATTGTTGCGAAATCAAAGACCCATTGACGGACATAGTTAACCAGGCCGAGGAATTTTTGCATGTCTTTAACTGTTTGGGGTTCAGGAGTGCCTTTTATTGCCTCAACTCGACCTGGAGTCACTCGTCTGCCTGATGCAGACAGTAGCTGACCTAGATAGTGTACCTCTTTCTGACAGTACTGTAACTTCTGTTTGTCAACTTTGTATCCCCTTTGTGCTAGCGTGGTAAGTAGGAAGATGGTGTCTTTTCTGCATTGTTGTTCTGTGGGGCTGCAAAGCAGTATGTCATCGACATATTGCAGTAAGGTGCTGTCACATTGAATATTAGACAAGTCCTCTTTGACAACTCTGTTGAAGACGCTGGGGGACTCACAGTACCCTTGAGCGAGCCTTGTGTACGTGAATTGCACATTTCTGAATGAAAAAGCCAATAGGTATTGGCTGTCTTGGTGCAAAAGAATGCTGAAAAACGCATTTTTCAGATCGATGACAGAAAAGTACTGTGCATCGGGGGGGACATTCGTGAGGATGACAGAGGGGTCTGGGACAATGGGGAACTCTGGTACCACTATGTTGTTAATTGCGCGCAGATCATGTACGAGACGCCATTGATTTGTTTTCCCCTTGCGCACAGGAAAAAGGGCTGTGTTACACGGAGAGATACAAGGATATATTACTCCTTGATCTAGCAATGCCTGTATGGTAGGGGCTATGCCCTCCTCTGCTGCTTTGGACAAGAGATACTGTTTTATTCTGGGCAGGATAGCACCTTGTTTGAGAGTTATCTTAAATGGCCTGGCAGAGCTAATAAGGCCTACATCATTTGGGCCTGTTGTCCAGAGATGTGCAGGTACTTGAGCCAGATCTGCTTCTCGGGCAGAGTCATAGCTAGGGGTGACTGTTGGTGTTCTAATTTCCACTGTCACTGAGACGGGCACATTGTTATCATAGATAATCTCTGTTTTAGAGTGTTCCTCAGGGGATCCAAACAACTGGGCATCTGAAATGTCTCGTACCAACCCTTTAGGCTCAATAAAAATGACACAAGCCCAAGTATGAGCGTTGTCATCGCATGCCAGGAATGCGCCGTATGTTGGTGTTACCTCAAGGGCGCAGATGTCAAATGTCAAATGTTTATCTAATATCTGTGAGTCTGGCACTTGGGGTCTGAAAAGGAACTCTTTTGGTAACTGAACAGTGCGGCCTTGTAATTCGGGAGTGGTGGCGACAATAGTATGGACAGCTGCAGAGAAGGCGTGCTCATCCACTGGTCGTGCTCTGACTTGGCTATCTAAGGAAGACTGTGCAGTGACTGCCATTATCCTAGTTAGTGGGGTACCTGGTATAGAGCAAATCATTGTTCCGTTGTCATCAAAGTGGATGGTCATGTTTAGTTTGGCCATGAGGTCACGTCCTAAAAGATTGACTGGGGACTTAGGTGAATAGAGCAGAGGCTGCTCCACTACATGGCCTCCTATCTCCATTGATACTGGCTTGGTGAAAGGGACCCTTGCTATTGCCCCAGAAAATCCCTGTGTGTCCGCTGTTTTGTTAGAAATGGGCAGAGGGCCACCTGTGATGCAGGAATATGTGGCACCTGTGTCAACAAGAAAACTATATGTTTTGTTATTTATATCAACACTTGCAATGGGGTCCTCTTCAGTATTGCTTGTGCATGACAAAATTGGGCACACGAGTCGTCTGTGGGCTGTCCTAGCTGGTGTATCCTCCAGCCTGAAATTGCTGGATGGTGCCCTGAGTAAAGGGGTTGCTGGAGGCAACAATTGTTCCTCCTAGAGGGACACTGTTTTGTGTTTGGGGGACCACCTGATAAGCAGGTGCTTGCTGCAGCTGTAGCTGTTGCATTGGAACCTGTACTTGTTGGACTGCTGGCTGGACCTGGGCCATTATGGGCGCTTGGAGCTGCACTTGTTGCTGCTGTGCTGGTTGTGCATAAGAGTATAGTATTTGGGGCTGTTGAAGGTGTTGTTGCGTGCGCTGCTGTTGTTGGAATGGTGCTTGTGCTTGGTAGCCAGGACTCATATATTGCTGACCCATATCACGCTTTTTACTGTTGCAATCTCTCTGTATGTGGCCTGGTTTCTGGCAATAGTAGCAAATGATTGGTGATGTTCCCTGTCCTGGCTGTTGTGGGAACCTTTGTTGTCCCATCCCTCGCCCTCTTCCTTGTCCACCCGTGTTCCAGTTCATATTTGGTCTGTTATTGTAATAGGGCTGTGTGTTGGTGCTGTAAGCAGGTGGTGCTGGCATGTATTGTACCATTGGCTGTGGTTGCGGCTGGACATACTGTATGGCAGGTTGGCGTTGAGCTTGTATGTACTGCACTGCAGGTGGTGCTTGAACCTGCTGTGGGGCAGGTTGGGCGTTGCCTGCAAGAGCATTCATGGCAGCCTGGGGGAAGGATGTTACTGCTGTCATTTGAGTGACCGGTGCTGCAAGCATGACTGTGTCAACATTGTCTTTTTTCTTATTAAGTTTCTGCTGTACCAACTTGGCAGCGGCATTCTCTATTGCCAGCTGTCTAACCTTCTCTTGTTCCTGTCTCTTTTTGCAATAATGTATAATGTGGTCTTGGATTTCAGCCCATGGCTTGCATTCCATTGCTACAATGCCATCTAATTTTTCCTGCACTTCAGTGGGTAAACCTTTCTTTATTGTGTGATAAAATAATCTCCCATATCCTCCAGCTGCGTCCCAGCGTTGCCCTAACTCCTGGTGCCATTTTTCTTTCATTCTGGAAAGATAGTTGGCAGGGTCTTCATTTGGTTGCATGGTCTGTGACAATAGAGCCCCAATATCGGGAACATCAGGGAATTTCCTGCGTAACTCAGTCCATGCTAGTGTTCTAATCTCATTAAAGGAAACACCATCATGTTTGGTATTTGTTTTTGTAAGATTGGCATGGACACGTGTGAAGAGATCTTCTGCGTCTTCTCCCATGAGGGAGATCAGCAGACTTTTTACATCTCCTATAGCTATGTTGTTACCTGTGGTGCAATTTTCAAAAGCTGCAATCCATTTTCCCGCACCCTCAGTGAGGGGGGGGGAGTGCCTTTTTGACATTTTCTTTGTCTAGTGTAGACCATGGGATATAGATGGGGGGATCAGTGACATTTTTGTAGAGCAGTGGCATTTGGCGCATGACCCCAGGGCGTTGCGCTGTGGGTCCTGTATAGTCATGCTGGCGAGCATATTTTTGCCAGACTTTCAGGCTCTCCCTCATGTAGTCATAGTCCCAATCCTCATCCCCTAGTCCTTTGAGGATACATTCAACTGCTGTTGCCATGTACTGAGGCTCAAAGGAGCCTTCTCTTGGCCAAGGGAGCATTTGCGGTGCTAAGGGCTCTGACCAGCCTGCCAAATCGTCTGAAAAGGGGTTAACTGCATAATCTGAACCTTCTCCTAATGTCACTATCTCATTCGGAGTGAGATCATTGCTTGTTTGTGGTGGACATGGTCTGCTGAGACTTATGTTGTGTCTATTTTTCATCCTAATGGTGCGCAAGGAGGCAGAGCCCGAGACGTCATATAGTATGTCGTCTGGGCGTCCATGTGTCCCCAAGACTTTAAGTCTTTGTGCTTCGGTGGTCCTGACCTTACTTCTTACCACTCTGTCTTTTTCCTGCGGGAGTCCACAATATCTTGGGATCTCACCAGACATTGGGTTGAGGTCTTCTAGTCCCAATGGTAGTCTCTCTTCTGGCCGTACTGCTGTTGGGTATTGGTGGGCTTGGTGTGTGTTAGTGAATGTTTGTGTCATTCCAGAGGCGGCAACGTCACAGTGGTAGGGGTGCTCATTAAAGCGATATTGTCTGCTCCCTTCCCCATTCCTACTGATAATTGTCTTTCGGTGGTGTTGCACGAGGTTGGGCAGCGTGGGTGAGGGTGGTGTTGGTGTGTTGACCTTTGACATTATGTCCGTAATGCTTTTGTTCATGTTCTCTAATTTAAATGACAAGCGTCTAATCGAGTTTACCTGTGCTGCGTGGCAAGGTGGTTGATGCATGGGTGTCTGTTCGTCCTCAAGGCGCTGTGGTGAAATACTTTCCGGGCTAGTGCTTTTGCTCAAATCTGCATTCTGTCTATAATTGCCATATGCGGAGGGAAGACCAGTGAGAGGAACACACTGTCCCTCCGTCATGCACAGCAATGGTGGGGCGGGGAACTCAATGAGCTGTCTGTTGTCTGTCATGAGGCCAGATCCCTGTACCTCAGCAGAGGGTGCAGTAGCCATGTAAGGCATGCTAGTTTGTGATGGGAGGTGCGACCTTGGGAACAGGTGTGTGCCGGTGTCAAGGAAGGGGTTAAGGACAGGTGCTTGTTGAGTGTCAGTGTCACGGAAGGGGTTAGTGACAGTGTCTTGTTTAGGGCCAATGTCACGGACGACAATGACAGGTGAGCGCAAGTGACGAGATGATGCTTGGGAGACAGAGTCAGAGCCTTCCTCATCGTCTTCACCTGGGCGTGGGTGTGCAGTATTGACTGTTGGTGTAAATTTTAGTGATAGTTGTGCATCTATGAAGCCTGGGATACCTGATACCGCTGTCTCCCTTACTGTACCGTTGGGGAGAGGCAGGTGTATGCTGCGCAGGTCTGTCAGGTCGGGGTATACATCACTGGGGGGCGTGGGTGGAGCCGGTGGTCTGTCCACGGGGTGGTACGGGTGGCTAGGTGATGTGTGGGAAGCCTGAAATTCCTCAATCTGTGTGATGTGTAATTCTGGGCCGAGGTGCGGTGAGGTAGTTGCCTCATCTGGTAATGATTGGAAACCAGCAGCCGGAGAATCATTAGTGGTAACTGGCAGCTCAGGTTGTTCCTTGTTAGTGAGCTCGGTATACATACCGCTGAAGTGGTAAGGCGGTGGGGGCGGAGCATTGGGTATAACTGGGGGTGTGGAGTCAGAGTGTGTTTGAGCCTTGTCTTTAAAAATGCGCCAGAGATCTAAAGTAGCCTTTCTCTTCTGTAACTTAGTGCCAGAGTATTTGGTGTCTAGAAAGGTGGTGGCATGCTCTAGTATTATTGGGTCAAAGCTTCCCTCTGAGGGCCAAGGATGAGTCATTTTCGCCGTACGCTTATGAAGCTCACGGCAGTGTTTTAGTATATGGTGTTCCTGGCCTCCGAATGTTTTTAAAACATGTTGGAGTGGAGTGGCCATGTTGGTTTGTCTAACACTGGGTGCTCTAGGCAAAGCCTGAAATACAGGAGCGCGTTTTCTCAGGTGCTAGGGACAATGTCTCTGATGAGTTCTTGCTCTACTGCCTGAATAACAATATCATACACACCGTCCTGCAAGTCTCGCTCTTGTGCTTCAGTATAAAGAGGAAAGTAGAGCCGACCGCCAAAGCAAGCTTCAGCAATATAACTTTGGAGAGGGTGCCTTGGCCAGGTGCTAGATAGTATGGCAGTGAATAGCGCTCCAGGGGGATGTATGATGAAAAAGATGTGAAAGTGGGTAGACGTTTTATACACTGTAGAGCTTACTATGCCATTCATGAGTGTTATTTTAAAGCACAATGCTTTGAGGGTGTGTGTCGCTTGTTTGGAAAGAAATGTGGTTAGGTGGTAGAAGAGTGCTCAGTGGCAGAGGTGGATTCAGGGGCAGGAGTGGATTCAGGGGCAGGAGTGGATTCAGGGGCAGGAGTGGATTCAGGGGCAGGAGTGGGCTCAGTGGCAGAGGTGGAGGGAATGGCGTCTATTATCAATTCCTCTCCTATTGCGCTACTGATAACGTGATATAATGCTTGTCTTAATTCCAGTTCCTGTGGTCCGGTGTATATTCCGTTAGGGGAGAAGTCAGGAAATTGGAGCTGGCTACGAGAGAGACCAGCAATTACTTTACTTTGTAGCGGGTTGCGTGGATAATTTGTAACAAGTGTGGAGGGTATGTCCAAACCTGGCGCTATTAGGCGAATGCGTATGTAAATGTTATCCGATGTCCTATGAACCGTGGTACCTCTAATCCTGTTCGTGGGGACCAGTAATTATGGAGTGTTCCCTAAACTGTCAGTGCTTGGAATGTTTTTGTTCTTTATGTTTAGTAACAGTGGGATGCGGAAGATGCGGGAAGGATGGTGCTAATGAAAGCGTTATCTGCTGTGCCTGGGTATAGTCAACCCCTAAAACGTGAAATATAGTGAGAAGGACCGTGCTTGCTAAGGGTGTAACGTGATAAAAGGAGGATGGGTGCTCAGTAGAAAGACCCACAACAATATTATTAACTAGATATACAAAAATAGGAGAAGCTGTACTGTCAGGCGACTGGGTACTCATTACCTACAGTGTCTGAAAATGCGGTGGTGGGCTTGCTGGGGGAGGCACGATGAGGATGTCTGGGACAGAGTCCTCTAGATCCACTGAATAGTCCTGCAGGAGTGCCAAGAGGAATGGGGACTCGGTAGCCGGAGGCAGTGGTTGGTGGGGAGCAATAGTAAGTGCTGATGCTGATACCGTAGGGGGGGCAGGGGCAGTAATGCTAGGGAGTGTTGCTTCTTCAGAGGATGCCGTGGACTGCGCAGAGTCAGTATTGGACTCGTCGTCTATGGCAATAGTAGGGGGTGAATTAGCAAGAGAAACAGAGGACCCTAAAGAGGGTGGGGAGCGCTGAGGTGAATTAGAGGAGTGGGCAGGCCACAAAAGATCGGGGCGGGTGGTGTCTGGTGGTGGTGGTGGTTGGGAAGAAGCGGTGCCTGAGAGAGGTAAGTCTACGAGAGACAAGAGTGAAAGGCGGAGTTCTGTAGTGGGTGTAAAGTCAACCTCTAAGATGTCCCAAGTAGCTGCAAGAACTTCGCTTTGATGGCGCGTGAGGGGGATAAAGTGATCAAGACCGGTGTGGTATACTGCCGTGGCAGTACCACGCACTGAATGAATAAGGAGATTAATAATTTGCGGGGGGTCAGGGGACATAACGGGGGGGGGGGGTTGGTTAAGGGGGACGGACAATAGGAATGGAGATACACCTCCACCCCCCTGTGGCTACCAATTGGCGTAGGCAAGTGGTAGGCAAAAGGTGTGAGAGACAGAAAAGAGGCGCAAAGTACGTGCAATATGTAGTGAAAGTAAGTGCAACTACTTAGCGGGATTGCGGCTGGGTGGTAAAGGCAAGACAATCCAGACAACAGCTACCTGGCGCAACTGCCCTTAATAGTGAGGAAAAGTGGGGGCAATTGAGTCAACAAAAAATAACTAGCAGGCTGCCACTCGGCTAAAAGAGGGTGGAGCTGGCAGTCCAGCAACAGATATGGGGTGGGACAGCAGGGCTACTAAATGTTTAATAAAACGAAGCACAAGAAACAGACACAATGGACAACAAATAAACAATTATTAAATAAATGAAATGCATTTAAAAAAATAACAGCGATCAAAAATAGCAATGTTTGCTGAGAGAACAGACTGAGAAGACAGGGGAAGGAGGGGCGAGGTGACTACAGTGAAGCCGCGAGGCTCACTTCTTCGTTCTGTGAAGACAGAAAGCAGAATAAGGCGTAGTCAAGGTCAGACTGGGCCACCGAGTTCGAAGTGGTTGGTTCCTCTTTCAGGAGTGGCGCAGCTAATAATAAAGACAGGCGCCGTTGAGAGAGCGAGATAAATTTTAGAGATAAAAATAGAAAAGCACCCAAGCCATGTAAGAGTGAATCAGAGAGAGACGAACTATAGAGTGCGAAGAAAGAATGCGTGAATGCACAGGAAAGAACCCTAACGAAAGAGGGGCGCATTGACGCCGAAACGAAAGAGAATGGTGTTGGAAGGTGTAAAGAAAGAAAGAAAAATTATAATGTACGAGGAAAGTGTGAGGAAGAAAAGACGAAGAGCAGCTGAAAGAAGAAAGGGAAGGAGAAAAATGATAAAGAAATAAAAGATGCAATGAAAGAGTAAAAAAGATGAAACATAAAAGATTAAAAAAAAAGCAATAACACAAAATGTAAATATGAATACAAAATGGCGACGAGAGCAGACAAAATGGCGGCGGGACACACCCCAAATTGAAAAGTGCGACAACACTACAAAAACTTGTGCCACCTATGCACCAAGACAAAAGCGCAACAGCCCACAGCCGTGCAATATAAACAATTCGACAAGAAAAGGAAGACAGAAAAATGTGCTTGTAAATATCAAATGTGCGTCAAAATTGAAAACCAGAGGAAACCGCAAACGCATGTGCGCACCAAGTGTGCGTGCAGCATGCCAGAATTCGGTCAGGTAAAACTGTCCAGGACTCAAACCTCAAGCATCACTGAGCAAGGCAAACCTTAAAATAGCACATGAGAACACTGTGTAAACATGAAAAACCTGCAAACGCATGTGCATGTGCACCATGCCAGAATTCGACCAAACACGTGGTCCGGACTCAAACCGTAAGCATCATCTGAAAACTAAAATAAGCGTGGGCAAGAGAATGCAACTAGAAGGAAACCACAACAAAACTAAAAAGAGCAAGAGCACCAAAAGAGCCTCGGGGAGATGTGACCAGCCACAAAGAGGACGTCGTGGCATGTCAGTCACAGGTGGGCAAAGGAGCACAGACAAGGGAGACCCCTGGTGGCAAATGCAGGCTGACCCACCACCCCACACACGCCACAACCTGGGGCAAATGCAAGGAAAAAATAAAAGTATCCCTGACTTACCCCTGTGGATGTGGGGAGAGGAGAGCCTGAGAGACAGCCAGACAGGAGGAACCCCAGCATGCGTCCCAAAACCTCACCGTAGACGACAGCTGAACGAGTCCTGGATATTCGTGGTCGCCAGCTGATCGAGAGGGTATTTGGTGGCCACACCCTTCTGCTTACCGACTCCAGAAAGCCTGACCCCTCTGCTGTTTATTCACTTGGAAAGAAGAAACCACGATGTAAAACACAGTGACTTTTATTTTAAACAGTTCAAAAGCATAAAAGCAATTCAATTTAAAAGGTGCCCATCAACACATGAGCAGAATGAAAAATAAATGCATTAACAATGTCACAAATCAATTGTTCAAAAGAAGCGAATGTATGACTAAAATATGGTGCTATGAGCAACTGTCTAAAGAGCAACCCTAACTTTAAGGAAGATGTTCAGACTAGTGCCTGAACAGCTAATCTTTTATTAAGAAAGCAACACCATTCAAGACTACGCACTTTAACCTAAAATAAATGCAATGGCTTGGGTTAGAATGAGCTGAATTAAATAGACTGTCAAAGCCAAAAGGCTAAATTATTAGAGAGGCTGACAAAGCCAATAGGCTAATATTTAATTGAGCTGACAAAGCCAAAAGGCTATGCCATCAGAGAGGCTGTCAAAGCCAATAGGCAAAGATAATCAGATAGGCTGACAAAGCCAATAGGCTATGCCATTGGACAGTTTGTCAAAGCCAAAAGGCTGAATTATTAGAAAAGAGTATTACCACCTTGGAAGTTGGAGTTCTAGGCCCAGTCACACGGACGATCGATCGGGAACCTCTTATGCAACCAAATTGATGCGCAGAGAATTCAGAGCCGCACCCTGGGTGAAGCACTTTTATATTGTTAAATGCAGAACTTAATGCAGAACTTACACCCACGCTTGACACGAGATCTGACGCAGGTCACTTGACCGCCCTGTTACAGTTACTAGGAAGTTTGATATAAAACCGAGAAGTGGTATCATGATGGAACAGGGCGTTTAGCAGATGGTCAGTGCTTTTGACCGCAAAAAGTAAACAAAGGATAACTTTTACCGTAAAAAATGCTCAGAATTAATATTTAATATATTTAATTCTTGGTCACGTTGCCGCCTTGAGTTTCAGTTAAGCAAGCACGGAAAGTTTCATAGCTAAGAATATCGCAAACCTTGTATGTGACACAGCCAGATGTTCCAACAGAGTGTCACGTGGGTGGGGGCCACCCTTATTCTCGTAAC
The DNA here is from genome assembly GCA_963921515.1 of Calotriton arnoldi. Lineage (NCBI taxonomy): Eukaryota > Metazoa > Chordata > Amphibia > Caudata > Salamandridae > Calotriton > Calotriton arnoldi. The sequence goes on from CAWUFW010009159.1 coordinate 728,638, forward strand.
TGTGGAAAGTTACAAGAGGGGGCTGGTACTGTCTCTCGGTGGCTGGAACAGATCTCTGCTAGCAGATCAGTGAGGCCTTCGATCTGTATTATTATTATTATAAAAATGAGAGCAGGAGTCACTGGCCTTTTTGGGCCTACATATTTGTATCTAGGAAGGTATGCTTGGTCCTATGTAAGATATGGTTATCTAGGGAGCTGGGCTTGGGCCTATGTGAGATGCACTCCCAGGACGAAGGAAAGTGGACAACTTAAGACCTTCTATCTGAGCCTGCCTTGTGGGGCCTATCTAGAGTATCATGTTTAGTGGGTAGTGTAAAATCAGAAATTAGTTTCTTGTTAAATGGTAATACGGGACCTTCTGGACCCTCCTTCAGCTGTCCAGTTGGCCATGTGCCGTGTCGGGGTCGGCATCCCCCTGCCTTGTTGTTCTTTTGTTTTCAAACGTAAGTTTCGGTTGTTTTGCGCCTGTTTTACCCATTGTTTGCCCACGGTAGTTCCGTTCTAGTGGTGCCGAATAGTTGCCAGTAAACTCGCTCACCGCACCCACCGGGAACCCCAGTCGCCTAAGCACCCCGTGAGTGCGGCAAAGTCTATGCAGAGTTATATCGCGGTGGCGACAAAGCGGGACGCCAGTGTTGTCATGCGCTACAGCCTGCGCTATCCCAGAACCAGGACCGAAAGTTATTGCTGCCACTGATGTGTGCTGACGCCAGGAAGCCACTGTGTCCACGCCCGGCTAGTATGTTATATCTTCGATTTGCTCCCCACTGTGTCGATCCTCTTTGATGCAGGTGTTGCTAGTGTCGACTATGGGCCAGCCCGGTGTAGCAGTCAGATCCGAGAGAATGCAGCCAGAGCAGGCGCGCCTCCAGCCACTCTTAATATTACATGGAAATCACACTTTGTATCCAAAGAGAGTGCCACACACTACCTGTTCCCAGTAACGGTGAAGTCTAAGTGTGCAGTGTCTATGGCAGCTCTGCTACTGCGTCAGTGGCGTCTCCTCCGCCTTTTAATCCGTTTGGGGGGCAACACTCCACACTCACCGCACCGTACACAAGTCCATCCAGTGGGGGGAGTAAGACGCCAGTCCCCCGCCCCCCCAATGACCGCGGTGCAGTTAATTAGGGGCCCGGTGCGGATCCCTAGCATGCCCACCTGCTCCGGTAGCGCCCCCCCCCCATCAGCCCGATCGCCGGCCACTCTCAGTGAGACAGTACCTTGGCGTTGTGCTGTTTGTTGGTGGAGATCGCAGGTATTCGAGACGTGTGGGGATGAGGTGGGAATAGCAGTTTCAGCAGGCAGCGCGATATCCCACTTACCGGCGCCTGCACCTCGTCGTACCCACGCCGGTCCGCAGCCGTCTCCAATTCTTTCCTCGGCAGTGTGGGCAGCCTCGGCAATGACAGCCTTTCCTGCGTACCGTTTTCCTCAGTGCGGCTGAGTTCTGGAGTCACAGCACACCGCCACGCTTGCCACGCCTGCGCTGCCCGACTCAGCTTGATGTGTTTCCTCTGCACGGGCGTCCCACCATACCAACCCGCGTAGGTCGTTGTCCGGGAGGGGGATAGGGCATCGATACGCTTCGTTCCTCCGCCGCCCTATGTAATGTTGATGCTTCGCCAAAGGGCATTAGCTCTCCGCCTGACCTCCTCGCAGCTGGCCGTCACTGTCGGCGATTTTCCGGCCTTCAAGTTACTCAAGCAGCTGGGCACGGGTTTTCACACTAGGCCCGCCCCTCCTCAGCCGACGATGCTCCCAGTCTCGCTCTTGTGGTGTCCCAGTCGTAATTTACTTGGGTCACAGGGTGTACAGCGCGTCTGCGACTCAGATCGCGCCAAAAGTGTTAATTTAAAGCTTCGTGAGTCGCAGGGTTTTTGTCGGATCTGTACTCGGCTGGCAGAGCCCTCTCACCGAGCGGCCATCTTGCTGCTCGGTCAGGCCACGCCCCCGTTGTAAAAGGTTTTCATAGATTTTCCAACTCCACACTTAGAAACTTTTCATAGAAAAACAGTCACTGTTATCCTATGGAGGAAAATAGTGTTATCGGTTAACAGGTAAGTACTTTGTTGTGGGAGTTGGTATTCTGGGGTTAGACTCGGGGGTCTCCCAGGGTCAAGGATGCACTCTTGTTACACCCTCAGCGGCACTAGGGCGGCCGGGTGCAGAGTGCAGAGGCCCAATGTTATCCAATGGGGGATAGGGGGCCTCCTTTTGGTGGCTGCTGACGAGCAGGCCACTGGGTTGTGGGAGCAAAGCTCCAGGACTTAAGCTCAGGGCAAATGGGGGCTTAGGCCAGCACAAAAGATGCACCCTCAGCGGTGCTGTTCTGGCGTCGGGTGCCCTGTAGCTTTCAGTGGGGAGTCTCCAGTTTGCAAACACACTGCAGGCTCGGGGAAGAAGGTCTTCTGGGTGCGACCACCATTTGGAGAGGTAAGTTGGGATGTTGGGGGTTGGTTAAGCACAGTCGGTTGGGCCAGCCAAGGCCGTGGGGCGTCGGCTGCAGGGGTGCCTTTTTGGGTCGGATCTTCTTACCAGCTCCTGGTCGCAGTTGGGGGGACCTTCGGTTTGAGGCTGGAGGCTTGAGGCAGGTCCGGGATCACCGGATCTCGGGTCAGGATTGCCGGGGAGACCTCCTCTTGGTGTTGGGCCACTCGGGCCGTGGGCGTCGGGTGCAGAGTGGGTCAGACCCACGGATCCTTGAGGAGCTGGAGTCTGTTGTTGAACAAATCCGGTGTTCACGGGAGACAGAGTCTTTGGGATGGAAGGCAGGCAGGTCCTCCAGGTTTCTCGAGGTTGCTGGCTGCAGGACACATCTGGATTTTGCTTGAGCAGGTTTGAGGTGGAGACAGGCCGGTAGGGCTGGGGCCAAGTCAGTGGGCATCCTACTCTTGTTAGCTTCGGCATGGCTGTTCGGTCCTTCTTCTTTTCTTCTTCTGGTTTCTTGTCTGAGGAAGCAAGTTTCAGGGGTGCCCCATAAATACTAGATTTAGGGGCGTTACAGGTAGGTAAAAGGTTGGGACCAATGGGTCCCTTCCCTGGGGTGGGTACACCCCCTATTATGCCACCCTCCAGTGGGAGGGGGGCATAAGCCTTTCACTGGTTGGCTGGGTCCCCCCATCTGCAAGATGGCGCGGACTGAGAGTTGTGCTTCACCTCGCCTCCCCCACCTGAGGGGTGGAGTTGGCAGAGGTGGGCACACCTCTTTTCCTCACTTGTTTTTCCCGTCGGTTCTCCCGCCCAAAGTGGGGGTCAGAACCAGTGGGGACCAGTTACTGAAAGCAGCAAGTAGCCTGGGGAAGCTCACAAAGGCGGCAATCCTTTGAAGCTTCCCCTTCGTGGACCCTGCCCATCCTGGGGGAGAAGGTTTGCACCTCATCCCAGGATGTCCATTGTTTCAGGCCCCCGAGAGCAGCAGGCTCTCGACCCAGAGGTCCAGAAACATGTCTGGTGGTGGCAGCTGAAAGCAGCCACTCAGCCTGGACACTAGTGGTAGGTCGTTTTTCAGGGGGCACCTCTAAGATGCCTTCTGTGTGCATTTTTCATTAAATCCCACACTGGCATCAGTGTGGGTTTAAAGTGCTGAGAAGTTTGATACCAAACTTCTCAGTTTTCAGTGTAGCCATTACGGTGCTGTGGAGTTCCTAACGACAAGCTCCCAGCACCATATACTCTTAATGGCAGCACTGCACTTATAATGTCTAAGAATGGACTTAGACACTGTAGGGGTACAGGGCTCATGCACCTGTACCCTCACCACTGGTATAGGGCACCCAGCTAAAGGGGTGACTGATCTATGGCAGGGCAGTGGGTTGTAGGCATGGCACTCAGGGATGTGTGCCATGTCGACTCTTCACTTTGTTCTGCACCAAGACACGCAGCCTGCAAAGGCAGTGTGCGCAAGACCTCTAAGGGTGCACAATAAGTGCTGCAGCCCTTAGAGGCCTTCCCTGGTCACAGTGCCCTGGGTACCTGTGGTACCATTTACCAGGGGCTGACCTGTGGCCAGAGATGCCAATTAGGTCTTGTTTTCAATGCAGTTTTCGGGAAAGAACATAGGCCCTGGGCACCTGATTGGCAGGAGCCCAGGGCACACTCAGTCAAAGCACATCAGCAGTTCAGCAAAAAGTGGGGGCTGCCATTCAGAAAGAGGGCACTTTCTTACCCCCCCCCAAACGAAAGAGGATGAGACTAACCTTTCCGTAGAGAGTCTTCATTGTCTAAGTAGAAGAACCTGGAAAGTCCATCTGCATTGGCATGGGCAGTCCCAGGACTGGGTTCCACTATAAAGTCCATTCCCTGTAGGGAGATGGACCACCTCAGCAGTTTAGGATTTTCACCTTTCATCTGCATTAGCCATCTGAGAGGTCTATGATCAATTTGAACTAGGAAGTGAGTACCAAACAAGTATGGTCTCAGCTGCTTCAGGGACCAAACCACAGCAAAGGCGTCCCTCTCAATGGCACTCCAACGCTGCTCCCTGGGGAGAAGCCTTCTGCTTATAAAAGCAACGGGTTGATCTTGGCCTTCATCATTGGTCTGGGATAGGACCGCTCCTATCCCTAGCTCAGCGGCATCAGTCTGCACAATGAACTGCTTGGCATAGTCTGGAGCTTTGAGAATTGGTGCTGAGCACATTGCCTCTTTCAGGGTGTCAAAAGCCTTTTGACAGCTAACTGCCAGTTTACCTTTTTGGGCATCTTCTTGGAGGTAAGTTCTGTGAGGGGAGCCACAATGGACCCATATCCCTTCGCAAACCTCCTGTAGTACCCAGTCAAGCCAAGGAATGCCCTGACTTGGGTCTGGGTTGTTGGAGCTGCCCAGGCCTGGATAGCCTGGATCTTGGGCAGTAATGGTTGCACTTGGCCTCCACCAACAAGGTGGCCCAAGTATACCACAGTATCCTGCCCTATCTGGCATTTGGATGCCTTGATAGTTAGGCCTGCAGTTTGCATGGCATTTAAAACCTTCCCAAGGTGGATCAGGTGATCCTGCCAGGTGGAACTAAAGACAGCAATATCATCTAGATAAGCTGCACTAAAGGATTCCAATCCAGCAAGGACTTGATTCACCAACCTCTGGAAGGTGGCAGGGGAATTCTTTAAACCAAAGGGCATAACAGTAAACTGATAATGCCCATCAGGTGTGGAGATTGCTTTCTTTTCTTTTGCTCCTGGTGCCATGCCAATCTGCAGTACCCTGCAGTTAAGTCAAAGGTACTTAGAAATTTTTTTGCACCTAGTTTGTCTATCAATTCATCTGCTCTTGGGATAGGGTGAGCATCTGTCTTGGTGACAGAGTTGAGCCCTCATTTCTCTCTTTCCACCCTGTGGATGAGGTTTGGGGACTAGAACCACTGGTCTGGCCCAGAGGCTCTCAGAGGGTTCAATAACTCCTAACTCCAGCATCTTGCTGACTTCAGCTCTGATGCTTTCCTTGACTTGATCAGACTGTCGATAGATTTTGTTTTTGACAGGTGAACTGTCACCAGTGTCCACATCATGGGTACACCAGTTTGTCTGACCAGGGGTCAAGAAAAAGAGCTTTGCATACTGCTGCAAAACTTGCTTGCAATCAGTCTGCTGTTGGGCAGTGAGGGTGTCTGAAAAGACAACTCCATCCACTGACCCATCTTTGGGGCTGTATGAGAGTCAGGGAGAGGTTCACTCTCTGTCTCCTGATCCTCATCAGTCACCATCAGCATGGTGATGTCAGCCCTATCATGGAAAAGCTTAAGGCGGTTCACATGGATCACCCTAGGGTGTCCTGCTTTTGCCCAGGTCAACCAAGTAGGTGACCTCACTTTTCTTTTCTAAGATGGGGTAAGGGCCACTCCATCTATCCTGGAGAGCCCTTGGTGCCACTGGCTCCAAAACCCACACCTTTTGCCCTAGTTGAAATTCTACCAGTGCAGCTTTTTGGTCATACCAGTGCTTCTGAAGCTCCTGGCTGGCCTCAAGATTCTTGGATGCTTTTTCCATATACTCAGCCATTCTGGACCTTAGGCCAAGCACATAGTCCACAATATCTTGTTTGGGTTCTTGGAGAGGCTTCTCCCAACCCTCTTTTACAAGACAGTGGTCCCCTCACAGGATGGCCAAACAGAAGTTCAAAGGGGAAAAACCCTACTCCTTTCTGAGGCACCTCTCTGTAAGCGAAAAGCAAGCACGGTAAGAGGACATCCCATCTCCTTTTGAGTTTTTCGGGGAGCCCCATAATCATGACTTTCAATGTCTTGTTGAATCTCTCAACAAGGCCATTGGTTTGTGGGTGATGGGGTGTAGTAAGCTTGTACTGCCCTCCACACTCTTTCCACATGTGTTTGAGGTAAGCAAACATGAAGTTGAAATCTCTGTCTGAAACCACCTCCTTAGGAAACCCTACCCTGGTGAAGACACCAATGAGGGCCTTGGCTAATGCAGGAGCTGTAGTAGTCCTAAGGGGAATTGCCTCAGGATACCTAGTGGAATGATCCACTACCACTAGAATAAATTTGTTTCCTGATGCTGTGGGAGGTTCAAGTGGAACCACTATGTCCACACCTACCCTTTCAAAGGGAAGCCCAACCACAGGTAGTAGTTTCAAGGGGGCTTTGGGTGTCCTCCTGTCTTGCCACTGGCTTTGACAGGTGACACAGGAGCTGACAAACTCCTTTAATTTCTGAGACGTCTGGGGCCAGTAAAAGTGGCTAACAAGCCTTTCCCAGGTTTTGGTTTGGCGCAGATGCCCAGCTAGGGGGATGTCATGAGCTAAAGTTAGTAGGAACTCCCTGTACTTCTGAGGCACTACCACTCGTCTAGTGGCTCCAGGGTTGGGGTCTCTGGCCTCAGTGTACGGTAGTCCCTCTTCCCAATAAACTCCGTGGGTACCACTGACATCTCCCTTTTCCTCTGCAGCAGCTTGCTGCCTCAGGCTTTCAAGAGTTGGACAGTCCTGCTGTCCAAAGCACAGCTCTTCCCTAGAGGGCCCTCCTGGGCCTAAGAGTTCAAATTGGTAAGGGTCAAGCTCCATGGGCTCAGTACCCTCTGGAGTGTCCAAGTCCTCTCCCTGAGGAGAGGGGTCCTGATCCTTTTGCTGTTCAGAAGCTGGTTTCCCAGTCTTCTTACCTTTCCTCTTGGAAGATTGGGCCATTCTTTCAGGCGCCAACACTTCTTGTTCACCCTGCTTTCTGCTCTGTGCTCTTGTTTTTACACACTCCATCTCGGGGATATCCAGCATTGCTGCATGGATTTCCAATTCTACCTCAGCCCATGCTGAGGTTCCCAGGTCATTGCCAAGCAGACATGCAGCTGGAAGCTTTGGAGAGACGACTACCTGTTTCAGGCCAGTACCCCCGTCTAATGTCACTATAGCCATTGCATGGTTAATGGTAACACTGTCAGGATTGGTGACTGGGTAAGTTCTCCCAGTCAAGTATTGCTCTGGGGAAACCAGTGTATCTCTCACCATAGTGACACTGGTACCTGTATCCCTCAGGGCTTCTATCCTAGTTCCATTGATCCAAGGGTATTGTAAGTATTTCTTTAAGTTGGGGCCACACAGCTACAGTGGCAAACTCAACTTCCCCTTCTGAAACTAGAACTGCTTCAGTGTGCAACCCGATTTGCTCTTGGCACACTGTTGATCCCATCTGGAGACTTGCTACACCAGGAGTAGCTGTACTAGGACTAGGGGGCTTCTTGTTAGGACAAGTAGAATCTCCAGTTAAGTGCCCCAGCTTTCTACAGTAGTTACACCATGCCTTTGCAGGATCAAAGTTCTTTCCCCTGTACTTGTTAGTAGATTGGGAAGAGTTTTGGGACCCACCCCCTCGTGCAGGATTTTGGGGCCCTTTTGAAAACTCAGGCTTTTTATCTTGGGGATTCTCACCCCTTTTCCCCTGGGGAGGTTTTGTAACCCCTTTCTTTTGGTCACCCCCAGTGGTTGTTTTTGTCACCCTTGTCCTGACCCAATGGTCTACCTTCTTTCCCAATTCTTGGGGAGAAATTAGACCTAGGTCTACCAAATGCTGATGTGACTTTTAATTAGTGCAATTACTTAAAATATGTTCCTTCATAAACAAATTGTAAAGTCCATTGAAATCATGCACATTGTGTCCAGTTAACCAACCATCTAGTGTTTTAACCGAGTAGTCTACGAAGTCAATCCAGGATTGGGTTTGGGTTTTGTGAGCCCCCCTGAATCTAATTCTATATTCCTCAGTTGTGAGTCCAAATACCTCAGAGTTCTCTTCATGAGGTCATAAGACCCAGCATCTGCCCCCGTAAGGGCCAGGAGTCTGTCTCTGCAGTTACCAGAGAACAGTTCCCAAAGGAGTGCCCCCCCAGTGTGACTTCTTTACTTTTTTAAATTTCACAGGCCCTCTCAAAGGCTGTGAACCACTTTGTGATATCCTCACTCTTTTCATATTTAGGGACAATCCCTTTGGGGATTTTAGGATCATAAGATTGCTTTTTATCCTTATTAAGTAAATTGCTGCCACCATTGATGGGTGCTAGGCCCATCTCTACTCTCTCTCTCACTCTAGAGCCAGGAGTCTGGTCTCTAGGTCCAATCTCTTGGTCAACCTTGCTAGCAGGTTGTCCTCTTCATTGAGGCTGTCCTCAATGTCCTCAGTAGTACCTGATCCACCTGTGTGGCTTCTAGGTACTAAGAGGTTTACTCATGGAGTCAGTGGCACTTGGGCACTTTTCTCCCTAGGAAGTGAGGGGGGGTCGGTCTACCTCCTCATCGCCTCCATCTTCTTCCTCATCTAATTGGTCTTCACCATTTTCAGATGGGTGGTCCTTAGCATACCCAGCCAACAGCTCCTGGAGCTTTTGTTTGGTGGAATGGGACCCCATGGTTATATTTCTAATTTTGCATAGGGACCTTACCTCCTTAAAAGAAAAGTGAAGGTAAGGGGTAAGGTCGAGCTCCTCAACCTGGTCCTCGATGCCATTGTGGTTATCTTCACGAATAGCTGGGTTCTTGTTTTGAGACATTGTTAAAAAAGATTTCTAACCCTAGCTAAAGTGACTTTTTATTTTTCTAAAATTCTAAAGGGACTTAACCAAGGCCCTAACAAGTCTTTTAGTAATTTTGCAAAAAATGCCAATTTGAAAAAATCAGAATTCTAAAGACAATTTAAGAGTTCTGTCGGGTGATCAGGTGGTAACCAAGTAGTCCAACAAATGCAAAGTTGTATATCCCACCGCTGATCCACCAATGTAGGAAGCTGGCTCTGTATATACTAAACCAAAGTGAAGTATAGTGTGCACAGAGTCCAGTGGAACCCAAAAGGTAGGCAGAGGTAGCGTTAGATAGCACCTCACTCTCTATTTGTGGTAGTGTGGTCGAGCAGTAAGGCTTTATCAGAGGACAGTGTTAAGCATTTGTTGTACACACTCAGTCAGCAAATGAATTCACACACTCAAAGACTGAACTTCAGACCAATTGTTTTTGTATAAAAATATTCTTTTAGTTATTTTATTTCCTCGAACCAAGCAAGCCTGGCACAGGTAAGTGATAAATACTTTGCAGTAGATATACAATTGTAACACAGTTTGGATTGTAATTGTATATGCACTTTGTTTTGCTTTACAGTACTGTTACTGAGAAATGCAATGCTTTGGAAATACAGTACATATACTTTGAATGGGCTTTTTAGTAAAATGACCAGTACATTACTTTCAGATTACTTTTCTTACACAGTGTGGTATACCTGGATACTACACTGGGACATCTCCTGTAAACAGGTAAGTAAAAGCGTTTTTGTTATTTTGTACAGTTGTAAAAGGTTTTCATAGATTTTCCAACTCCACACTTAGAAACTTTTCATAGAAAAACAGTCAATGTTATCCTATGGAGGAAAATAGTGTTATCGGTTAACAGCTAAGTGTTGTGGGAGTTGGTATTCTGGGGTTAGACTCCGGGGTCTCCCACGGTCAAGGATGCACTCTTGTTACACCCTCAGCGACACTAGGGCGGCCGGGTGCAGAGTGCTGAGGCCCAATGTTATCCAATGGGGGATAGGGGGCCTCCTTTTGGTGGCTGCTGACGAGCAGGCCACTTGGTTGTGGGAGCAAATCTCCTGGACTTCAGCTCAGGGCAAATGGGGGTTTAGGCCAGCACAAAAGATGCACCCTGAGCGGCGCTGGGGCGGCTGGGTGCAGAGTGCTGTTTTGGCGTCAGGTGCCCTGTAGCTTTCAGTGGGGAGTCTCCAGTTTGCAAACACACTGCAGGCTCGGAGACGAAGGTCTTCTGGGTGCGACCACCACTTGGAGAGGTAAGTTGGGATGTTGGGGGTTGGTTAGGCACTGTCGGTTGGTCCACCCAAGGCCGTGGGGCGTCGGGTGCAGAGGTGCCTTTTCGGGTCGGATCTTCTTACCAGCTCCTGGTTGCGGTTGGGGGGGGACCTTCCGGTTTGAGGCTGCAGGCGTCCGCTTGAGGCAGGTCAGGGATCACCGGATCTCAGGTCAGGATCGCCGGGGAGACCTCCTCTTGGTGTTGGGCCACTCAAACTCGGGCCGTGGGCGTCCGGTGCAGAGTGGGGCAGACCCGCGGATCCTTGCGGCGCTGGAGTCTGTTGTTGAACAAATCCGGTGTTCACGGGAGACAGTGTCTTTGGGATGGAAGGCAGGCACGTCCTCCGGGTTTCTCGAGGTTTCTGGCTGCAGGACACACCGGGATTTCGCTGGAGCAGGTTTGAGGTGGGGACAGGCCGGTAGGGCTGGGGCCAAGTCAGTGGGCGTCCTCCTCTTGTTAGCTTCGGCACGGCTGTTCGGTCCTTAATTTTCTTTTTTTCTTCTGGTATTGTCTGAGGAAGCAAGGTTCAGGGGTTACAGGTAGGTAATATGTTGGGACCAATGGGTCCCTTCCCTGGGGTGGGTACACCCCCTATTATGCCACCCTCCAGTGGGAGGGGGGCATAAGCCTTTCCCTGGTTGCCTGGGTCCCCCCATCTGCAAGATGGCGGGGACTGAGAGCTGTGCTTCACCTTGCCTCCCCCACCTGAGGGGTGGAGTTGGCAGAGGTGGGCACACCTCTTTTCCTCACTTGTTTTTCCCGCCGGTTCTCCCGCCCAAAGTGGGGGTCAGAACCAGTGGGGACCAGTTGCTGAAAGCAGCAAGTGGACTGGGGAAGCTCACAAAGGCGGCAAGCCTTTGAAGCTTCCCCTTCGTGGACCCTGCCCATCCTGGGGGAGGAAGCTTGGCACCTCGTCCCAGGATGTGCATTGTTTCAGGCCCCCGAGAGCAGCAGGCTCTCGACCCAGGGGTTCAGAAACATGTCTGGTGGTGGCAGCTGAAAGCAGCCACTCAGCCTGGACACTAGTGGTAGGTCGTTTTTCAGGGGGCACCTCTAAGATGCCCTCTGTGTGCATTTTTCATTAAATCCCACACTGGCATCAGTGTGGGTTTAATGTGCTGAGAAGTTTGATACCAAACTTCTCAGTTTTCAGTGTAGCCATTATGGTGCTGTGGAGTTCGTAATGACAAGCTCCCGGCACCATATACTCTTAATGGCAGCACTGCACTTATAATGTCTAAGAATGGACTTGGACACTGTAGGGGTACAGGGCTCATGCACCTGTACCCTCACTACTGGTATAGGGCACCCAGCTTGAGGGGTGACTGATCTATGCCAGGGCAATGGGTTGTAGGCATGGCACTCAGGGATGTGTGCCATGTCGACTCTTCACTTTGTTCTGCACCAAGACACGCAGCCTGCAAAGGCAATGTGCGAGTGTAAAGGTACAGAAACTCTAAGGGTGGCACAATAAGTGCTGCAGCCCTTAGAGGCCTTCCCTGGTCACAGTGCCCTGGGTACCTGTGGTACCATTTACCAGGGGCTGATCTGTGGCCAGAGATGCCAATTGGGTTTTGTTTTCAATGCAGTTTTAGGGAAAGAACATAGGCCCAGGGTACCTGATTGGCAGGAGCCCAGGGCACACTGTCAAAGCACATCAGCAGTTCAGCAAAAGTGGGGGCTGCCATGCAGAAACAGGGCACTTTCTCACACCAGCCCATGCACATCGCCAGCCCACGGACACCGCCAGCCAAGCGCCAGCCCACGGACACCGCCAGCCAAGCGCCAGCCCACGGACACCGCCAGCCAAGCCCCAGCCCATGCATACCACCAGCCAATTGCCAGTCCACGCACACCGCCAGCCAAGCGCCAGTCCACGCACACCGCCAGCCAAGCGCCAGTCCACGCACACCATCAGCCAAGCGCCAGTCCACGCACGCCGTCATCAAATTATTTTTAACAAGAAAGAAAACACAAACCAATTGGAACTAGATACAAAACTATAACTACAAACAACAGCGGTAACTAAAGACATCATTCTAATGCCAACCGTGAAACTGAACAACTATATAAAACCATACAGACCAGGCAGTACACTATTAGACTCACAGTTGCTCCCAAAAACTCTTTTGAGTGTGATACAATCTGAAACATGTGGGCGCACACAGCCCAGGATTAGAAGGACAATCAGCACGGTGCATACAACTCTCCTTCTGCATACCTTTTCGCAAACAGACTCTACAACTCTTACAGGGATTTTTTTTTGGGGCGTGGGAGGAATTAAATCAGGGAAGTGGCAATCTTTCAATCTAGCCACATCCTCCACCACTCCAACTCTAGGAACACTTGGCTGTTCCACTACATCAAGGCTGCTTATCACAGATGCCTGAAACTGACCAAAAGTCATCTTTGACGCAAGAGAACACTCATTGAACACAAGAAAAGCATTACAAGTTGCTAAATTGAAGAGATGGATGGCCAACTTTTTATACCAAATGTAAGCCGTACGAACAGCAGTGTAAGGTGCCAACCTCTGATCTACTCTATCGACACCACCCATGTGCTTATTGTAGTCTACAATGCACACAGGTTTGCGCACTTCAGCAACCTGACCCCAAACAGTCACAGGTGAAGTACTGTCCTCATGAATGGTAGTCAGCATGTACACATCCCTCCTGTCCACAAATTTCACAGCTAGCAGCTCCTCACTATGCAAGGCACTGCACTGTCCCCTCTGAAGCTTTTTGCAAACCAGCTCTTTTGGGTAACCTTTACGGTTAGAGCGGATTTTGCCACAAGCAAGAGTGTCCACTTTGAACAATTCCTTTAATAATTTCACAGCAGTGTAGAAGTTATCAAGGTACAAATGGTGACCTTTGTCAAACAGTCCTCTAGCAAGTTCCCACACACTTTTCTCTGAAACTCCAAAAGTGGACAGACAACCAGGGGGGCGGGGGTGGTCAATAGTGGAATCCCTACCAGTGTACACCCGGAAATTATAGACATATCCTGTCCTACTCTCAGACTACATATACATCTTAATTCCATAACGTGCCCTCTTGCTAGGAATGTACTGCCTAAAAACCAAACGGCACTTGAACAGGACCAAGGACTCATCAACAGCTATTTCTTTCCCTGGAGTATAGATCTCTGAAAATCGATCTACAAAGTGATCAAGAACAAGCCGAATCTTAAAAAGAGGGTCACAGTCAGGGTGATCTCGTGGCAACGCCAAAGCATTATCAACAAAATGCAGCATCCGAAGCAAAAGTAAATACCTATCACGACTCATAATTGCAGGAAATATGGCTGTTGCCATCAAGAGACTGGTAGGCCAATATGAAGCCAGGGACGGCTTCCTTATCAAGCCCATCAAAAAAGTCAAACCCAAAAACTTAATCTCATCCAGATTTGTGGGAGTCCACCGGGTAGCTCTAGAGCGGGGCCTAAGTCTGGCACTGTTGTCCCTCAAAAACTATTCAGCATACAAATTAGTCTGCTCAACAATCTCAGCCAAAAATACATCATCCATAAACAACGGAAAAAACTTTATAGGCAAAAAAAATTCACAATCCACTCTACATCCTGCATCACCACTAAAGGCAGGCAACACCAGCTGCACCATGTTTGGATCAACCCAGAGTCCAGCACTTCCAGAAGGAAGCCTTGCAGCCCCAGGCTGCAACCAGATGCCTCTTGCTGCACCATCGACACATCAGTGTCCTCCTCTAAAACAGGCACTTCAACCGCACTGAGAGTAGCTTCATCATCAGATGATTCCTCGTGGACAGAAAACTCCCTGCCAGAATCTTGCACTCTCTCCTCTTCCTCAGACGCACTGTCAGTCTCCTAATCCTAGTCAGAGGAAGATTCAAAAAGCATACCAACCACCTGCTGAGCAGTAATTCTACGGCTAGCCATAATCCTTACTAATAAAGGTAACTTGTCAAACAAGTCAACAACAAACACTTTGTAAAATAAGTAATAAACAAAATGTGGCTTTATCACAAAGACCTACATACTCCAAAACTATACCACTCACCTGCCAGAAGCAGCTAGACTCACCACCACCTACTCTGCACAGACACAGTAAGGATCAACAATATCCCACTAAAAAAGAAAAGAAAATTACACATAAGACGACGCAAAACACATCGCAAAGAATTTCATGCTCAAAACACTAACTAAACATGCTGCCATTATGACACCACTTACAAAAAATTCATTCATGCATGACAATAATACTCATTTGGAGTAAACACAACAAAAAAAATGTCTTACCAAATAAATGCAACTACGCAAAACTGCAGAACAACCACTGCCGAAACTGCAAACAAGAATCAAAAACTTTGCATTAGAATAAAAAGGAGAAATAAAGCATTACAATCACATATGCAAACAATGCACCAGTCCCCACACAATCCACCAGCCAAGCTAAGAGGTAGGTGGGCCTAAAAGCATAAGGCTGATCTGCCCCTAAGGGGGGCAGAAACAGCCAAAATATTCACCCCTGTAAATGGGGAGCAACCCTTGCCCAAGAGGCCACTGCCCAACACCAACATTTAAAAAACCCTGGTGTCCAGTGGCTTCTGCCCCCCCCCCCCCTTTGGGGACAGAGGGCCTAAAAACATATGGCTGATCTGCCACCAAAGAGGGCAGAAATGGCCACGATAATCCCCCCGTAAAGGGGAGCGGCCCTTGCCCAAAGGGCCGCTCCCCAACAACATTTTTAAAAAAAACCTGGTGTCTAGTGTCTTCTGCCCCCCTTGGGGACAGATGGGCCTGAAAACATATGGCCGATCTGCCCCCAAAGGGGGCAGAAACGGCCACAAGAATCACCCCATAAAGGGGAGCGACCCTTGCCCAAGGGGCTGCTCCCCAACATCCAAAAACAAAAAAAACAGAAATCCCTGGTGGCCTAGTGGGCCACACAAATTTTTTTAAAATCTGCCGATCTGCCCCCCAGGGGGGCAGAAATGGCCAAAATAATGCTCCCCAAAGGGGAGCGACCCTTGCACAATGGGCCGCTGCCCGCAAACATGTGGGCACAATTTATTTTTTTTAAATGGTCCAATCTGCCCCCCAGGGGGGCAGAAACGGCCAAAATAATGCTCCCCAAAGGGGAGCAACCCTTGCCCAAGGGGCAGCTCCCCGCAAAAATATCCCTGGTGGTCTAGTGGGGCAGAATTTGTAAAAAATATGGTCCGATCTGCCCTCCAGGGGGGGGCAGAAATGGCCACAATAATGCTCCCCAAAGGGGAGCGACCCTTGCCCAAGGGGCCACTCCCCACAAATATATCCCTAGTGGTCTAGTAGGCATGATTAAAAACAAAATGGCCAGATCTGCCCCCCAGGGGGGGCAGAAACAGCCAAAAACATTGCCCCCCAAAGGGGAGCGACCCTTGCCTAAGGGGCAGCTCCCCGCAAACAGTTAATTACTTAAAAAAAAAAAAAAAGAAATCCCTGGTGTCTAGTGGGCATTCCTGCTGCACGATCATGCAGCAGGAATGCTCAAAAGAGGCATCGGAGGAAAGGACAAAACCCTTTCCTCCGATGCCTCTTTTGTTTAAATCCCACCCTCCCCGAGTTAGATGACGTGTAGGGAGGCTCGGGGGGGCATCGGAAGGGCTTCCGCTGCCTTCCCCGGTGGGGGCAGCATTAAGAGCGGCCCACGGGGGGAGCACCAGCGCTTCCCCCATGGGTGGGTGCTAGGACGGCCAGCAGCCATCCGAAGCACACGTCCACCGTGACGTCGGACGGCTCCCAGCCGTCCGACGCACGGAAATGGTTAATAATAATCTTGTACAAACAAAATTGGTCTGAGTTCAGTCTTTGAGTGTGTGACATCGTTTGCTGATTGAGTCTGTACAACAAATGCTTAACACTACTCTCTGATAAAGCCTTACTGCTCGCCCACACTACCACAAATGGAGAGTAAGGTGCTATCTACTTTTACCTCTTCCTACCTTTGGGGTTCCACTGGGGCTCTGTGCACACTATACCTCATTTTGGTATAGTATATACAGAGCCAGCTTCCTACATTGGTGGATCAGCGGTGGGATATCCAACTTTTCATTTGTTGGACTAACTTGGTTACCACCTGATCACACGACAGAACTCTTAAATTGTCTTTAGAATTCTGATTTTTTTTAATTGACAACATTTTTCCTAATTACTAAAAGTCTTGTTAGGGCCTTGGTTAAGTCCCTTTAGAATTTTAGAAAAATAAAAGTTCACTTTAGTTGGGGATAAGAGGGGTTATAAGTTTTTTTTAGTTTTTTTTAACAATGTCTCTTAAAAAAGAAAATAACCACCATGACATAGAGGACCAGGTTGAGGAGCTCGACCTCACCCCTTATCTCCACTTAGAATTTAGGGAGTTAAGGTCTCTATGCAAACTCAAACATATAGTCACAGGGTCTGATTCCTCCAAACAAAAGCTCCAGGAGCTGTTGGCAGGGTGTGCTAAGGACCATCACTCTGAGAATGGTGAAACCTCTCAGAAGGGGGAAGAAGATGGAGAGGATGAGGATACCTTCCAACCCCCCACCCCACGTCTTAGGGAGAAAAGGGCCCCAGTGGCCCTGACTCCAAGAATAAACCTCTCAGCACCTAGAGCCCACACAGGTGGATCAGGTGCTACTGAGGACATTGGGGACAGCCTCAATAAGGAGGACAACCTTTCAGCAAGGTTGACCAAAAGATTGGATCTAGAGACCAGACTCCTGGCTCTGGAGAAAGAGAGAGAAGAGATGGGCTTAGCTCCCATCAATGGTGGCAGCAATTTACTCAATAAGGATAAAGAACAATCTTATGATCCTAAAATCCTCAAAGGGATTGTCCCTAAATATGAAGAGTGATGATATCACAAAATGGCTCATAGCATTTGAGAGGGCTTATGAAATGAGAAAAGTGAAGAAGTCATACTGGGAGGCACTCCTTTGGGAACTGCTCTCTGGTAACTGCAGGGACCGACTCCTGGCCCTTACAGGGGCAGATGCTGGGTCTTATGACCTCATGAAGAGAACTCTGATTGAGGGCTTTGGACTCACAACTGAGGAATACAGAACTAGATTCAGGAGGGCTCACAAAACCCAAAACCAACCCTGGATTGACTTCGTTAACTAATCAGTTAAGACACTATATGGTTGGTTAACTGGAAATAATGTGCATGATTTCAATGGACTTTACAATTTGTTTATGAAAGAACATATTTTAAGTAACTGCACTAATGAAAAGTTACATCAGTATTTGGTAGACCTAGGTCTAATTTCTCCCCAAGAATTGGGAAAGAAGGCAGACCATTGGCTCAAGACAAGGGTGACAAAAACAGCCACTGGGGGTGACCAAAAGAAAGGGGTTACAAAACCTCCCCAGGGGAAAGGTGGTGAGAATCCCCAAGATGAAAAGCCTGAGTTTTCACAAGGGCCCCAAAAACCTGCCCGAGGGGGTGGGTCCCAAAACTCTTCCCAATCTACTAACAAGTACAGGGGAAATAACTTTGATCCTGCAAAGGCATGGTGTAACTACTGTAGAAAGCTGGGGCACTTAACTGGAGATTCTACTTGTCCTAACAAGAAGCCCCCTAGTCCTAGTACAGCTACTCCTGGTGTAGCAAGTCTCCAGATGGGATCAACAGTGTGCCAAGAGCAAATCGGGTTGCACACTGAAGCAGTTCTAATCACAGAGGGAGAAGTTGAGTTTGCCACTTTAGCTGTGTGGCCACCCAACTTAAAGAAATATTCGCAATACCCCTGGATCAATGGGACTAGGATAGACGCCCTGAGGGATACAGGTGCCAGTGTCACTATGGTGAGAGATACACTGGTTTCCCCAGAGCAATACCTGATTAGGAAAACTTACCCAGTCACCAATGCTGACAGTGTTACTACTAACCATGCTATGCCTATGGTGACAGACTGGGGGGGGCGCAGGTTACTGGCCTGAAACAGATAGTGGTCTCTCCAAAGCTTCCAGCTGCCTGTCTGCTTGGTAATGACCTGGAAACCTCAGCATGGGCTGAGGTTGAACTAGAAACCCATGCAGCAATGCTGGACATCCCTGAGATTGTGTGTCAAGACTAGAGCACAGAGCCGAAAGCAGGGTGAACAAGAAGTGTTGGAGCCTGAAAGAATGGCCCAACCTTCCAAGAGGAAAGGTAAGAAGACTGGGAAACCAGCTTCTGTACAGCAAAAGGACCAGGATCCCTCTCCTCAGGGAGAGGACTTGGACACCCCAGAGGGAACTGAGCCCATGGAGCTTGACCCTTACCAGGTTGAACTCTTAGGCCCAGGGGGACCCTCTAGTGAAAAGATGTGCCTTGGACAGCAGAACTGTCCAAATCTTGAAAGCCCGAGGCAGCAAGCTGCTACCCAGGAAAAGGGAGATGTCAGTGGTACCCACAGAGTCTATTGGGAGGAGGGGCTACTGTACACTGAGGCCAGAGACCCCAACCCTGGAGCCACTAGGAGAGTGGTAGTGCCTCAGAACTACATGGCGTTCCTACTAACTTTAGCTCATGACATCCCTCTAGCTGGACATCTGGGCCAATCCAAAACCTGGGAAAGGCTAGTTAGCCACTTTGACTGGCCCCAGATGTCTCAGAAAGTAAAGGAGTTTGTCAGCTCCTGTGTCACCTGTCAAGCCAGTGGCAACACAAGTGGACACCCAAAGGCCCCCTTGATTCCACTACCAAGGGTTGGGGTTCCCTTTGAAAGGGTAGGTGTGGACATAGTGGGTCCACCGGAACCTCCCACAGCATCAGGAAACAAATTCATACTGGTGGTAGTGGATCATGCCACTGGGTATCCTGAGGCAATTCCCCTTAGGACTACTATAGCTCCTGCAGTAGCCAATGCCCTCATTGGTGTCTTCACCAGGGTATGGTTTCCTAAGGAGGTGGTTTCAGACAGAGGGTCAAACTTCATGTCTGCTTACCTAAAACACATGTGGAAAGAGTGTGGAGTGCTGTCCAAGTTTACTACACCCTATCACCCACAAACCAATGGTATTGTTGAGAGGTTTAACAAGACATTGAAAGGCATGATTATGAGGCTACCTGAAAAACTCAAAAGGAGATGGGATGTCCTCTTACCATGCTTGCTTTTCGCCTACAGAGAGGTGCCTCAGAAGGTAGTAGGGTTTACCCCCTTTGAACTTCTGTTTGGCCATCCTGTTAAGGGACCACTCTGTCTTGTAAAAGAGGGTTGGGAGAAGACTCTCCAAGAACCCAAACAAGACATTGTGGACTATGTACTAGGCCTAAGGTCCAGAATGGCAGAGTACATGGAAAAAGCTTCCACAAATCTTGAGGCCAGTCAGGAGCTTCAGAAGCACTGGTATGACCAAAAAGCTGCACTGGTAGAATTTCAACCAGGGCAAAAGGTGTGGGTTCTGGAACCAGTGGCACCAAGGGCACTCCAGGACAGATGGAGTGGCCCTTACCCCATCTTAGAAAAGTGAGGTCACCTACTTGGTTGACCTGGGCACAAGCAGCATACCCAAAAGGGTGATCCTTGTGAACCGCCTTAAGCTTTTCCATGACAGGGCTGACATCACCATGCTCATGGTGACTGATGAGAATCAGGAGAAAGAGAGTGAACCTCTCCCTGACCTCCATCCACTGTCCCATCTTTGGGGCTGTATGAGAGGAGTTGTCTTTTCAGACACCCTCACTGCCCGACAGCAGACTGATTGCAAGCAAGTCATGCAGCAGTATGCTAAACTCTTTTCCTTGACCCCTGGACAGACAAACTGGTGAACCCATGATGTGGACACTGATGACAGTGCACCTGTCAAGAACAAAATATATATTCGGTGGTCCAATCAGACTGCAGTTACCACAGACCATGGAATATCAACTTTATAGAGTGTGTGTTTCATGTTTTTTGTTTGTTTGTCATGTATTGTTCTATTTGCATCCTACAGGACACGGCACAACCGTATTGCTACACGATAATGGCTGGACGATAGATATTTTTCTCACCATATATCTCACTTTTTCCTTAGGTCACCACTATTATTGCTGGATGCAACCTATGTCTTGCAGTTTTAATATTGTGCTTTTTCTTTTCAGATTACAATTTAGAAAACCCAGTAGGTACTGTATCTAGGGCGTATCTATTGCCTTATCACTTAGTAAGACCACATGTATATATATTCCACATCACATCATCATAGACGCTACCAACATTGTTTCATTAATATAGTGAGTACAGAAGGGATCTGTTTCTGTCCTGAAGAGGCCTGTGAGCTTCGAAACATGTTGACACACTAAGGAGGCTTCGCTCATTAAAGCAAGACACCTCCTAACCCACGCTTTTAATAGTACCAGCTCCAAGGATTATTAAAGTTACTAGACCTTAGGAGCCAGGTTCTTTTAACGCACTTTTCTTATTCACCCCTGACCCTTCCACTCACTTTTTCCTACACCACACATAGTATTTAAAATCAGTGCTCCCACGTAGTCGTAGGTCGTAGCACGCCCCGTCCCGCAGCGGGGCGGGAAGACCCCCATGATGAAGCATGACACCAAGGGCCCTTTTGGTGTGTGAGGGGTATTTTAACAAGCTTTGTGTGCTTCCAACCACTGTAGGAAACACATGTGACCTGTGAGTTAATTCTCTCTGACATTTATCCGAGGGTGGATCCCTATGTTGTTTTGCTACATTGTTTGAGGAGGATGTATCCATTTCAGTGCCTTTTGACACTACCTCTTCACTCCCTCTCTTGTTTTTGAAAGGCAAAAGAAAAGACCGCATTCTCCACACCTGCTGGGCATTATCAGTTCACTGTTATGCCTTTTGGTTTAAAGGATGCCCCTGGCATCTTCCAAAGGTTGGTGAATCAAGTCCTTGCTGGATTGGAGTCTTTCAGTGCAGCATATCTAGATGATATTGCTGTCTTTAGCTCCACCTGGCAGGATCACCTGATCCACCTGGGGAAGGTTTTAAAAGCCCTGCAAACTGCAGGCCTAACTATCAAGGGATCCAAATGCCAAATAGGGCAGGGAACTGTGGTATACTTGTGCCACCTTGTTGGTGGAGGCCAAGTGCAACCCTTGTAGCCCAAGATCCAGGCCATCCTCGACTGGGCAGCTCCAACAACCCAGACCCAAGTCAGGGCATTCCTTGGCTTGACTGGGTACTACAGGAGGTTTATGAAGGGATGTGTGTCCATTGTGGCTCCCCTCACAGAACTTACCTCCAAGAAGATGCCCAAAAAGGTAAACTGGACAGCTGTCAAAAGGCTTTTGACACCCTGAAAGAGGCAATGTGCTCAGCACCAATTCTCAAAGCTCCAGACTATACCAAGCAAGTCATTGTGCAGACTGATGCCTCTGAGCTAGGGATAGGAGCGGTCCTATCCTAGACCAATGATGAAGGCCAAGATCAACCTGTTGCTTTTATAAGCAGAAGGCTTCTCCCCAGGGAGCAGCGTTGGAGTGCCATTGAGAGGGAGGCCTTTGCTGTGGTTTGGCCCCTGAAGAAGCTGAGACCATACCTGTTTGGTACTCACTTCCTAGTTCAAATTGACCACAGACCTCTCAAATGGCTAATGCAGATGAAAGGTGAAAATCCTAAACTGTTGAGGTGGTCCATCTCCTTTCAGGGAATGGACTTTATAGTGGAACCCAGTCCTGGGACTGCCCATGCCAATGCAGATGGACTTTCCAGGTTCTTCTACTTAGACAATGAAGACTCTCTAGGGAAAGGTTAGTCTCATCCTCTTTCGTTTGGGGGGGTGGGGGATGTAAGAAAGTGCCCTCTTTCTGAATGGTTGCCCCCACTTTTTGCTGAACTGCTGATGTACTTTGACTGAGTGTGCCCTGGGCTCCTGCCAATCAGGTACCCAGGGCCTATGTTCTTTCCCTAAAACTACACTGAAGACAAAACCCAATTGGCACTCTCTGGCCACAGGTCAGCCCCTGGTAAATGGTACCACAGGTACCCAGGGCACTGTGACCAGGGAAGGCCTCTTAGGGCTGCAGCACTTATTGTGCCACCCTTAGAGGCCCTGTACCTTTTCACTCACACACTGCCTTTGCAGGCTGCATGTTTTGGTGCAGAACAAAGTGAAGAGTCGACATGGCACACATCTCTGTGTGCCATGCCTACAACCCACTGCCCTGGCATAGATCAGCCACCCCTCTAGCTGGGTGCATTATACTGGTGGTGATGGTACAGGTGCATGAGCCCTGTACCCCTACAGTGTCTAAGCCAATTCTTAGACATTGTAAGTGCAGTAATGCCATTAAGAGTATATAGTGCTGGGAGTTTGTCATTACGAACTCCACAGTACCATAATGGCTTTACTGAAAACTGAGAAGTTTGGTATCAAACTTCTCCGCACATTAAAACCCACACTGATGCCAGTGTGGGATTTAATGAAAAATGCACACAGAGGGCATCTTAGAGATGCCCCCTGAAAAATGACCTAACACTAGTTTCCAGGCTGAGTGGCTGCTCCCCAGGTGCCACCACTAGACAGGTTTCTGGACCCCTGGATCGAGAGCCTGCTGCTCTCGGTGGTCTGAAACAATGCACATCCTGGGACGAGGTGCCAAGCCTCCTCCCTCAGGATGGGCAGGGTCCACGAAGGGGAAGCTTCAAAGGCTTGCCGCCTTTGTGAGCTTCCCCAGGCCTTTTGCTATTCCCAGCAACTGGTCCCCACTGGTTCTGACCCCCACTTTGGGCGGGAGGACCGGCAGGAAAACCAAGTGAGGAAGGGAGGTATGCCCACCTTTGCAACCTCACCCCTCAGGTGGGAGAGGCGAGGTGAAGCACAACTCAGTCCCCACCATCTTGCAGATGGGGGGACCCAGCCAACCAGAGAGGCATAGGCCCCCTCCCACTGGAGGGTGGCATAATAGGGGGTGTACCCACCCCAAGGAAGGGACCCATTGGTCCCAACCTTTAACTTACCTGTAACGCTCATAAATGTAGTATTTAGGGGCACCCCTGAACCTTGCCTCCGCAGACCAGCAACGACCAAGAAGAAAAGGACAGTACAGCTGTGCCGAAGCTAAGAAGAGGAGGACGCCCACTGACTTGGCCCCAGCCCTACCGGCCTGTCCCCACCTCGAACCTGCAGAAGCGAAACTACGGTGCGTCATGCAGCCAGCAACCTCAAGAACCCAGAGGACCTGCCCTGCCTTCCAAAGAAAAGACTTTGTCTCCCGTGAACACCGGATTTGTTCACCCAAAGACTCCAGCTCCGGCCAAATCCGCGAGTATGCACTTCTCTGCAGCCGCCGCCACCGGCCCGAGTTAGAGTGGCCCAACAACACGAGGAGGTCTCCCCGAAGATTCTGACCTGAGATCTGGTGATCTCTGACCTGCCTCGAAACGCCCAGCGAAGCCTGCAGCCTCTTTCTGGAGGATCCCCCGACTGCGACCGGAGCTAGTAAGAGAAACCCGATGCCTAAAGGCAACCCACACGGCCTTGGGTAGCCCAACCGACAGTGTCCCAGCATCCCCAGGCATCCCCACTTACCTCTCCAACTGGTGGTCACCTCCAGAAGATCTTCGTCCCCGAGCCTGCAGTCTTTGTTGAAACCAGAGAATCCCCATTGAAATCAACAGGGCACCCGACGCCAAACCAGCACCCTGCACCCAGCCGCCGCTGTGGGTGCACTTTTTGTGCTAAACAGGATCCCACTTTTCCCTGAGCCAAACACCAGGAGCTTTGCCCCCACAACCCAGTGGTCTGCTCGTAAGCAGCCACCAACCGGAGGCCCCCTACCCCCCATTGGATAACATTGGGCCACAGCACTCTGCACCCGGCCGCCCTAGTGCCGCTGAGGGTGTAACAAGAGTGCATCCTCGACCCTGGGGGAACCCTTGTTCTAATCCCAGAAACTCAGCCCTAAAGACTGAGTACTTACCTGGTAACCGATAATTTCATTTCTCTCCATAGAAATCTATTGACTGATTTTCTCTGAAAAATGTTCTAAGTGTGGAGTTGATTTGTATGGAAACCTGAAAAATAACAATTGTGCAAAACTGATTTTACTAACTTTTTCTAGGAAATGTCCAGGTGTGATATCTAGGCATATCACACTGAGTAGAAAAAGTAACTTAAAAAGTAATCTAAAAAGTAACTAAAAAGTAATCTGTACAGTAGTTTCAATACCTTGACTTACCTGTATTTCAAACAACTGTATTTGAACTTTCATTCACTTGTAAACACTCCATAATATTTTGCAAAGCATTTATTTCACTTACCTGTGCCAGGCTTGGCTCGGTTCTAGAAATAAAATAACTTAATATTTTTATACAAACAAAATTGGTCTGAGTTCAGTCTTTGAGTGTGTGACATCTTTTGCTGATTGAGTGTGTACAACAAATGCTTAACACTACCCTCTGATAAAACCTTACTGCTCGCCCACAGTACCACAAATAGTGAGTAAGGTGCTATCTATTTTTACCTCTGCCTACCTTTGGGGTTCCACTGGACTCTGTGCACACTATACCTCATTTTGGTATAGTATATACAGAGCCAGCTTCCTACAGTAATGCAACAAAAAACAGCTTCTTACACCATAGAAAAGATCCTGCATAAGCGAAGAATTCAAATTAGAGCAGGACGGTACAAGACCACCTACAAAAAGGAGCAGTAGAGGCAGTACTAAATCGGGAACACAACTAGGGATAGTACTCTGTATACTTTCTCATCTAAAAATAAGACATTTGATAGACATCTAGCTGCAGATTCCTTACCTTTGAATTTCCCAGGTGTCAGGCTGGATCCGGTAGATTTTTCCTCAAGCAACATCCCTGTGCGCCTGTAGTTGGCGTCGGTCGGCTCCACATGACGTCCGCGTCCGAAGTCCGCTTCACCTATATAGGAGCTACCTTGGTGCACTGACGTCAATTCTTTTCTTTACGTGCCAGTCAAGCGCTGGTCCATGAAGAGAGCTATCCTGTCACTTTTTGACAGAATTTTTTCGACGTCAACTTTTTTTCTATGGTTTGTAGGAACTTCATGTCTAGGAAGACTTCAGGTTTCAAACTGTGCTGCACCTGTCTCTGCCCCATGTCAGTATCAGATCCGCATTTGGTTTGCTTGTGGTGTCTGGAGTGTGACCACGACTCCAGGTCGTCCTCGACTGTCGCGCCATGGTTCCAAATGCTGTGAGGGAGAGGTCCCTAAAGCTGCTTGCGGCCCAGCCGCACCGGTCTCCTCAGAGGTCTCGGTCTCGGCTGAGAGGAAGGTCCTTGGCCTGTTCCTGGAGTCCCAAGTCCTCTTCATCCCACTCACGATCTTCAGGACATCAGGTAAGAGACACAAGAAGACAAAGCGTGCTTCGACTTCTTTCTGTTCATCAGCCGATGTGACGGGGGAGCCTCTGCGTTCAAGGCCTCATTCTCCGGAACCTGCGTTTGGGCTGGCACAGCGCCTCCCCGCTTTTCCGGGAGCCGAAGTGACCCGCGCTCAATTTAGAGAATTTTGAGGCCATGAGCCTAATTTTTGAGCGACCTGATCCCTCCGCCGCTCCTTCATGCCCGTGGGGTCTCCATAGGGTTCCATGCTGGCAGCCCACTGGATGTGGCCATGGATGCGGACCGGTGCCGTTCGTGCCATTGCGACCTTCCCCGATGCCCCCGGTGACACCTGCCCTATTCTTATCCCCGATGAGTTGGTACTGTTTCAACTGATGCTGATTCCAGCGCCGACTGGACCAACAGGACCTAGGTCGCTTCTTGAGCCTTATTCTGGAGGGCTAGGATTGGGAGTAGAATGGGAGGAGTCGCTGGAACCTTTAGCAGACCAGACTTATGAGGACATACTGGTATGAGGAGTTGGGTGAAGTCAAAGGACTGGATACCTCTCCAGACACTGGCATGCTTTCTCCCCCCCAACGTGGCTACGGAGGGGGGAGAAAGCATGCCTGCATCTTATGCAATGGTGGTGCATAGGGCGGCTGAGGTCCTGAACCTCCAGCTACCCTCAGTGGTGGTCAAGATTAACATCTTGACAGAGGTGCTATAGCCGGGAGCTGCTACTTCGGAACCTTTACTCTCTTTTAATGAAGCCCTCACGGACATCCTTCTGGGAACCTGGTCCAAACCCAGCACAGGGACTCCTGTGAACAGGATGACTGTCCTGCCTCAGGCGACCCAAACTTCCTCGCTACCCACCCCAGAGAGCTTGGTGGTCCAAGCTTCTACTTCCCAAGGCGTGCCCCCATCCGCTCCCCCAGACAGGGAATCCAAGAGGCTAGACAGTTGGGCAAGAAATATTTTTCTTTCGCCAGCCTTGCATTGCGGTCGGTGAACACTGCATGCTATTGGGCTGTTATTCCTACTCTCTGTGGCAAATGATTGCACAAGTGCTGCCACAGGTCCCAGAGGAGACTGAGGCCATCCTCTCCCAAGCCGTAACAGACGAGAGAGATATAGCAAAGTTCGCCATTCGATGTGGCTTAGATATGACTGACTCGCTGGGCAGAGCGATTCCTACAACGCCTGGCTGATAACATCTGACTTTTCTAGGGATGTTCAGGCTTCGCTCAAGGACATGTTTCAGTTTCAGGACTATTCTCCCGAGCGGTGAGTCCAGGATATTCAGGCTATGATACTGATGTTTCAGACTCTATCCTGTATTTTGGTGAGAATGATTCTGAGGCTGCTGGGCCTCATGGCCTCCTGCATTCTGCTAGTGGCACATGCCAGATGGCATATGCGAGCTCTGCAGTGGGACCTGAAGTTCATGTGGGCGCAGCATCAGGGGAATCTTTTGGACTTGGTCCAGGTCTCGGAGGGAACTGCACAAGATCTGCTGTGGTGGATGACGTTTTTTCGATTGGGTCAGAGGCAGACCCCTCTCCCTTCCCCAATCAGATCTCACAGTAGTGATAGATGCGTCACTTCTGGGAAGGGGCTGTCATCTGGGAGAGGTGGAGCTCAAATGATTCTGGTCTCCAACGGAATCTGGACTCCACATCAACGTGCTGGAGCTCCGAGCGATCCGATTCGCTTTAGAAGCCTTTCTACCCTCAATAAAAGGATGGCTAGTTCAAGTGTTCAGACAACCCCAACGCCATGTGGTACTGCAACAAACGGGGCCGAGTTTGGTCGTGGACTCTGTCAAGAGGACTTGCGTCACTGGACATCGCTGGAACATTAGGGCATATCCCTGGTCGTTCAACACCTAGCAGGTTCCCTGAACTTCAGGGTGGACAAACTCGGCCGTCGATGTCTAGCAGATCACAAGTGGCGTCTCCATCCTGAGGTGGCACAAGGTCTCTTTCAGCAGTGGGGAGATCTTCTTTAGATCTGTACGCCTCTGCAGAGAAGCGCAATGTCAGTAGTTTTGCTCACTGGAGTTTCCAAGGTTGCTCTTGCTCAAAGGTGCTTTTCATCTCGAGTGGAGCTCAGGCCTCCTGTAGGCCTTAAAGCCCATATCATTCCTACCCAGAGTTCTCAAGAAGATCGGGAATGACCAGGCCCAAGTCCTCCTTGTGGCTCCGGACTGGGCACAGAGTCTGGTATCCCGAGCTACTGCAAATGAGCATCGTCCTCCGATCTGGCTGCCCCTTTGAGAGGATCTTCTGTCACAGCAGCAGGGGGAGGGTTCTCAACCCGAACTTTTTAATGCTATGCCTTCTTATGTGGACATTGAACGGCGGCAGCTGACCGCTTTCGACCTTCCTCCCGAAGTTTGTAATGTTATTCTGGCAGCCAGGCATCCCTCCACTAAGACGGTATGCACCTGCCAGTGGAAGACATTTGTAATATATTGCACAGAAAAGTCCATCGACACTCTTTCTGCTTCCCTTTCCGATGTCCTACTCTTTATTTTGACCCCGAGCCCAGTAGGGCTCTGCTCTGGGTTCCCTCAAAGGGTCTGCCTTATACGCCTTCCTGAGGATACCAGACCAACCATCTTTATTTAGATCACCAATTGTACGTAGATTCCTTAAAGGCCTTTTACATATATTTCCACCTTCCCCCTTCATTATGCCAAAGCGGGACCTTAATTTGGTTCTCACCTATCTTGTGTGTTCCTTTTGAGCCTCTGCATAATTGCCCCCTCTGGCTGCTAATAATAAAAACATCAATTACATCTGCCAGGAGGGTGAGCGAGCTGCAGGCTGTATCGTGCAAACCTCTTTCTGATGATATTCCCTGGCAAATTGGTGCTTTGCACTAGTGACTCTTTCCTGCCGAAAGTGCTAACACCTTTCCAGGTAGGACAGTCTGTCACCTTGTGTAGGAAGCTTGCTCTGTATATACTATACCAAAGTGAGGTATAGTGTGCCCAGAGTCCAGTGGAACCCCAAAGGTAGGGAGAGGTAAAAGTAGATAGCACCTTACTCTCTATTTGTGGTAGTGTGGGCGAGCAGTAAGGCTTTATCAGAGAGTAGTGTTGAGCATTTATTGTACAAACTCAGGCAAGAAATGATGTCACACACTCAGACTGAACTGAGACCAATTTGTTTGTGTAAAAATATTATTTAGTTATTTTATTTTCTAGAACCAAGCCAGGCCTGGTGCAGGTAAGTGAAATAATACTTAGCAAATCCTTATGTAATAAAGTCAATAATCAGTATTACTTTTCAGTTACTTTATAGATTACTGTACACGTTACTTCCTGGATTACTTTTTAAGTTACTTTTGCTAAACAGTGTGATATGCCTAGATATCACACTGAGACATTTTCTAGACAAAAGGTAAGTAATTCACTTTTGGTACATTTGCAGTTTTTCAAGGTTTCATACAAACCAACTCCACACTTAGAAGAATTTTCAAAGAAAAGCAGTCAATGCGATCCTACGGCAGGAAATGAAGTTATCGGTTTAGAGGTAAGTAGTTGTTTGTGGGAGTTGGGTTTCTGGGATTAGAACCAGGGTTCCCACAGGGTCAAAGATGTACTCTCAAAGCACCCTCAGCAGCCCTAGGGCGGCCGGGTGCAGAGTGCTGAGGCCTAATGTTATCCAATGGGGGAAAGGAGGCCTCCGGTTGGTGGCTGCTCACGAGCAGGCCACAAGGTTGTGGGAGCAAAGCTCCTGGTGTTAGGCTCAGGACAAAGGGGGATCCGATTTAGTACACAAGGTGCACCCACAGCGGCACAGGAGTGGCCAGGTGCAGGGTGCTGGTTTGGCGTCGGGTGCCTTGTTGTTTTCAAAGGGGATTCTCCAGTTGCAACAAACACTGCAGGTTCGGGGACGAAGATCTTCTGGAGGTGACCACCTGTTGGAGAGGTAAGTTGGGATGCCTGCAGATGCTGGAACACCGTCTGTTGGGCTACCCAAGGCCGTGGGACGTCGGGTGCAGGGGTGTCTTTAGGCGTCGGGTTTTTCTTACCAGCTCCGGTCACGGTCGGGGGGGATCTTCCAGAAAGAGGCTGCAGGCGTCGATTGGAGATTCGAGGCATGTCAGAGATCACCAGATCTCAGGTCAGGATTGCCGGGGAGACCTCCTTGTGGTGTTGGGCCGAGTGGTGCAGACTCGCGGATTTGGCCCGAGCCAGAGTTTGTGGGTGAGCAAATCTGGTGCTCACGGGAGACAAAGTCTTGGTTTGGGAAGGCAGGTCGGGTCCTCCGGGTTCTTGGGACCTGCTGGCTGCAGAACACGCCGGGATTTCGCTGGAGCAGGTTTGAGGTGGGGACAGGCCGGTAAGGCTGGGGCCAAGTCAGTGGGCGTCTGTAGGAAGCTGGGTTTCTGTTGCAGTAACCCCCCCCCCCACTTTTTGCCAGATTACTCATGCACTTTAACTTGATGTGCCCTGGGTCCCTGCCAATCAGGTTTCCAGGGCCTGTTTTCTTTCCCAAAACTGTACCTTGTACCCCCAATTGGCACCCCTCTGGCCACATGTCAGTCTCTTGTAAAAGGTACCATGGGTACCAAGGGCACTGTGGGCCAGATAAGGCCTCTAAGGGCTGCAGCACTTATTGTGCCACCCTTAGAGACCCTGTACCTTTATACACACACACACACACACACACACACTGCCATTGCAGGCTGCGTGTTTTGGTGCAGAGCAAAGTGAAGAGTCGACATGGCACACATCTCTGTGTGCCATGCCTACAACCCCCTGCCTTGGCATAGGTCAGCCACCCCTCTAGCTGGGTGCACTATACCAGGGGTGAGGGTATAGGTGCATGAGCCCTGTACCTCTACAGTGTCTAGACCAATTCTTAGACATTGTAAGTGCAGTAATGCCCTTAAGAGTATATATGGTGCTGGGAGTTTGTCATTACGAACTCCACAGCACCATAATGGCTTTACTGAAACTGGGAAGTTTGGTATCAAACTTCTCAGCACATTAAACCCACACTGATGCCAGTGTGGGATTTAATGAAAAATGCACCCAGAGGACATCTTTGAGATGCCCCCTGAAAAACGACCAGCCTCTGGTGGGTTCCCTGACTGGTAAACACCAGCCTGCCAACACAAGACAAGTTTCTGGACCCCTGGGGTGGGAGCCATCGCCCCCTGAGC
This sequence comes from Calotriton arnoldi, assembly GCA_963921515.1. Lineage (NCBI taxonomy): Eukaryota > Metazoa > Chordata > Amphibia > Caudata > Salamandridae > Calotriton > Calotriton arnoldi. The sequence continues at coordinate 759,374 of CAWUFW010009159.1, forward strand.
CCAGACACACAGCCTTTCTTGGGCAGCGGTGGTCACACCTCCCCCAGGCCACCAGGAAGAGCCATCTGTCGCAGGGGAGCTTCAAAGGCCTTGCCGCCTTTGTAACTCAACCCCCAGCCTCTCCTGCTATCAGGAGCAAGCCCCCTTCCTGTCTCCCCTCCTTTTTGGCGGGAAGACAGGCGGGAAAAATTAGCACAGCCCAGAAGGTGTGCCCACCTCTGCTAACCCCACCCCATAGGTGGGGGAGGCGAGGTTAAGTCCACTCTTCAGTGCCTGCCATCTTGCAGATGGCAGGCACTCTCGAATCAGGATTTGGGATTGTGCCCACTCCCCCACGTGGGGTGAGCACACAAAGGGTGTAGTCACCCTAAGGTCAGTAGCCCGTTGGCTAATGACCTCAAAACCCCTAAAACGCCCCCTAACTACAGTATTTAGGGGCAGAAACCAAGAAGACCCATTCCCGCAACCTACGAAGAAGGACGAAAGAAGACGCCCTGCAGAGAAGACTGTAGAGAACAACTGACTTGGCCCCAGCCCTACCTACCCATCTGCAGTTTCCAGAGATCCTGCGCCAAAAGTCGACTTGTCCTACAGCCAGCAACCTCCAGCACCCTGGGAGGACTGATTGCCTTCAACAAAGACCGGATCTCCTGTGAACAGCAGCTCTGTTCAAAAGAAACTCCCAAGACAGGCTCTGAGCCTGCTGAGGTCAAAGAAACCCGACGCCTGGAACCACCACTGCACCTGTCCCCTACGTCCCGTGTTCGAGTCCCAGCGAGGTCCCCCAGCGCTCCAGAGTCTGACTCCACCGTGGGTTTACCCCTCCAGGACTCCCCGACGTCGCCTTCAGCCTCTGCACGGAGACCCCCCTCCCCAACCGCGAGTGGCCTGGTAAGGTGAAATCTGACCTCAAAAGACACCCCTGCATCTAGCCGCCCTGCGCCCTGGAGAAGAGAACCTGAGGTGCACCTATGTCCCCGAGCCCTCCAACTTATCTGCCCAGCTGTTGGTTCCTCTTGGAAGACTTCCTGGACCGAGCCTGCAGCTAAAAAGCACAACCGGCAATCCCCATTGAAAACAACAGGGCACCCGACGCCAAAACAGCACCCTGCACCCAGCCACCCCTGTGCCGCTGCAGGTGTACTTTGGGTGCTAACTCTGATCCCCCTTTGCCCTGAGCCTAACTCCAGGAGCTTTGCTCCCACAACCTTGTGGCCCCTATCCCCCATTGGATAACATTGGGCCTCAGCACTCTGCACCCGGCCGCCCTAGTGGCGCTGAGGGTGTTCTGAGAGTGCATCCTCAACCCTGGGGGAACCCTGGTTCTAACCCCAGAATACCAACTCCCACAAATAACTACCTGTAAACCGATAACTCTATTTTCTCCTATAGGACTGCATTGACTGCTTTTCTTGAAAATTGTTGTCTGTGGAGTTGGTTTGTATGGAATATTGAAAAACTGCATATGTACAAAAAGTGAATTACTTACCTTTTGTCTAGGAGATGTCTCAGTGTGATATCTAGGCATACCCTCCTCAGACAAAAACCAACAAGAAAAGAGAAGAAGGACCGAAGAAGCCATGCTGAACTAAGCAGAGGAGGATGCTGTAGGAAGCTGGCTCTGTATATACTATACCAAAATGAGGTATAGTGTGCACAGAGTCCAGTGGAACCCCACAGGTAGGCAGAGGTAAAAGTAGATAGCACCTTACTCTCTATTTGTGGTAGTGTGGGCAAGCAGTAAGGCTTTATCAGAGGGTAGTTGTAGGAAAGTGGGTTTCTGTTGCAGTAACCCCCCCCACTTTTTGCCTGATAACTGATGCACTTTCCTTGGTGTGCCCTGGATCCCTGCCAATCAGGTACCCAGGGCCTGTGTTCCTTCCCTAAAAACTGTACTAAGCCTAAACCCAATTGGCATCTCTGGCCACAGGTAAGCCCCTGGTAAATGGTACCCTAGGTACCCAGGGCACTATGACCAGAGAAGACCCCTAAGGGCTGCAGCACTTATTGTGCCACCCTTAGAGGCCCTGTACCCTGACACACACACACTGCCCTTGCAGGCTGAGTGTCTTGGTGCAGAACAAAACAGAGAGTCGACATGGCACACATCCCTGTGTGCCATGCCCACAAACACACTGCCCTGGCATACCTCAGTCACCCCTCTAGCTGGGTGCCCTATGCCAGTGGTGAGGGTACAGGTGCATGAGCCCTGTGCCCCTACAGTACCCAGGTCCATTCCTGGGCACTGTAAGTGCAGTGCTGCCATTCCGAGTATATGGTGCTGGGAGGTCGTCAGCACGAACTCCACAGCACCATGATGGCTGCACTGAAGACTGAGAAGTTTGGTATCAAACTCCTCAGCACAGTAAACCCACACTGATGCCAGTGTGGGATTTACTGTAAAATGCACGACAGAGGGCAACTTAGAGTTGCCCCCTGAACCTAACCTACAATCCACGTCTTGTCTGAGGGGCTGCCTAGGCTGTCACACAGCAGACATGTTGCTGGACCCCTGGGTAGAGAGCCATCCGCTCTCCCGGGCCTGCAACAATGCACGTCCTGGGTGAGGTGCTAGGCCTCCTCCCCAGGATGGGCAGGGGAAGCTTCAAAGGCATTCCGCCTTTCTGAGCTTCCCCAGACCACTTGCTGTACTCAGCAACTGGCCCCCACCGGTTCTTCCCCATCCTGGCGGGAAGACTAGCGGGAAACACCAAGGGAGGAAAGGGGTGTGCCAGCCTCTGCCAACCCCACCCCTCAGGTGGGGGAGGCGAGGTGAAGCACATCTCTGGGCTCTCGCCATCTTGAAGATGGGGAGCCCTGCCCAATCAGGACTAGGCTCCTGCCCCCTCCCACAGGAGAGTGGCAGGATAGGGAGTGTACCCACCCCAGGGCAGGGACCCATTGGTCCCTGCCCTTTACCTACCTGTAACGCCCTAAATCTAGTATTTAGGGGCACCCTGAACCTTCCTTCCTCCGATTCCCGCAACCTAAGAAGAAAAAGGACGAAAGAAGACGCCCAGCAGAGGAGACTGCAGAGAACAACTGACTTGGCCCCAGGCCTACCGGCCCGTCTGCAGTTTCCAGAGATCCTGCGCCAAAAATAGTCTTGTCATGCAGCCAGCGACCTCCAGAACCCCAGGGAGGACTGACTGCCTTCAACAAAGACCGGATCTCCTGTGAACAGCAGCTCTGTTCAAAAGAAACACCAAACAAAGACTCCGAGCCTGCTGAGGAGAAAGAAACCCAACGCCTAGAACCACCACTGCACCCGTCGCCTACAGCCTGAGTTCAAGTGGCCCACCGGTCCCAGCGAGGTCCCCCAGCTAACCAGAGTCCGAGTCCACCGTGGGTTGACCCCTCCAGGACTCCCCGACTCGCCTGCAGCCTCTGCACGGAGACCCCCCCCCAACCGCGAGTGGCCCAGTAAGGTGAAATCCGACCTCAAAAGACACCCCTGCATCCAGCCGCCCTGCGCCCTGGAGAAAGGAACCCGAGGTGCACCTACGTCCCCGAGCCCTCCAACTTACCTGCCCAGCTGTTGGTTCCTCCTGGAAGTCTTCCTGGATCGAGCCTGCAGCTGAAAACCAAAACCGAAAATCTCCATTGAAATCAACAGGGCACCCGACCTCAAAACATCACCCTGCACCCGGCCGCCCTAGTGCCGCTGAGGGTGCCCCTTCTGTGCTAACTTGGTCCCCAACGTGCCCTGAGCTTAACCCTAGGAGCTTTGCTCCCACAACCCAGTGGCCTGCTTGCCAGCAGCCACCAACCGGAGTCCCCTATCCTCCATAGGATAACATTGGGCCTCCACACTCTGCACCCGGCCGCCCTAGTGCCGCTGAGGGTGCAACAACAGTGCATCACTGACCCTGGGAGACCCCTGAGTCTAACCCCAGAACCCTAACTCAAAAGACCGATTACTTACCTCGAAACCGATAACTCGTTTTTCCTCATAGGATAACATGGACACTTTTCCTTCCAAAAAGTTTCTAAGTGTCGACTTTTGAAAACTAAGAATATTCCTTAAAAATCGCACAAATAACCTAACCAAATTTTCTCAACTGTTTGCAGGAAAGGTCCCAGTGCTGAACCTAGGTGTCCAGCACTGAGTAACAAAAGTAATTAAAAAGTAACTTACCTGTGAATTGAATTTCCTTCCATAGGATAACATTGGTGGTTCTTTGTGAAAAAGTTTCTAAGTGTCAATTTTGCAAACTTACAAATATTCGTTAAAAATCGCCTGTATAAAAAAAACCACATTCCTTCAACTGTTTACAGGAGATGCACCAGTGCTGGATCCAGAATCCAACACTGAGTAAGAAAAAGTAATCACAACTGTACTTACTGGTAACTTGAATTCCTTCCATAGGATAACATTGTCTGGTTTTTGCTGAAAAAGTTTCGAAGTGTCAACTTTTAAAATACAATAATATTCCTTAAAAATCACAACTGTAACCAAAACGTTTTTACTCAACTGTTTACAGGAGATATCCCAGGACTGAATCTAGGATCCAGTCCTGTGGTTAGAAAAGTAATCCAAAAAGTAATCTATTGCATTTAACCAGAAATTTCCATTGAGCTCAATGTATAATTGTGTTTAAAATTGTGTTGCATATTGCAACAACTGTAACTATTGCATTCAAAAGTCTATTGCCTATTGAACAGTATTTAACTAAAGCATCTCATTCTGAGGAAGTATATTTTGACACCTATTGTTGGTTCTAAAATAAAACAACTATATTTTTATATACAAACCATTAGCCTAGAGTTCAGTTCTTGAGTGTGTGGCTTCATTTGCTGACTGAGTGTGTACAACAAATGCTTTACACTGTCCTCTGATACCGCCTTACTGCTCGACCAAGCTACCACTTTAGAGAGTAAGGTTATATCTAACTTTAGCCTCTGCCAAACCTCTGGGGACTGTGGACTCTGTGCACACTGAACCTTACTTTGGTGCAGTATATACAGAGCCACTTTCTTACAGTAGTGTTAAGCATTTGTTGTACACACTCAGGCAAGAAATTTTCACACCCTTAAAGACTGAACTCAGACCAATTTGTTGTATCAAAAATATTTAGTTATTTTATTTCTGAAGCCAAGCCTGGTGCAGGTAAGTGAAATAATACTTTGCAAAATCTTATGCAGTGATTTACAGTTGAATGCAGGTTCAAATGCAGTCGGATGAATTACAGGTAAGTCAACAGTTCAAAATTACTTTTTAGTTACTTTACAGATTACTGTGCTCGTTACTTTTTAGATTGCTTTTTAAGTTACTTTTGCTAATCAGTGTGATATGCCTAGATATCACACAGACATTTTCTAGACAAAAGGTAAGCAATTCACTCTTAGTACATTTGCAGTTGTTCAGTGACCCATACAAACCAACTCCACACTTAGAAGAATTTAGAAGGAAAAGCAGTCAATGCAATCCTATGGAAGAAAATTAAGTTAACGGTTTGCAGGTAAGTACTTATTTGTGTGAGTTGGTATTCTGGGGTTAGAACCAGGGTTCCCCCAGGGTGGAGGATGCACTCTCAGAACACCCTCAGCGGCACTAGGGTGGCCGGGTGCAGAGTGCTGAGGCCCAATGGGGGATAGGGGGCCTCCGGTTGGTGGCTGCTCACGAGCAGGCCCCAAGGCTGCGGGAGCCAAACTCCTGTTAGGCTTGGGGCAAAGGGGGATCAGAGTTGGCATCCAAAGTGCACCCGCAGCGGCACAGGGGCGGCTGGGTGCATGGTGCTGTTTTGGCTTCGGGTGCCCAGTTATTTTCAATGGGAGTTGCCAGTTTTGGTTTTTGCCTTCAGACTTGGTCCAGGAAGACTTCCAGGATGAAACCAACAGCTGGGCAGGTAAGTTGGAGGGCTCTGGGACGTAGGTGCAGCTCGGGTTCTTTTCTCCAGGGCGCAGGGCGGCTGGATGCAGGGGTGTCTTTTGAGGTCGGATTTCACATTCCCGGGCCACTTGCGGTTGGGGGGTGGGGAGAGTCTCCGTGCAGAGGCTGCAGGCGATGTCAGGGAGTCTTGGAGGAGGTCAACCCAGGGTGGACTCGGACTCTGGAGTGCTGGTGGACGTCGCTAGGACCGGTGGGCCACCCGGATTCGGGCCGTAGGCGTTTGGTGCAGTGGTGGTTCCAGGTGTCTGGTTTCTTTGTCCTCAGCAGGCTCAGAGTCTGTCTTGGGAGATTCTTTTGAACAGAGCTGCTGTTCACAGGCGATCCGGTCTTTGTTGAAGGCAATCAGTCCTCCCAGGGTTTTGGAGGTCGCTGGCTGCAGGACAAGGCGACTTTTGGCGCAGGATCTCTGGAAACTGCAGACAGGCCGGTAGGGCTTAGGCCAAGTCAGTTCTTCGCTGCAGTCTCTTCTGCTGGGCGTCTTCTTCCGTCCTTCTTAGGTTGCGGGAATCTGTCTTCTTGGTTCAGGGCTGCCCCCTAAATACTGTATTTAGGTGGCGTTTTAGGGGTCTCGAGGTCAGTAGCCAATGGGCTACTGACCTTAGGGTGACTACACCCTTGGTGTGCTCATCCCACGTGGGAGAGTGGGCACAATCCCTAATTCTGATTGGAGAATGCCTGCCATCTGCAAGATGGTGGGCACTGAAGAGTGAGCTTCACCTCGTCTCCCCCACCTGAGGGGTGGGGTTGGCAGAGGTGGGCACACCTTCTGGGCTGTGCTAATTTTTTCCCCCTGTCTTCCTGCCGAAAAGGAGGGGAGACAGGAAGGGGGCCTGCTCCTGATAGCAGGAGAGGCTGGGGGTCGCCTTATAAAGGCGGCAAGGCCTTTGAAGCCCCCCCTGCCACACGTGGCTCTTCCTGGCCGGGAGAGGAGTGTCCACCTCTGCCCAGGAAAGGCTTTGTTTCTGGGCTCGGGGTGCGAAGGCTCCCACCCCAGGGGTCCAGAAACATGTCTTGTGGTGGCAGGCTGGTGTGTACCAGTCAGGTAACCCACAAGAGGCTGGTCGTTTCTCAGGGGGCATCTCTAAGATGCACTCTAAGTGCATTTTTCATTAAATTCCACACTGGCATCCGTGTGTTTTTAATGTGCTGGGAAGTTTGATACCAAACTTCCCAGTTTTCAGTAAAGTCATTATTGTGCTGTTGAGTCGTAATGACAAACTCCCAACACCATATACTCTTAAGGGCATTACTGCACTTACAATGTCTAAGATTTGGTCTAGACACTGTAGGGGTACAGGGCTCATGCACCTGTACCCTCACCACTGGTATAGCGCACCCAGCTAGAGGGGTGGCTGACCTATGCCTGGGCAGTGGGATGTGTGCCATGTCGACTCTTCACTTTGTTCTGCACCAAAACACGCAGCCTGCAATGGCAGTGTGTGTGTGTAAAGGTACAGGTCCTCTAAGGGTGGCACAATAAGTGCTGCAGCTCTTAGAGGCCTTCCCTGGCCACAGTGCCCTTGGTACCTATGGTAACTTTTACAAGGGACTGACATTTGGCCAGAGAGGTACAAGGTACAGTTTGGGGAAAGAACACAGGCCCTGGGAACCTGATCGGCAGGGACCCAGGGCACATCAAGTCAAAGTGCATCAGTAGTCTGCCAAAAAGTAGGGGGGGGGGGTTACTGCAGCAGAAACCCAGTTTCTGACACAAGCCTCCCCCCCGGCCCCCCCCCCCAAAGGCCAGGAGACTCAGCCAAACCTGGGAGAGTCTTCCTAGTCTTTCAGGAGAGGAAGAGTAGAGGAAGTAGTTTTAAAGTTGTAGGGCCTACTCTGCCTTACATTCTTCTGTCCAGGTCAGACCCTTTGGGGAGCTGGCCTACCTCAACAGTTGCAGGACCTAATTCCCAATGCTCCTTTCCTAGCTCTTTAGTGTCTTTACCCCAATATTTTTGGTTTGGGTTCAGAGGTGCCTACCTCTGCAAATTCTAACGTACCTAGGGCAAAACCCAGCTTACCCACAGAGGTCACCCACAGCTTGAGTAACCCCACCATGACCAATAGGGTCAGGGGGCCTAACTTGCTATTTAACGGGGGTTAGGCCACTGTGCTTAGGACAGTGCTGCCATGAAGGCTAACACTCAGCAGAGGCTACTGACAGCTGTCATTGCCCAGAACCACACCTTTAGCTCCTCACTGGTAGGTGAAATGGCTACCTTACAGGCTTCTTTGGGTTCTGGTGGCCTGTCTGCTGTTTTAGGGTAGGGGGACACTACACTTTGTTGTGAACACCCTTCTTCCACCTTCTGTTCTGTCAGCTGAGGAGCCACTAACTCAGGCTGGACAGTTACCTGACTAGTCAGGTCTTTTTGTTGGCTAGGGAGGACTTCACCAGTGCCAATTTTGAAGTTCTCCTTTACTGGGATAGAATCTCCCTGGCCCACTGGAACTGAGGCTAACAGTTGCCCACCTTTCCTACACTCTCTCTTCTTTTTCTTTTGGGGCTTATCTGCACTAACTGCAGGTTCAGCCCCCCCAGGTTCCTTGGATGAGGTCTTGCACTGGACCAGTGCCTCTCTTTAGCTCAGACCAACCTCGGGGTGGTCATTCCCAAGGAAACAATCAGGGGAGGTATTTATGGACTTCCACCTTTCTCCGAACAAAGGGACCCAGCTATTTCTAGGGACACTACATCCCAAGGCCTAACAGTGACCTCCCCTGGGATAGCCCTTACTCTTTTTGTTTCCCCTGTGACATACTGGTTTGAGAGTACCAACCTGTCATGCACCACAGTGTGACTGGCACAGGTATCTCATATCAGGGCAGTGGCTGGGATTCCATTCACCAGTAGGTGGTGGAAGTGTCTACTCCCCTCTGGAATCTCCAACTCACCTTTTAGGCCCATCTTTCAGTTAAAGGCTAGGAGGACTTCCTCATCTGAGGACCACCCTCCAAAGCTACACTGGCAACCCCTGAAGCTACACTAGGGGCTTGGTTTTTAGGACAGCTAGGGTCCTTGGTGTGGTGTCCTGTCTTTTGACAGTTGTGACACCATACCTTGTTGGAATCCCAACTCTTACCTTGGTACCCAGTTTTAGTTTGTGAGGTATCTTTGGGCCCACTCTCCTGGACAGGTTTTTGGGGGCTACCCGGGACTCCTTACTTTTATCTTTAGGATGCTCCCTGTCTCTCCTCTGGGGAGGTTTTGTAACCCCTTTCTTTTGGTCACCACCAGTGAAGGTCCTGGTCACCCTTGTCTTGACCCAGTGGTCCGCCTTCTTTCCCAATTCTTGGGGAGAAATTGGACCTAGGTCAACCAGATACTGATGCAACTTTTTATCAATTAAATTACTTAATGTGTTCTTTCATAAACAAATTATTAAGACCATCATAATCTTGCACTTTACTTCCAGTCAACCAGCCACCTAGTGTTTTCATTGAGTAGTCTACAAATTACACCCACGGCCGACTCTGGGTTTTCTGAGCCTCCCTGAATCTAATTCTATACTCCTCAGTAGTGAGTCCAAATCCCTCAATAAGGGTGCCCTTCATGAGTACATAGGACTCTGCTTCTGCCCCCACTAAGTGTCAGAAGTCTGTCTCTGCACTTACCAGAGAACAGTTCCCAAAGAAGGGCCCCCCAGTGAGTTTTCTTCACTTTTCTGGCTTCACAAGCCCTCTCAAAGGCTGTGAACCACTTGGTGATATCATCGCCATCCTCAAATTTAGGGACAATTGTAGGAAGCTGGCTCTGTATATACTATACCAAAATGAGGTTAGTGTGCACAGAGTCCAGTGAAACCCCAAAGGTAGGCAAAGCTAAAAGTAAATAGCACCGTACTCTCCATTTGTGGTAGTGTTGGCGAGCAGTAAGGCTTTATCAGAGGGTAGTGTTAAGCATTTGTTGTACACACTCAATCAGCAAATGATTGCACACACTCAAAGACTGAACTCAGGCCAATTTGTTTTGTATAAAAATATCATTAAGTTAATTTTTTTCTAGAGCCAAGCCAAGCCTGGCACAGGTAAGTGAAATAAATGCTTTGCAAAATATTATGCATTGTTTACAATTGAATGCAAGTTCAAATGCAGTTGTTTGAAATACAGGTAAGTCAAGGATTCGAAATTACTGTACACATTACTTTTCAATTACTTTTTAGATTACTTTTTAAGTTACTTTTTCTACTGAGTGTGATATGCCTAGATATCACACTGGAACATTTCTTAGAGAAAAGGTAAGTAAAATCAGTTTTGTACAGTTTGTAGTTTTTCAGGTTTTCATACAATTTAACTCCACACTTAGAACAATATTCAAGGAAAAACAGTCAATGTATTCCTATGGAGAGAAATTAAGTTATTGGTTAACAGGTAAGTACTCGGTCTTTGGGGTTGAGTTTCTGGGGTTAGAACAAGGGTTCCCCCAGGGTCATGGATGCACCCTCAAAGCACCCTCAGCAGCACTAGGGCGGCCGGGTGCAGAGTACTGAGGCCCAATGTTAACCAATGGGGGATAGGGGGCCTCCGGTTGGTGGCTGCTCACGGGCAGGCAAGTGTGTTGTGGGAGCAAAGCTCCTGGTGTTAGACTCTGGGCAAAGGAGGATCCGAGTTAGCACCCAAAGTACACCCGCAGTGGCGCAGGGGCGGCTGGGTGCATGGTGCTGTTGTGGCGTAGGGTGCCCTGTTGGTTTCAATGGGGATTCTCCAGTTTGGACAAAGACTGCAGGCTCGGGGACGAAGATCTTCTGGAGATGACCACCGGTTGGAGAGGTAAGTTGGGATGCCTGGGGATGCTGGGACACAGTCTGTTGGGCCACCCAAAGCCGTTGGACTTCGGGTGCAGGGGTGTCTTTAGGCGTCAGGGTTTTTTTTACCATCTCTGGTCGCGGTCAGGGGGATCCTCCAGAAAGAGACTGCAGGCGTCGTGGAGAGGGTCACAGCAGGTCAGAGATCACGAGATCTCGGGTCAGAATCGCCGGGGAGATGACCTTGTGATGTTGGGCCACGAATTCGGGCCGTGGGTGTCGGGTGCAGAGTGGTGGAGACTCGCGGATTTGGCCGGAGCCAGAGTCTGTGGGTGAGCAAATCCGGTACTCACGGGAGACAGTCTTTTCTGTGGAAGGCCGGGCAGGTCCTCGGGGTTCTTGAGGTTGCTGGCTTCAGGACACACCGGGATTTCACTTCTGCAGGTTTGAGGTGGGTACAGGCCGGTAGAGCTGGGGCCAAGTCAGTGGGTGTCTTCCTCTTGGCTTTGGCACGGCTTCTTCGGTCCTTCTTCTTCTTCTTTTCTTCTTAGTCTGTTCTTGTCTGAGGAGGCAAGGTTCAGGGGTGTCCCTAAATACAATACTAGATTTAGGGGCGTTACAGGTAAGTAAATGTTGGGACCAATGGGTCCCTTCCTTGGGGTGGGTACACCCCCTATTATGCCACACTCCAGTGAGAGGGGGGCATATGCCTCACTCTGGTTGGCTGGGTACCCCCATCTGCAAGATGGTGGGGACTGAGAGTTGTGCTTCACTTCGCATCCCCCACCTGAGGGGTGGGGTTGGCAAAGGTGGGCACACCTCCCTTCCTCACTTGGTTTTCCCGCCGATTCTCCTGCCCAAAGTGGGGGCAGAACCTGTGGGGGGCAGTTGCTGGAAGCAGCAAAAGGCCTGGGGAAGCTCACAAAGGCGGCAAGCCTTTGAAGCTTCCCCTTCGTGGACCCTGCCCATCCTGGGGGAGGAGGCTTGACACCTCGTCCCAGGATGTGCATTGTTTCAGACCCCCGAGAGCAGCAGGCTCTCGACCCAGGGGTCCAGAAACATGCCTGGTGGTGGCAGCTGGTGGGCAGCCACTCAGCCTGGACACTAGTGTTAGATCGTTTTTCAGGGGGCATCTCTAAGATGCCCTTTGTGTGCATTTTTCAGTAAATCCCACACTGGCATCAGTGTGGGTTTAATGTACTGAGAAGATTGATACCAAACTTCCCAGGTTTCAGTAAAGCCATTATGGTACTGTGGAGTTCGTAATGACAAACTCCCAGCACCATATACTGTTAATGGCATTACTGCACTTACAATGTCTAAGAATTGGCTTAGACACTGTAGGGGTACAGGGCTCATGCACCTGTACCCTCACCACTGGTATAGTGCACCCAGCTAGAGGGGTGTCTGATCCATGCCACAGCAGTGGGTTGTAGGCATGGCACACAGGGATGTGTGCCATGTGGACTCTTCACTTTGTTCTGCACCAAAACACTCAGCCTGCAAAGGAAGTGTGTGTGTGTAAAGGTACAGGGCCTCTAAGGGTGGCACAATAAGTGCTGCAGCCCTAAGAGGCCTTCCCTGGCCACAGTGCCCTTGGTACCTGTGGTACCATTTACAAGGGGCTAATCTGTGGCCAGAGTGTGCCAATTGGGTTTTGTTTTCAATGCAGTTTTAAGGAAAGAACATAGGCCCTGGGTACCTGTTTGGCAGGAGCCCAGGGCACACTAAGTCAAAGTACATCAGCAGTTTAGCAAAAAGTGGGGGCAACCATGCAAAAAAAGGACACTTTCTTACATCCCCCCCCCCCCAAACAAAAGAGGATGAGACTAACTTTTCCCTAGAGAGCCTTCATTGTCTAAGTGGAAGAACCTGGAAAGTCCATCTGCATTGGCATGGGCAGTCCCAGGTCTGTGTTCCACTATAAAGTCCATTCCCTGTAGGGAGATGGACCACCTCAAAAGTTTAGGATTTTTTTTCCACACCTCTTGGTCGAAGGACGGAAGCAAGATGGCGGTCGGCTGAGGCGACTGCAGCAGCTCGCAACACTATGATCGGCGCGCCTCGACAATAGCTATATGGAGCAGGGATAAAGCAAGACGATGCTGCCAACGCTACAGATAATCCTCGACACCCTACAAGGAGTGCTGGCAGAGTGGCAGCACAATTACTCGTCGTTGGGCTCAACAACCGCGGGACAACGAGAACTATCAGCTGCATGTTACAAGCTGAGCACCGCGTTGGAAGACTCTATACTCCCCGACGTCCACTCACCACTTATTATGAAACCGAAGCCCACTCAAAGCAGGATACAGATGAAGACTGGCGGCCCAGGGACGGAAGCCATCGGAGCGAAATTTACGGGCAGTGCGGTGGAGACAGAATCGGGAACAGCACGGCGCCTTGGACAGCGAGATCCGGTAGTGACCCGGAACGAAACCGCCCCAGAGGTGAAAGGGAAAGGCGGAGCCACACGCCAGCAACGTCTGCCCGGCCACACTGTCGCGGATATGCTGAGGGGATCCGGAAAGAAGCCGCCAGCACATACTGAACCAAACGGAGACTCCGAAGCGAGTGTACTGGTAAGGGACACTGAAAGTACTGAGGGAGCAGCGGTGGGGGAGCAACCGGCTACAATGGACAATGGGGACAATGGGGATGTGGAGATTACAGATACAGATACTAGCGTTCTTATGTCAGGTACTAGGCAGCTGCACCTGCATAAAGGGAACGGAGTGGAAAATATGGCTATGGCTGTGGCAAAAGGTACTAACGAGACAAAGACAGAGGCAGAGAGGGATACAACCAACCACAACAATAGCAATGGTACGACTGCTATGACTAATGATCCCCCGCAAGGCCAAGTACAAACTACACAACCGATACAACCACAAATAGCAACAGCAGTAGTACCTGCTAAACTGGACGGGAAGATTACAAAAAAAAAGGCACAGAAGGATGTACTTTCTCTACAATACCCTACTACTACCCTGGGTGATTTAGGGCCACAAGTCAGTAATGAGATTCAGACTGGGAAAAAATGGAAAGGGAATGATTCAGAAGCAACAGATTGCTTTTATTCCCTGTCGGATGGTACTGCCTCAGTGGATGAATCTAGTTCTTGGATAGGCTCTAGCTATACTAGTGATGTGGACTCTGCTGCAACCCTGCGCAAAGCACGTAGAAGATCAAGTCGGGCAGGGAGGAAACCCAATATGAGAAAAGAAGACCTGAACTGGGACTATTCTCCTACGTCATTACTGTCGGGGGTACTGTGGGGAACCCAGGTACTGCTTCTCAAGATCCTCAGGGTTCTCAGGACATCTCGGTTTCAACACTGGATGTTATACTGCAAGCAATCATGTCTCATCGGGAAGAGACAAGGCTAGACAATAAACGCTCAACGCTGGCTCTCCGCAAAATGCAGGGAACAGTTCGGAAAGTGGCGAAAGTTTGCGAAAACATTAGTGATCGGCTAACTGAGCTGGAGACAAGAACTAGAGCCCTGGAGGATGATGTTACAGGCGTTCATGTGCATTCAGTGGCCCAAGAGGCTAGGTTGACAGATATCCAATGGAAGCTAGAGGAACAAGAAAATCGCCAACGGCGTAACAACTTACGCTTCTTAGACATTCCGGAGGGGCGAGAAGGTACTGATGTGCGCCAGTATATGATTAACCTGCTGGAGAAAGCATTTCCCGATCTGCAAGGGTGAAATTGGCAGCAAGAAGTGCAACGCGCTCATCGAATTCCTCTTAATTTGAAAGTTTCAGCTGGACCAGGCACGAAACCAAGAGCTATCCTGGTTTACTTTGGGAACTTTCTATTACGACAGAACATTTGGGAAAAGGCCTAGCCGGAAAGTGGAGGGCGTTGTCTTCTTTGCAAGGCCAGACTTTTGCCACGTAACAGTTGAAAGGCGATGGAGACTCCGACAATTGATTGCTCCTTTTCAAGCGAAGGGCGCACAAGCCTATCTGATTAATCCCGCCAAGCTAAAGATAGTAGTGGGGGACGTACTTATTACTACAATTCAGAGATCAAAGCACAGGAAGCTCTGGCAGAGCTAAGGGGATAAGAGGGCATAAGAGGGCAAGGTTTTTTTTTTTCTCTTGATGTTCAGTTAAAGATTGCTAACTTGTGAAGATAATGTGAGGAGAAATGGCTAGCAATATCTTACCAATGGGTGGTTAATGTGTTGGCTAAGGATGTGTTGACAAACAAAAAGGGAAGCAAGGAGCTAACATAACCTTAGTATGTTTTAGATTTACGAAAGTGGCAGAAATGTGATCTATTTCTCTTTTCCCCTCCTATTGTTTAATTTGCTCTTCGCTTACCGAAATTGCATCCTATGACTTTGTATCTCTGTATATAGTCTGAAAATATCGCTCTTTCTTTCTTTCTTATTCTCTTTCTAGGATTACATAAGGGGTGTCACTGATCATGGTGTTGCACTGCGTCATCACACACACAGACCTTCGGTCTGGAAGCTTCCACGGTGGAGGGTGAGCCAGGGGCCAGGGGAGAGGGGGGGATCAGGGTGGGCACGACAGGGTGGAGGGACAGGGAAGTGGGGGGAAGGTGGGGTGGGGGTGAAAAAAGTAAAAAGAAAGTCCGGTATATATAGCAATGAAGGAAAGGATATGATTGAGAATTCTGCTAAGCAATGGTCAATCATGAGGAAAACTACAGGACATTATGGATAGTTTGAAGATATGTTCAGTTAACGTGGGCGGCCTAAATGATAAAAAGAAGAGGGATAGGGTTTTTGAAATACTTAAAACTATTAATGCAGAGGTAATCTGTCTTCAGGAGACACATATACCTTGGAGCAACAAAAGCACTCTTGAGATTAGGGGCTATAATTTGGCAATATGCTCCTCCCAAACTACTATGATTAGAGGAGTCGACATATATATTAAACAATGTATTGGCATGCCTTTGCGGACTCTAGCGGATAAGTGGGGGCGATGGGCAATCGTGGGGTTACCTACGGGGGTAACAGTGGTGAACATTTATGGGTCTAACTAAGATGACCCCAACATCTGGGAAGAACTTGAAGTAGAACTTGCCTCCTGGCCAGAGCCATTAATAGTCTGTGGTGATTTTAACATACACCTAGAGGTGACAAAAGCCCAAACTCAGGCCCAAAAATATGAAGGGAGGAAACCCAAAGTATACAGGGCAATCAATGCCGTTCAAGCAAGCCATGGACTGGTGGATGTTTGGGTAGAAAAAACTTCAAAAGATCCTGGTTACACTTACTACTCTCACCCCCATAGGAAATTTGTACGCTTGGATTACTTTTTAGCCTCAAGCAAAGTGGTGGATAAGCTGGATATTAAAAAACTACCACAACTCTTTTCGGACCACAGTCCGCTAATTCTGGAAATAATGGGAGTGCGTGGCACTTATAAACAAAGCCCTTGGTCATTTGATAGAAAACTGCTTGCTGATGAGGGATTCTGTGCCCATATTAAGCATTGGGTTGCGGAATTCTTTAACAGCTACTCGAGGGATAGTATGGGACACCTTTAAAGCTGCTTTGAGGGGAGAAATTATTGGTTTTGTGGGCTGATGTCGGAAACATCGAAAGGCAGAGGTCGATCAATTAATAGGGAAATTGGCGGAATTAGAGTCAGAGCATATCAAATTAATAGTCAAGGGAGACCATGAAGACTTAGTACGGGAGCATATGATAAAATTAGCTCTAGTAAAGGCAGAAATTAACAGTTTTTTTCCAGGAAAGGGTGGCCCAAATGTTCCAAGCCTACCGGGGGGACATGTACGAATATGGCAAGGCAACTGGGAGGCTTTTAGCAATAAGAACGAGGCAAAAAAGCACTAGGAATAACATCTTAAAAATTAAGAATAGCAGGGATCAATTAGTGACGGGCCCGGAAAAGGTTATGGAGGTGTTCGAGGAGTTCTACAGAAGGCTGTATCAAACTGATACTCCTGAAACAAGTCAGATAGACCCTGACCCTGTAAGCCCAGTACTACCCAGAGTAGACCAAGATACAGCTCGGAACTAGATGAAGAAATTACCATGGAAGAGGTTCAGGAGGCATTAGGGTCTCTTTCTGCCGGGAAGGCAGCAGGTCCAGATAAAATACCAGTAGAAGTTTATAAAATGCTCTCGTACGAGATTCTTCCAATTATACATGATCTATTCTTGGGAGTACAATATAGCGGGATCCCTCCCCCATCATGGCAGGGCTCAGAAATGGTATTTCCAAAAAACGGTAAATCAGTAGAACTACCTACCTCATATCGTCCGATATCACTTATGAACTCGGATGCCAAGATATACTCAAAGATAATAGCCAAGCGACTGCAAAAGATCATAGTGGCGTTGATATCACCTTGGCAACATGGCTTTGTCCCTGGTAGGAGGACCACAGACCACACTAGGCGGGTCATCGCACTACTAGATATAGCAGAAGTAGAGTCTAGAGAGCTGGCTGTGGTCCTCCTGGACGCGGAGAAAGCCTTTGACCGGGTATCTTGGCATTATCTATGGGGTACTTTGGTAGAGAGAGGGCTTGGGTCAGGGTTTGTTAGAGCTATTCAAGCTATGTATTATAAACCATATGCGCAGCTACAAATAATGGGTAGCACTTCAGGGAGGATTGAGATTGCTAGAGGGACTCGGCAAGGCTGTCCCTGCTCCCCCATATTATTTGCTTTCTATCTTGACCCATTTATCAACCAAATCCTACATAACCAAGCAATCAAAGCCGTAAACACTAAAGGCTATGAAACCAAGATCCTTGCCTACGCGGACGACATTGCAATAGTTACACCAGATCCACAGAAGGCAATTAGGGAAATAGAAAGTATGGCAGAGGAGTTCGGTAGGAAATCTGGATATCTTTTAAACAAAAGTAAAACTCAAATTATATGCTCTTCCCAGTGCCAGTTACAAGATCCACACGAGTGCGAGGTGGCTACTTATTTAGGAATTAATATAACATCCAGTATGGATAGCCTTTGGGCGGTAAATATTGATCCGATTATGGGGAAAATAAATAGGGAACTTAAGCGGCTTGATAAACTGCATCACACAATAATAGGCAGAATGAATGTAATAAAAATGAGAATATTCCCGAAGATACTATATCTACTCCGAGCAATACCTTTGGAACTAGCAAAAACTAAAATAAACAAAATCAATGCCTTGTTCACCAATTTTATTTGGGTTTATCAGAAGACACGCCGAGCATTGCGATATCCGACATTACCAAGAGAGTGCCGTGGGTGGGGAGCCCCCAATATTTTATTGTACTATTGGGCCACTGCCCTCCACCAGATGGATATCTTACTCTTTCCAGACCAAAGTAGAGATGAGGTCCTGAGCTTACCCACAATTTATCAGCTAGCTATCGGAAAAGATGCAGAAGGACTCTTCTTAAGACAACTGGAACCAAGCTACCATAAGAAAACACGCTTTAAGTGTATCAAAGGGGCATGGAAAGTATGGAAAATAAACTCTTTAATATCTCCAGATATAATACATTTACCTTGCTATGGCATTCAGATCTGCTACCACAAGTAATATATGATGGTATGGCTAGATCCTGGGAAAGGGCGGGGATAGAGCGGGTTGCAGATCTATTCCATAACAATAAATATTCGACATTTCCAGAACTTGCTCAGAAGTTTGGTCTTAATAACAACTCGTACCTGAAGTATATGCAGATACAGAGCTGTATAAGAAGCCTCCCCTAGGGTTCTATCAACCTGGAAGAAATTCCAATACTGGAAATTATGAAATGCCAGGATAATAGGATTAGAGATTACTATCAGGAATTATTAAAGACTCTCCCAGATGATATGGATAAAACTGAATCAAAATGGGTGGAAAAAATGGGTGATGGGGAGGTTGATCTGGACATGGCACTTGGTTTAGGGATAAAGATCTTTCTGTCGGCCAACCTAAAAGCTCAGCATTATAAAACCTTGTATAATTTGTATTACACACCAGCTAAGCTTTTTGGATGGGGGAAGAGGGAGTCGGATAAATGTCCGAGATGCCAAAGTGGACCGGCGGACATGATCCACATGTTCTATTCTTGTACGAAATTGGCATCTTTAAAAAGGGATATAGAAGACCTTTGGCTACAGACAATGAATAAAGAAATAAAGATCACCTCAGCTATGATGCTACTAGGTTATGATGGTAGGGCAAACCTTGATACATCACATAGAGACTTTGTATTTATAACATTAGCAATAGCACGTTTGCTGATAGCCACTGCATGGAAAGATAGGGAGCCCCCTTCATACCACCAATGGCTGCACCGGCTATTGAATATCAGTCGGCAGGAAATTTCTTTATATAAATGTAAAGGACGGAAAGCAAGGATGAAGGGAATGAAGATATGGGAGCCCCTGATGTTATGGTTGAATAACATAGGATGATAGGAAAGAGTTAATAAGTATGTAAATTTGAAATGTTTAAGGCAAAATATCCTACTGTGACTATTGCTTGAGATATAAAGACAATGTAACAGTATTAATTCATGTAACTATGTACATACTTGATTTTCAATAATAAAAATAATTTTAAAAAAGTTTAGGATTTTCACCTTTCATCTGCATTAGCCATCTGAGAGGTCTGTGGTCAGTTTGTACTAGGAAGTGAGTACCAAACAAATATGGTCTCAGCTGCTTCAGGGACCAAACCACAACAAAGGCCTCCCTCTCAATGGCACTCCAACGCTGCTCCCTGGGGAGAAGCCTTCTGCTTATAAAAGCAACAGGTTGGTCTTGGCCTTCATCTTTGGTCTGGGATAGGACCGCTCCTATCCCTAGCTCAGAGGCATCAGTCTGCACTTTGAACTGCTTGGTATAGTCTGGAGCTTTGAGAATTGGTGCTGAGCACGTTGCCTCTTTCAGGGTATCAAAAGCCTTTTGACAGCTAACTGTCCAGTTTACATTTTTGGGCATCTTCTTGGAGGTAAGTTCTGTGAGGGGAGTCACAATGGACCCATATCCCTTCACAAACCTTGTGTAGTACCCAGTCAAGCCAAGGAATGCCCTGACTTGGGTCTGCCCAGTCCAGGATGGCCTGGATCTTGGGCTGTAAGGGTTGCACTTGGCCTCCACCAACAAGGTGGCCCAAGTATACCACTGTTCCCTGCTCTGCCTGGCATTTGGATGCCTTGATAATTAGGCCTGCAGTTTGCAGGGCTTTTAAAACCTCCCCAGGTGGAACAAGTGATCCTGCCAAGTGGAGATAAAGACAGCAATATCATCTAGATAAGCTGCACTAAAGGACTCCAATCCAACAAGGACTTGATTCACCAACCTTTGGAAGATGGCAGGGGCATTCTTTAAACCAAAAGGCATACCAGTAAACTGATAATGCCCATCAGGTGTGGAGAATGCTGCCTTTTCTTTTGCTCCTGGTGCCATGCCAATCTGCCAGTACCCTGCAGTTAAGTGAAAGGTACTTAGAAATTTGGCTGCACCCAATTTATCTATCGGTTCATCCGCTCTTGGGATAGGGTGAGCATCTGTCTTGGTGACAGAGTTGAGTCCTCTATAGTCCACACAGAACCTCATTTCTCTCTTTCCACCCTGTGGATGAGGTTTGGGGACTAGAACCACTGGGCTGGCCCAGGGGCTCTCAGAGGGTTCAATAACCCCTAGCTCCAGCATCTTGCTGACTTCAGCTCTGATGCTCTCCTTAACTTGATCAGACTGGCAATAGATTTTGTTTTTGACAGGTACACTGTCCCCAGTGTCCACATAATGGGTACACCAGTTTGTCTGACCAGAGGTTAAGGAAAAGAGCTTGGCATAGTGCTGCAAGACTTGCTTGCAATCAGTCTACTGTTGGGCAGTGAGGGTGTCTGAAAAGACAACTCCATCCACTGACCCATCTTTGGGGCTGTATGAGAGGATGTCAGGGAGAGGTTCACTCTCTGTCTCCTGATCCTCATCAGTCACCATTAGCATGATGATGTCAGCCCTGTCATGAAAAAGCTTAAGGCGTTTCACATGGATCACCCTTTTGGGTGTCCTGCTTGTGCCCAGGTCCACCAAGTAGGTGACTTCGCTTTTCTTCTCTAAGATGGGGTAAGGGCCACTCCATTTGTCCTGGAGAGCCCTTGGTGCCACTGGCTCCAAAACCCACACCTTTTGCCCTGGTTGAAATTCTACCAGTGCAGCTTTCTGGTCATACCAGTGCTTCTGGAGCTCCTGGCTCGCCTCAAGATTTTTGGAAGCTTTTTCCATGTACTCAGCCATTCTGGACCTTAGTACATAGTCCACAATGTCTTATTTGGGCTCTTGGAGAGGCTTCTCACAACCCTCTTTTACAAGACAGAGTGGTCCCCTAATAGGATGGCCAAACAGAAGTTCAAAGGGGGAAAACCCTACTCCCTTCTGATGCACCTCTCTGTAGGCGAAAAGCAAGCATGGTAAGAGGACATCCAATCTTCTTTTGAGTTTTTCAGGGTGCCCAATAATCATGCCTTTCAATGTCTTGTTAAACCTCTCAATAAGACCATTGGTTTGTGGGTGATAGGGTGTAGCAAACTTGTACTGCACTCCACACTCTTTCCACATATGTTTTATGTACGCAGACATGAAGTTTGACCCCCTGTCTGAAACCACCTCCTTAGGAAAACCCTACCCTGGTGAAGACACCAATGAGGGCCTTGGCTACTGCAGGAGCTGTAGTAGTCCTAAGGGGAATTGCCTCAGGATACCTAGTGGCATGATCCACTACCACTAGAATAAATTTGTTTCCTGATGCTGTGGGAGGTTCAAGTGGAACCACTATGTCCACACCTACCCTTTCAAAGGGAACCCCAACCACAGGTAGTAGTTTCAAGGGGGCCTTTGGGTGTCCTCCTGTCTTGCCACTGGCTTGACAGGTGACACAGGAGCTGACAAACTCCTTTACCTTCTGAGACATCTGGGGCCAGTAAAAGTAGCTAACGAGCCTTTCCCCGGTTTTGGTTTGGCCCAGATGTCCAGCTAGGTGAATGTCATGAGCTAAAGTTAGTAAGAACTCCATGTACTTCTGAGGCACTACCACTCTCCTAGTGGCTCCAGGGTTGGGGTCTCTGGCCTCCGTGTATAGTTGTCCCTCCTCCCAATAGACTCTGTGGGTACCACTGACATCTCCTTTTTCCTGTGCAGCAGCTTGCTGCCTCAGGCTTTCAAGAGTTGGACAGTCCTGCTGTCCAAGGCACAGCTCTTCCATAGAGGGTCCCCCTGGGCCTAAGAGTTCAACCTGGTATGAGTCAAGCTTCATGAGCTCAGTTCCCTCTGGGGTGTCCAAGTCCTCTCCCTGAGAAGAGGGGTCCTGATCCTTTTGCTGTTCAGAAGCTGGTTTCCCAGTCTTCTTACATTTCCTCTTGGAAGATTGGGCCATTCTTTCAGGCGCCAACACTTCTTGTTCACCCTGCTTTCGGCTCTGTGCTCTAGTCTTGACACACACAATCTCAGGGATGTCCAGCATTGCTGCATGGGTTTTTAGTTCAACCTCAGCCCATGCTGAGGTTTCCAGGTCATTACCAAGCATACAGGCAGCTGGAAGCTTTGGAGAGACCACTACCTGTTTCAGGCCAGTAAAAGTCTAATGTCGCCATAGCATGGTTAGTAGTAACACTGTCAGCATTGGTGACTGGGTAAGTTTTCCCAATCAGGTATTGCTCTGGGGAAACCAGTGTATCTCTCACCATAGTGTCACTGGCACCTGTATCCCTCAGAGCTTCTATCCTTGTTCCATTAATCCAAGGGTATTGCAAATACTTCTTTAAGTTGGGTGGCCACACAGCTAAAGTGGCAAACTCAACTTCCCCCTCTGTGACTAGAACTGCTTCAGTGTACAACCCGATTTGGTCGGGCACACTGCTGATCACATCTGGAAACTGGCTACACCAGTAGTACCTGTAGGAGGACTAGGGGGCTTCTTGTTAGGACAAGTAGCATCTCCAGTTAAGTGTCCCAACTTCTTACAGTTGTTACACCAGGTCTTTAAATGATCAAAGTTCTTTCCCCTGTACCTATTATTGGACTGGGAAGAGTTTTGGGACCCACCCCCCTGTGCAGGTTTTTGGGGCCCTTTTGAAGACTCAGGCTTTTTATCTTGGGGATTCTCACCACCTTTCCCCTGGGGAGGTTTTGGAACCCCTTTCTTTTGGTCACCCGCAGTGGCTGTCTTGACCCAATGGTCTGCCTTCTTTCACAATTCTTGGGGAGAAATTAGACCTATGTCTGCCAAATGCTGATGTAGCTTTTCATTAGTGCAATTGCTTAAAATATGTTCTTTCATAAGCAAGTTGTAAATTCCATTGAAATCATGCACATTATTTCCAGTTAACCAACCAACTATTGTCTTAACTGAGTAGTCAACGAAGTCAATCCAGGATTGGTTTTGGGTTCTGTGAGCCCTCCTGAATCTAGTTCTGTATTCCTCAGTTGTGAGTCCAAAGCCCTCCGAGTCCTCTTCATGAGGTCATAAGGCCCAGCATCTACCACTGTAAGGGTCAGGAGTCTATCCCTGCAGTTACCAGTGAACAGTTCCCAAAGGAGTGCCCCCCCAGTGTGACTTCTTCACTTTTCTCATTTCACAGGCCCTCTCAAAGGCTGTGAACCATTTTGTGATATCACCCTCCTCATATTTAGGGACAACCCCTTTGGGGATTTGAGGATCATAAGATTGCTCTTTATCTTTATTTAGTAAATTGCTGCCACCATTGATGGGAGCTAAGCCCATCTCTGCTCTCTTTCTCTAGAGCCAGGAGTCTGGATTCTAGATCCAATCTTTTAGTCAACCTTGCTAACAGGTTGTCCTCTTCATTGAGGCTGCCCTCAATGTCATTAGTAGCACCTGGTCCACCTGTGTGGGCTCTAGGTGCTGAGAGGTCTACTCTTGGAGTCAGGGCCACTGGGGCCCTTCTCTCCCTATGAAGTGGGGGAGGTTGGTTGTTAGCCTTATCTCCTCCCTCTATTTCTTCATCTAAGAGGTCTTCACCATTCTCAGAAGGATAGTCCTTGGCATACCCTGTCAACATCTCCTGGAGCTTTTGTTTGGAGGGATGGGACCCCATGATTATATTTTTAAGCTTGCGCAGAGACCTTAACTCCCTAAATTCTAAGTGGAGATAAGGGGTGAGGTCGAGCTCCTCAGCCTGGTTCTCTATGCCATTATGGTTATCTTCACTAACAGTTGGGTTCTTGTTAAGAGACATTGTTAAAAAACTTCTAACCCCTCTTATCCCTAACTAAAGTGGACTTTTATTTTTCTAAAATTCTAAAGGGACTTAACCAAGGCCCTAACAAGACTTTTAGTAATTTGGGAAAAATTTGTCAATTCACAAAAATCAGAATTCTAAAGACAATTTAAGAGTTCTGTCATGTGATCAGAGGGTGACTAAGTTAGTCCAACAAATGCAAAGTTGTATATCCCACTGCTGACCCTCCAATGTAGGAAGCTGGCTCTGTATATACTATACCAAAATGAGGTATAGTGTGCACAGAGTCCAGTGGAAACCCAAAGGTAGGCAGAGGTAAAAGTAGATAGCACCTTACTCTCTATTTGTGGTAGTGTGGGCGAGCAGTAAGGCTTTATCAGAGGGTAGTGTTAAGCATTTGTTGTACACACTCAATCAGCAAATGATTGCACACACTCAAAAACTGAATTCAGACCACTTTGTTTTGTATAAAAATATTATTAAGTTATTTTATTTCTAGAACCAAGCCAAGCCTGGCACAGGTAAGTGAAATAAATGCTTTGCAAAATATTATGCAGTGTTTACAATTGAATGCATGTTCAAATGCAGTTGTTTGAAATACAGGTAACTCAAGGATTTGAAATTACTGCACAGATTACTTTTCAGTTACTTTTTAGATTACTTTTTAAGTTACTTTTTCTATTCAGTGTGATATGCCTAGATATCACACTGGGACATTTCCAGGGCCGGACTGGCCGTAGCGGGCACTGGGCGTTTCCCCGGTGGGCCGCTAGGGTGGGGGCCGTTTTGGGCCCCTGGGTGGCCGGTTTTGCTACCGGGGGCCGGCAATATCGGCCCCCTGTAACAAAATCGGCCGAAACCGGCCCTTGCAAACAGCTCGGCTGCACCCCCTCAGCCCCCCCAGGGGGGCCAGCCGAGCAGTGTGCCAGGGCCTGTTTCAGTTCCCAGTCCGGCCCTGGACATTTCCTAGAGAAAAAGTAAGTAAAATCAGTTTTGTACAGTTTGTCGTTTTTCAGGTTTTCATACAATTCAACTCCACACTTAGGACAATTTTCAAGGAAAAACCGTCAATTTATTCCTATGGAGAGAAATGACTATCGGTTAACAGGTAAGTACTCTGTCTTTGAGGTTGAGTTTCTGGGGTTAAAGCAAGGGTTTCCCCCAGGGTCAAGGATGCACCCTCAGCTGCACTAGGGCGGCCGGGTGCAGAGTGCTGAGGCCCAATGTTATCCAATGGGGGGATAGGAGGCCTCCGGTTTGTGGCTGCTCACGGGCAGGCCACTGGGTTGTGGGAGCAAAGCTCCTGGTGTTAGACTCATGGCAAAGGGGGATCCGAGTTAGCACCCAAAGTACATCCTCAGCGGCGGCTGGGTGCAGGGTGCTGTTTTGGCGTCGGGTGCCCTGTTGATTTCAATGGGGATTCTCCGGTTTGGACAAAGACTGCAGGCTCCGGGACGAAGATCTTCTGGAGGTGACCACCGGTTGGAGAGGCAAGTTGGGATGCCTGAGGCTGCTGGGACACCGTCGGTTGGGCCACCCAAGGCCGTGGGACATCGGACGCAGGGTGTCTTTAGGAGTCGAGTTTTCTTACCTGCTCTGGTCGGAGGGGATCCTCCAGAAAGAGACTTCAGGCGTTGTGAAGAGGGTCGAGGCAGGTCAGAGATCACCAGATCTCGGGTCAGAATCACCGGGGAGACCTCCTTGTGGTGTTGGGCAACTCAAACTCGGGCCGTGGGCGACGGATGCATAGTGGTGCAGACTCGCGGATTTGGCCGGAGCCAAAGTCTGTGGGGGAGCAAATCTGGTGCTCACGAGAGACAGAGTCTTTTCTGTGGAAGGCAGGGCAGGACAGGACCTCGGGGTTCTTGAGGTTGCTGACTGCACGACACACCGGGATTTCATTAATGCAGGTTTGAGGTGGGGACAGGCCGGTAGGGCTGGGGCCAAGTCAGTGGGCGTCCTCCTCTTCTTAGCTTTGGCACGGCTTCTTCGGTCCTTCTTTTTTTCTTAGCCGGTTCTTGTCTGAGGAGGCAAGGTTCAGGGGTGCCCCTAAATACAATACTAGATTTAGGGGCGTTACAGGTAAGTAAAGGTTTGGACCAATGGGTCCCCTCCTTGGGGTGGGTACACCCCCTGTTATGCCACCCTTCAGTGGGAGGGGGGCATATGCCTCACTCTGGTTGGCTGGGTCCCCCATCTGCAAGATGGCGGGGACTGAGAGTTCTGCTTCACCTCGCCTCCCCCACCTGAGGGGTGGGGTTGGCAAAGGTGGGCACACCTCCCTTCCTCACTTGGTTTTCCCGCCGATTCTCCCGCCAAAAGTGGGGATCAGAACCGGTGGGGGTTAGTTGCTGGAAGCAGCAAAAGGCCTGGGGAAGCTCACAAAGGCGGCAAGCCTTTGAAGCTTCCCCTTCGTGGACCCTGCTCATCCTGGGGGAGGAGGCTTGGCACCTCTTCCCAGGACCCCCGCAGCAGGCTCTCGACCCAGGGGTCCAGAAACATGATTGGTGGTGGTAGCTGGTGAGCAGCCACTCAGCCTGGACACTAGTGTTAGGCCATTTTTCAGGGGGCATCTCTAAGATGCCCTCTGTGTGCTGTGTGATACCAAACTTCCCAGTTTTCAGTAAAGCCATTATGGTGCTGTGGAGTTCGTAATGACAAACTCCCAGCACCATACTGTTAATGGTATTACTGCCCTTACAATGTCTAAGAATTGGCTTAGACACTGTAGGGGTACAGGGCTCATGCACCTGCACCCTCACCACTGGTATAGTGCACCCAGCTAGAGGGGTGGCTGGTCTATGCCAGGGCAGTGGCTTATAGGCATGGCACACAGGAATGTGTGCCATGTCGACTCTTCACTTTGTTCTGCACCAAAACACGCAGTCTGCAAAGGCAGTGTATGTGTATGTAAATGTACAGGACCTCTAAGGGTGGCACAAAAAGTGCTGCAGCCCTTAGAGGTCTTCCCTGCCACAGTGCCTTTGGTACCTGTGGTACCATTTCCAAGGGGCTGATCTGTGGCCAGAGAGTGCCAATTGGGTTTTGCTTTCAATGCAGTTTTAGGGAAAGAACATAGGCCCTGGGTACCTGTTTGGCAGGAGACTAGGGCACACTCAGTCAAAGTACATCAGCAGTTTAGCAAAAAGTGGGGGCAACCATGCAAAAAGAGGGCACTTTCTGACAACAATCCTTTTAGGATGATAAGATTGCTCTCTGATCCTATTTATTATGTTTCTGCCATCATTGATGGGTGCTAGGCTCATCTCTGCTCTTTCTTTTTCTAGAGCTAGGAGTCTGGTCTCTAGGTCTAAACTTTTAGCCAACCTTACTAAAACGTTGGTCTCTTCATTGAGGCTGTCCTCAATGGACTCAGACCCACATGACCCACCTGTGTGGGATCTAGGTGCTGTGAGTTGTATACTTGGAGTCAGGGGTACTGGGACCCTGTTCTCCCTATGACGTGGAAGAGGTTGGAAGTTATCATCATCCCCTCCATCCTCTTCCCCTTCTGAGAGGTCTTCACCATTCTCAGAGGGATGGTCCTTAGCATACCCTGCCAACAGATCCTGGAGCTTTTGTTTGGAGGGATGGGACCAATATTTTTAAGCTTACATAGAGACCTTAAATCCCTAAATTGTAAGTGGAGATAAGGGGTGAGTTTGAGCTCCTCAACCTGGTTCTCTGTCATTGTTATCTTCACTAACAGCTGGGTTCTTGTTAAGAGACATTGTAAAGAAACCTTCTAACCCTAACTAAAGTGAGCTTTTATTTTTCTAAAATTCTAAAGGGACTTAATGTTGGAAGCTGGCTCTGTATATACTATACAAAAATGAGGTATAGTGTGCACAGAGTCCAGTGGAACCCCAAAGGTAGGCAGAGGTAAAAGTAGATAGCACCTTACTCTCTATTTGTGGTAGTGTGGGCGAGGAGTAAGGCTTTATCAGAGGGTAGTGTTAAGCATTTGTTGTGGACTCTCAAGCAGCAAATTATGTCACACACTGGAAGACTGAACTCGAACCAATTTGTTTGTATCAAAAATATTATTAAGCTACTTTATTTCTAGAACCATGCCAAGCCTGGTGCAGGTAGGTGAAAGAAATGCTTTGCAAAATCTTATGCAATGTTTTACAGTTGAATGCAGGTTCAAATGCAGTTGATTGAATTACAGGTAAGTCAATGTTTCGAAATTACTTTTCAGTTACTTTACAGATTACTTTGCACGTTACTTTTTAGATTACTTTGCACGTTACTTTTTCTACTCAGTGTGATATGCCTAGATATCACACTGGGACATTTCCTAGAGAAAATGTAAGTAAATCAGTTTTTGTACATTTGCAGTTTTTCAGTGTTTCATACAAACCAACTCCACACTTAAAACAATTTTCAAGGAAAAACAGTCAATGTATTCCTATGGAGAGAAATGAAGTTAATGGTTTGCAGGTAAGTACAAGTTTGTGGGAGTTGGTTTTCTGGGATTAGAACCAGGGTCCCCCCAGGGTCAAGGATGCACTCCTGAAACACCCTCAGCAGCACTAGGGCGGCCGGGTGCAGAGTGCTGAGGCCCAATGTTATCCAATGGGGGATAGGTGGCCTCCGGTTGGTGGCTGCTCACGAGCAAGCCACAAGGCTATGGGAGCAAAGCTCCTGGTGTTCGGCTCAGGGCAAAGGGGGATCCGAGTTAGCACCCAAAGTACACCCGCAGGGGTGGCTGGGTGCTGTTTTGGCGTAGGGTGCCCTGTTGTTTTCAAAGGGAGTTGCCGGTTTTGGTTTTTTAGCTGCAGGCTAGGTCCAAGGAGACTTCCAGGAGGAACGAACAGCTGGGCAGGTAAGTTGGAGGGCTCTGGGACGTAGGTGCACCTCTGGTTCTTTTCTGCAGGGCACAGCGCGACTGGATGCAGGGGTGTCTTTTGAGATCGGATTTCACCTTACCGGGCCGGGATCTCCGTGCAGAGGCTGCAAGCGACGTCTGGGAGTCCTTGAGGGGTCCACGGCACTGTGACAAGAGAAGGCCTCGAAAGGGCTGCAGCACATATTGTGCCACCCATAGAGGTCCTGTACCTTAAAATAAACACACTGCCATTCCAGGCTGCGTGTTTTGGTGCAGAGCAAAGTGAAGAGTCGACATGGCATACATACCTGTGTGCCCTGGCATAGACCAGACACCCCTCTAGCTGGGTGCACTATAGCACTAGTGAGGGTACAGTTGCATGAGCACTGTTCTCCTACAGTGTCTTAGTCCATTCTTAGACATTGTAAGTGCAGTAAAGCCATAAAGAGTATATGGTCTATGAATTTGTCATTACGAACTCCACAGCACCATAATGGCTTTTCTGAATTCTGGGAAGTTTGGTAGCAAACTTCTCCGCATTATAAACCCACACTGGGGGGCGTGGCCAGCCGCCGATGGGAACGGTCGTGCATTAGTGTGGCTCCGGAGCCCTTGCCTGTAATCCTGACACATCCGTCATAAATCCGTTCCTAGAACCAGACGATATCGACGACACGAGCCCCTGACACCGCGGGCTCTGTCATCAGCGTTTCATGCCAGTAACTGCACCGAGAGATGACTAGGCAACCTGTTGTGTGGCCGAGAAGGGGAACAGAAAATGGCGGCTGCGGCGGGCGCGACTGCCTGACTGGGCCGCGATGGGTGAGCCGCCGTAAATCCATCCTGGTGTGTGGGCAGCAACCCCCGGACAGCGACCGGAGGGAGTGAGAGGCGTGGCCTGGGGGCTAAGCAACACTGGACTCGGAGTACCTGAACCGGCGCCGAAAGTAAGGGCAGCTGACGGCACTGTGCCGAGGAGGCCTAACCGGCCGAGGCGGCTGCGGATCGGCCCAAAACGGCAGTGGTGGCCAACAGATAATTACCGCCACAATACATGAAGGAAGGCCGCCGGCTTCCTCCTGGAACGACGGCGCGGCAGAGAGAGAGGTGGGCACCGGCCGGCAGTGGGAGCGACCGGCACTGACGAGCCCACCTAGCCCAAGGGGCCGTGACTCCAGGAGGGCAGTGAACGCAAAACAACTTGTTTGCGGGCCTGGCTCTGGACGGCTGAGTGATTGCCGGCCGCGAGCCCCAGGACCACATGGGGTGAGGAGGCGCCGTGGAACGCAGGGCTGAGCCTGTGGTGCAGCAGCCACAAAACCCCACAGGGGTATGAAGAGCTGGCATACCTGGGAGGGCCCCGGAGACGCTGTCTGTGTGTGCCAGGCGAGCTGAAGGACTGGAGGCCTCGGCAGATGCTGCTCGGTGAGTGGGTGAGTGTGGGCGGCGCAAAGGGGGTTAAGCTACCCCATTAAAATACTACCCGCAGATAGCGACCACAGAAATGTCTGCCCACACCGCAGGAGTATAGTGTGCCCTGAACCACATGGTCCGGTATAGAAGATCAAGCGCAGTCATAGGCTGGAGGCCCAGCAAGCAAACGACTGCACCAATAGAGATAACAAGAGGAGCGGGGTGTGCACGGCCACTACACGGACATGGGCCAGAGCAGCAACGGCCTTAGCGGGTAGCAGACGGTAGGGGGTCGTCCAATTGAAGGTGCAGGCTGCCCATAGCCGAGCTACCAGGCACCACAGGGTGGCACATGGCCAAGAAAGGCCAAAACAGAGGATGCAGACCGGAGGAGAGCAACTGAGCAATACCAGGCCCTAAAGAGCCAGGTAAGCGGATAACTACATCAAATACTGGGACATACTTGCGTCTGCTCCAGGTTCCCTGTCTCCTGCTCTGCAGGGACATTGCATGTAATAGAAATATATATCGAGGCAACACAAGGGGGACCACAGCGGACCGAAAGCCACAGAAAGGTAAATGGAGGAGAACAACTGAGGCTGTCGGACTACCACCAGGTAGCCCCTAAATAAGACTTTTCATGAAGTAGTGACTCTACAAAAGGCTAACATAAAGGAAGGGAAACCCGGCAGGCCGCGAAGGGCAAACTCTCCCTAAGGCAGGTGGCGGGGACTACCGTACCGCACCCACGGCCCGGGCACGCAGCACCCAGGCCGCACGAATCACGATGGCAGGGGGCAAGGGTGGTAAGGTGGCTCTACAAACGAAACTGGATAAATATGCTTGGAATAAGGGAGGAGAAGAACAAGATGTCACTAACACGAACGCACAAGTGCAGGCCTGTGCCCCCGCCGGACAGCCAGAGCTTACTCTTCAGGATATTATGGCCACCATCAATAATGTCCGCACCTCCCTAGAGTCAAGGCTGGACACAGTAAATATAGAAATCTCCTTGGTATGCGCAGATCTTCGTAATATGGATACTAGGGTCAAGGAAGTGGAGGAAGCCACCACAACGCTAACTACCGATACAGCCAGCCTTAAACAACAAGTGCAGGTGCTCCAAACCAAGCATGATAGGATGGAGGCTCAGCTGGACGACTATGAAGGAAGGGCGCACCGGAACAACATACGCATTCTAGGAGTGCCGGAACGCGCGGAAGGATCAGCAACGGATCTATTTGTCAAGGAACTCATTACTAAATATCTGCAACCAAAAGGTCTGTCAAGCTATTCTTCGATCGAAAGAGTCCATCGGGTCCCAGGCAGAAGGCCACGGCCTAGGCCCCCAGCAAGGCAAATAATCGCAAGGGTCTTTAACTTTCGGGACAGATGTGCTATTTTGCATAACGGCACGTATTGCCCACCCATGAAATTTGAAAATAATACAATCACCTTCTTCCCGGACTTCACGATCAAAGTGCAACAACAACGTTGCAGTTTTCTGGAAGTCAAGAAAGAACTCGGGGACAAAGGCATCAAATATGCGAGTTGAAGCAGATGGGAAAGCATACTTCCTCTCCTCGCCGGAGGAGGCATGGGACTGGCTTGACGGCTGGCGACAAGTCGGGAACTCAGGCAAGAACGGACGTTCGAGGCAGAAATGGACCAGTACCAAGCATTCCCAGTATGTTCGCAAAGGCACAGAGCAAGATATCGCAGACCCAACCGGGGAAGAATGAGAGTCAGCCGTCAGTGAGACAATTAAGCACCAACTGAATGGATAACAAGCCTGCTCCTAAACACTGGCCGGTGCTGACTGGATTACTTTGGATTGTTGGGGGTGGAGGGGGTCTGATTCCGCCCACTTGAGGCCCTGCATGGCATTGGGGTCCATGTGTTGGCTGGAGCGGGCCGAGAGACAATTGCTGAGACCCTGATGCAAGGGACTATCCGGTAAAATGGTATTGAGAAGGGCTCGGGGGGGGGGGGGGATTGGGGAGGGTACGGACTGGCCACGGACCTCATTTTGTTGTTTCGGGAGGGCGACAGGCACTCTGCTAAGTTGGGGAGGCGGGTAGTTCAAAGCCCATCAGCAGGGCAGCAGGGAGGGGGTGTAGCGGGAGGGTGGGTAGAACTGGCTTTCAACGGGATGTTTACGTTTAATGTTGTGATGCTACTGCTATTAGACGCATTGAAATATGGGCTACAGGAAGCTCTGGGACGAGAATTCTGGGAGGAGGGGCGGGGGAGGAGGGAGGAGATGGGTTTTACCATCCCCGGCTAGGATATGGCTAATCAGGCTACATCGGCCCTTAGGGCCATGACATGGAATGTTAATGGGCTAAATGACAGAATTAAACGGACTACAGAACTGCAGTACCTACATAGACATTCTCCTGACCTGGTTCTTCTTCAGGAGACACGTCTGAAGGACAATTCGTACCTGGCCGTCAACAAGTTTAGTTAAACCCTTTTGGCACATGCGGGGTTTACCTCTGGCTCTAGAGGGGTGGCTATACTGGCGAAAAAGTCAGTGCCCTTTATACCAGGACGTGTATGGCATGATTCTCTAGGTAGATATGTGGCGCTGACAGGCAAATGGGAAGGACGTACTCTTAATGTATGCTCCGTCTACGTGCCTCCTAGGCTTCATGTGGAGACGCTGCAGCTGCTAAGCAAGCTAATACTGGACCTTCCCCTGTGGATTCTCCTGCTGGGGGGAGATATGAACGATGCGATGTCCCAGGACCTAGATGGATCTCAGCCATCCTCCCGGGCAGGGGGCCCGAGCCATTGCGGACATTTGTGGAGGCAATGGGTCTCATAGATCTGTGGAGAGAGCATAACCCGTCCACTAGGCAATACATGTATATATCAGCAGCGCATGGCAATGAATCAAGGCTAGACTACATTTTCTCGCAGTGTGTTCATGTTGTACAGTTTAGAGATGCACAGCATAAACCTAGGGGTATATCAGACCATTCCCCGGTGGAGGTTTCCCTGCGAGGCCCGGTCCGGAACAAAGTTCTCCCACCACGTATGGATCCCTGGCTTTTTAGGGAACACGAATTTCAGGATAAGTTTTGGTAACGCACTGAACAATACTTTACGAAAAATACAGTTTCGGTTACTTCACAATGTGTGTTATGGGAGGCGTACAAAGTGGTTGCGAGGGGCTTTTTCCAGGAGGAGATGGGGGGTAGGAGAAAGGAGAGCCGGGCTCGGTGCACTGCAATAGAACAGGAGATTGCAGCACTTGAAAGAACAAGAGATTGCAGCACTTGAAGAATAATTGGTACAGATGGGGGGGACTGACTCGACACTCGGACATAAGCTAGGCCTCAAACAAAAAGTGCTTAGAGATCTGGAGGAAGACGCTGCCCGCTCTCACGCAGTGGCAACGCAAAGGAAGATATATGATGTAGGTGATAAAGCTAATAAGCTAATTGCCTGGTTGGAAAAGAGGGATCGGGAAAGGAACTGGGTGGCTGAAATCCGAGATCTAGAGGACACACGCTGTACGGCAGGATCCGAAATAGCCGAGGCGTTTGCGCAATCCTATGAAAAGGTATACTGGTCGGCCTCAGCTGCGACGGAAGAGGGCTGCACCGCATTCCTTCAAGATATTGCCCTGCTGACACTCACTGCGGAAAATAGTGAGGCAATTGATCAAGACCTGGCAGTGGAGGAGGTGGCCAGTGCTATAAGAGAGCTGCAATCCGGGAAAGCAGCGGGCCCAAATGGGCTGCCTACAGAAATGTTTAAATGTGTGGTGGACACAGTGGCGCAGCCTATGCTTGACATGTTCTGTGCAGCGCGGGAGGTAGGACGTCTGCCAGAGGCCCTTAGGCTTGCCACAGTAGTGGTCATTCCCAAACCAGGTAAATCACCGTAGTTATGTGGTTCATAGAGACCCATCTCTTTTCTCAATTTTGAGGCCAAGGTACTGGCAAAGGTGCTGGCCAATAGACTCCGGCCCATCATTTCCACAATAATTCACCCAGATCAATTGGGGTTTATGCCTCTGAGAAGCACGAGGCTGAACCTCCGTCGCCTATATGGGGTAATGCATGAGGTGACTGCGCGCCCGACCGAGCAGTGGTGTTGTTGGATACCCGTATGGCATTCAACAGTATCGACTGGCCATATTTATTCATGGTCTTGTCCAAGTTGGGCTTAGGGCCGGGGTTCTGTGCCTGGGTCCGGCTTTTATACTCTGACCCAATGTGAAGAGTTCGAGTCAACGGGGCGATATCTAGACCATTTGCGCACGACAGAGGCATGCGCCAGGGATGTCCACTATCCCCGATGATATTCGCAATGGCTCTGGAGCCGCTTGCCGCATGGGTGCGTAGGGATCCCTTGGTGCAAGGAATAGATGTTGAGGGTAGATGGGAGGGAACGTATCTCCCTATATGCGGATGACGTTCTGCTCTACGCACATAGACCACGCCACACAATCCATCGACTTATCCACATCATTAGAACATTCTGTAATTATTCTGGCTATCAAATAAATTGGGATAAATCTTAGATTTTTCCTTTGGCGGGCCAAAAACTACACCTTACGTCTGCGTGTGTGGCTCTGGAGCAGCAAGAGGTTTTTAAATACTTGGGAATATGGGTCACTAAGTCAGCAGAGAGGTTTCTAGAACTGAATCTATATCCTCAGCTGGAGAGATTACGTAGAGATGTGGCAAATTGGTGGAAGCTACCGGTCTCTCTCATGGGAAGGGCTGTCTTGTTTAAAATGATGGCCCTCCCACGATTACTTAATGTACTCCAGAATACCCCACATCAGATCCCGACCGCAGTCTTCCGAACAATTGATGCAGACATACGCCCCTGTTGTGGGTGGGGGAAGCCCCTGAATTGCACTGCGTAAGCTACAGAGGAGAGTGTATGAGGGGGGACTGGCGGTACCCGACGTCAGGAGTTACTATTTGGCGTCTCAGCTTGTAAATGTGAACGACTGGGCATTTGCACCCTACGCTGAACCAGCCTACAGGGCAGACCGCCACGCAATGGGGCCTCGGGGATATCCTGCAGCATTGTACAGGGGAGGACGCAAGTTGCACCTGCCGACACATTCGAGGACAGTAATCCAGGCATGGCAGGTAGCCACAAAACTACTGGTGTGGGAATCCAAACTAACGGACCAATCCCCATTATGGGACTGTGATCAATCGGCAGAGGTGGGCCGCCTGGTGGGCTTCCGTAGATGGAGCCTCATAGGAATCGACAAGCTCGGGGACGTCTGGCGGAATGGGAAAATAAGTACATTTGAGAACCTGCAGACAGAATAGAAACTGGCAGAGGGGGAGCGGTTCCGGTATTTACAGCTGAGGCACGCCCTGAGGTGCCATGTGATGGAGGGAGAGCGGTTGCCTGATTATTCCCCACTGGAGGATAGATTACTGATGGACCCAATGGTGGGCAAGGCTGATTCGCTTATATATCGCAAGATAATGAATAACCTAGCAGATCCTCTGGGCCCCTTGAGGGAGGCCTGGGAGACGGACTTGGGACTATTGGAAGATGACGACTGGGCGGAGGCCATACAGAGCCCTTGGGAAATTGCCATATGTGCAAGATTTAGATTAGTTCAACTTAGTTTTCTACACAGGTCCTATATTGCCCGAACACTACAGCAAAGATTGGGCTGCTGCGACTCCAGTCAATGTGCTAGGGGTTGTGGGGAGGTGGGCACCTTTTTCCACATCCTCTGGGCCTGTCCCAAGATTCAGGGGTACTGGGAGGGGATGTCCTGGGAGATGGTAGCAGTGGTGAGTATGCAGGTTCCAGTTGAGGCGAGATGGCACTTATTGGGTGTGACAGGGAGGTTAACCTGGCCCAAGCATACTAAAACGTGGCTGGCACTGGCCTCTTGAGTTGCAAAGAGGAACATTGCGAGAGCATGGGGTGCGGCTGAACCGCCAAGGGTGGGGGCCTGGAAACGAGACCTATATTGGTGTCAACAGGCCGAAAAAGTGGTTTATGCGAGTAGAGGATGCCCCAAAAGATGGGAGAAAGTCTGGACCCTGTGGGAAAAATATAGAAGTTAATAAACACTGGAGATGGGGAATTGTTAAACTTGAAGGGATTACTGCTTAAGATGATTGGCTACGAAATGTGAGATCTCATTGTTTGTAATGATACGGTTATCTAAACTAACAGAATGCCATATTTCAGCGTGTATTGACAATATATATCAATGTTTACTAAGCAACTGTTTAATAAAAAGACTTAAAAAAATAAAAATAAACCCACACTGATGCCGATGTGGGATTTATTATATCATGCACTCAGAGGGCATCTTAGAGATGCCCCCTGAAAAACGACCAGCCTCTGGTGTGCTCCCTAACTGGTAAACACCAGCCTGCCTCGACGAGACCTGTTTCTGGACCCCTGGGGTGAAAGCCTTCGCTCCCTGAGCCCAGAAACAAAGACTTTCCTGGGCGGAGGTGGTCACACCTCCCCAGGTCAGGAAGAGCCATCTGTGGCAGGGGAGCTTCAAAGGCCTTGCCGCCTTTGTAACGTGACCCCCAGCCTCTCCTGCTATCAGGAGCAGGTCCCCTTCCTGTCCCACCCCCTTTTCGGCGGGAGGACAGGCGGGAAAAAATTAGAGCAGCCCCGGAGGTGTGCCCACCTATGCCAACCCCACCCATCAGGTTGCCGCGGCGAGGTGAAGCCCACTCTTCAGTGCCCACCATCTTGCAGATGGCAGGCACTCTCCAATCAGGATAAAGAACTGTGCCCACTCCCCAAGGTGGCTACTATCTCGACACCCCTAAAATGCCCCCTAAATATAATATAAAGGGGTAGCCCTGAACCAGAAGGCAGATTCACGCAACCTACGAAGAAGGACGAAAGAAGACGCACAGCAGAGTAGACTGCAGAGAAGAACTGACTTGGTCCCAGCCCTACTGGCCCGTCTGCAGTTTCCAGAGATCCTGTGCCAACAGTCGCGTTGTCCTGCAGCCAGCGACCTCCAGAACCCCTGGGAGGACTGACAAAGACTGGATCTCCTTTGAACAGCAGTTCTGTTCAAAAGAATCTCCAAAGAAAGACTCGGAGCCTGCTGAAGACGAAGAAAGCCGACACCTGGAACCACCACTGCACCCGTCGCCTACGGCCCGAGTGGCCTACCAATCCAAGGGAGGTCCACCAGCACTCCAGAGTCCGAGTCCACCGTTGGTTGACCCCTCCAGGTCTCTTCAACGTCGCCTGCAACCTCTGCACGGAGACCCCCCCCAACCGCGAGTGGCCCTGTAAGGTGAAATCTGACCTCAAAAGACACCCCTGCATCCAGCTGCCCTGCGCCCTGGAGAAGAGGACCTGAGGTGCACCTACATCCCCAAGCCCTCCACCTTACCTGCCCAGCTGTTGGTTTCTCCCGGAAGACTTCCTGGACCGAGCCTGCAGCCAAAATCCAAAACCGGCAACCCCCATTGAAAACAACAGGGCACTCGACGCTAAATCAGTACTCTGCACCCCGCCGCCCATGTGCCATTGTGGGTGCACCTTGTGTGCCAACTCTGATCCCCTTTTGCCCTGAGCTTAACCCTAGGAGCTTTGCTCCCTCAACCCTGTGGTCACCAACCGACGGCCCCCTAGTCCATAGGCTAACATTGGGCCTCCGCTCTCTGCACCCGGCTGCCCTGGCGTGGCTGAGGATGCTTTTTGAGTGCATCCTTGACCCTGCGGAAGCCCTTGTTCTAACCCCAGAAACTCAACCCTAAAGACAGTTTACTTACCTGCAAACTGATAACCTAATTTTTCTCCGTAGGATTGCATTGACTGTTTTCCTCTGAAAAACTTGTGTGTTGAGGGTGTTTGTATGGCAACATAAGAAACTGGGGTTTTATGAAAACTGTTTTACTTACCTTTCATCTAGGAATTGTTCCAGTGTGATATCTAGGCATATCACACTGAGTAGAAAAAGTAATCTAAAAAGTACTCTATGAAGTAATCAAAAGTAATCCAAAAGTAATTGCAGCTGTATTTGAATATTTTACAAACCTGTAACAAAAGTCATTTTCATCCAGCTTGCTTGTTTTGGTCAATTTGTCTTGAAAAGTACAATTCTATTTACCTGTACCAAGTTCTGCTTGGTTCTAAAAATAAAATACAACTAAAGAAATATTTTTAATACAAACAATTGGTCTGAGTTCAGTCTTTGAGTGTGTGACATCATTTCTTGCCCGAGTGTGTAAAATAAATGCTTAACACTACCCTCTGATAAAGCCTTACTGCTCGCCCACACTACCACAAATAGAGAGTAAGGTATTATCTACTTTTACCTCTGTAAGCCTTTGGGGATCCAATGGGCTTTGTGCACACTATACCTTACTTTGGTATAGTATATACAGAACCAGCTTCCTACATACCCCCTTTAAGTTCTGCCCCAACAAGTTTGCGCAGCGGAATCGACACGAGATCTGCAATCTGTGCCTGCCGAAAGACCATAAGGATGAAGATTGGGAAGCCTGCACCAAAATTGTACCGAAGACACTCCAGGTACGACTCCAACAAAGACTAGTACACCACGCCATTACTAGCACCCATAAGAATCCCTGAAAGACCTTGGCCTTTCCAGTGAAGACGAGGAGAATATCGAGGACGAGCTCAGGGAGAGGTGTCGGACACCAAAGTCTCCTCATGTGATGTAGAAAAGAGGGAAGCATCAAGGAAGGCTGAAAAGAAAGCTGAAAGAAAATTGCCGAAGCTAACAAAGCCACCGAAAGGCTTGGACTCATGTCCTTGGACTCTAAGTCCTCGAAAGTAGCTCAGCGTCGAAACGCCTGACGACTGAAGGCCAGCACAAACATAAGAAGCCACACAGGTCCCGACCCTAGGACATTGGAGAGGGCAAGCCTTCGACGAAACCCTAGACGCAGGCAGGTGCTGTACGAAGCTGGCTCTGTATGTACTGTATCAAAATGAGGTATAGTGTGCACAGAGGCTTTACAGAGGCTCGAGTAGATAATACTAATGCTCTTTTGTGGTAGTGTGGGCAAACAGGCTTATCAGAGGGCAGTGCTATGCATTTGTTGTACACACACAGGCAAGAAATGATTACACACACTCAATGACTAAATCAGAGACCAATGGTTTGAAAAAATAATACTTTAAGCATAATTATTTTATAGCACCGTAGATACTTTGCTGTATGTAAAGACGTTTTGTAATATCAATGCTTTTCAATGTAAAAAGTGGACACAGTGCATTTTTCAGTAATACAATGCTATCCTATGGAAAGAAACACAATCAGTAATATGCAGGTAAGTAAACGATTTACAATAATGAGTTACTGGATAAAGAATCAGTACCAGACAAGGTTCAGGTAAGTGACAAAACTGCACCACCAATGGCACTGGGGCAGCCGGGTGTAGAGGTCAAACTCAGTATCTGGCGCCAATGTTATCCAATGGAGAAAGGGGGGCAATCGAAGTGGTACTACTTACAGGTGAGTAGCGTGGTATGGTAACCCAGTCTCCGGTGGTTAAGGTAAGCACAGCGGTGGGGGGGGGGGACCACAAGGCAGCACCAAACTTGCACCCTCAGAGGCACAGGGGCAGCCGGGTGCAGAGTGCCAACACAGCGTCAGGGGCCCAATGCAAACCAATAGAGACTCTTGATGTCAGAAAAAGGCTGCAGGCTCAGGCCAGAAGGCCAAGCAAAGGAAACCTAAGGCTGCACAGGTATGCTGGGAGGTGCTGGAGCATCAGGACAGCATTGGTAGATCTCCCCAAGACCCAGGGGCTTTGGGTGCAGGGGTGTCCTTTGGTGACGGAAATCAGCTCTACCAGTGAGGTCGCGGTTGGAGGGGGTCGAGGTGCAGAGACTGCAGGCGTCAACGTGGAGTCCGGCAGGGGTCAACCCACGAGGAACTCTTGCTCAGGATCGCTGGGGAACTTTTTCTGAACCAGTGGGCAACTTGGTCTCTGGCCGTGGGCCTCAGGTGCAGAGGTTGTCTGTTTCGCGGTTCCACAGGCAGAGCTTTGGTCTTTGAACTTGGTTTTCTTTTGGACAGGTCTGCTGTCCATGGGACATCAGGAGTCTTTATGGAAGGCAGGCAGTCCTCCCAGGGTTTTGGAGGTCACTGGTCTGGGGATGAGTTGTGGAAGCTTGCAAAGTTTGAAGTTTGTAGACAGGCTGGCGGAGCTGGGACAAAGTCAGCTGTTGGAGCTTCTTGTCTTGCAGGGTTCGGCTCTTTGTCCTCTTCTTCGTAGGTCATTGGTAATCTGAGGAGTAAGGCTCAGGGGTGCCTCTAAATACTAACTTTAGGGGCTTTACAGGGTCAGACGGTAGTAGTCAATGGGCTGCTTATCTTTAGAGTGCCTACACCCTTTGTATGTCCACTCCCTCTGAGGAGAGGCCATATCCCTAACCCAATTGGCTAGAATCCTCCAAAACAATATGGAGGATTCTGGAAAGAGGGGGTCACTTCAGCTCAGGGCGCCTTAGGGGTGGCCCTGACTGAGAGGGGACACATCTCTCTTGCTTACTAATTTTACCGCCGACCTTCCTGCCAAAAGTGGGGCTTGGTCAGGGGGGGGTGGGGGGCATCTCCACTAGCTGGAGATGCCCTGGTCAGCACAACAAAGGATGGGAAGCCTTTGTGGCTCACCGCCTTTCCATGCTGGTCCTTCTTGGGAGTAGGTGTGAAGCAACTCCACCCAGAGCCAGCTTTTTCTGACCCACGAGAGCAAAAGGCTCCCACCTCAGGGGGTCAGAAACATGTCTAGAGGTGGCAGGCTGGTTGTGACCAGTCAGGCACACACTAGCGAGTTGGTTGGATTTCAGGGGGCACCTCTGAGTATCCTCTAAGTGCATTTTTTAAATAAATCCAACACTGGCATCAGTGTGTGTTTATTAAGCTGAGATGTTTGGTACCAAACATCTTGGAATTCAGTGAAGCCATCATGGAGCTGTGGAACTCATAGTGACAAGCTCCTCAGCCCATGTACTCCGTATAGTACGAACAACAATTGGTCCTGACGTGCCTATATGGACAAACCAAAGAGGGAATTGTTTATAAAGTTAATTCACTAAGTCATTGAAAAATTCATGAATATCCATTCAACCACGAGAGTCAATACTCTTCAATAGTACACCAGAAAAAGAGACAGAACAACTGAAATTGTGTAGAAACTAATCATCTTTATATTCTTTTTACTCATGAGAATAACATATTCAATGGGACACATCGAAAGGTATCCATGGACGGTTGCTCAAATCAGAAGTGCAAAGAAAGGTGCTCATGTGTGAGGTGAGTGAAAGAAGGGAAAATCAGATAGGAAATAGACCATAGTATCATAATTGTACACACAGAATACCGGTTACTATGTTTAGGAGAAAGGTAACCCAGTGTTCTAAGGCCTGACTACGAAGCAATTATATTGTTTTGTTCAAAATCCGCTTGTCATGATGATGCTGTTATTCTCTCAATGCATCGTCCAATTTTGGGGATGACCGGTGATATGTAATTCAAGCCATGAAATGGGGAGGCGACAAAGTTTCGTCCCAACTTAAGCGATGAGGGAAATTATGAACCTCCGCGTGCGGGTCTTCATCAAGACAGGGGGAAAGATAGGGGCAACCGTAGTGTTTGCCTAGCCAGGCAAACCAGGTCAATCCAAAACTTCTACTACTGCAGCAAATCCGTAGTGTGCGTGCACAATTGTCCAGGGCCAAGAGATCGCCGTGCTGTGGCGGAAAAGGGTTCCTTGATCTGGAATCCCTATTGATATCGTAGAAGGGGTCTTCACATGGCGTCCTGCAGGAGTCAGGAGCCGAGGCCCGGTATGCGAATAAATCGCCAATTGCCCTTGTAGCACGGCGGCGGCCTTTTTAGCAGGAAGCGGTAGGTGCTGGTAGTATGAGGGCTCACAGATTAGTCTGTAATCATGTACTAAGTATGGCTTCACTGTGCACTTATAATGTCTAAGAATGGACTTAGATGCTATAGGGTCATATCTGCTCATGCAGTTATGCCCTCACATGAGGTATAGTGCACCCTGCCTTAGGGCTGTAAGGC
Organism: Calotriton arnoldi; assembly: GCA_963921515.1. Classification (NCBI taxonomy): domain Eukaryota; kingdom Metazoa; phylum Chordata; class Amphibia; order Caudata; family Salamandridae; genus Calotriton; species Calotriton arnoldi. Next base: position 801,516 of record CAWUFW010009159.1, read on the forward strand.
CTGCTGTATGGGTGACTTACCTATGCCTGTTTCAGTGCTGCTAGGTTTGCATCAAAACACGCAGGCTGCTGTGGCAGTATGTCTGTGTTTGGTGAGGGGTTTCTTAGGGTGGCAAAATAAATGCAGCCCTTAGAGACCCTCTCTGGTCACAGGGGCCTTGGTACCACTGGTTCCTTTTACAAGGGATTAATATGTGAGCCAGAGTTGGGCCAATTGTGAAAGCAATGGTACAGTTTTGGGAAAGAACACAGGCACTGGGAAGCTGGTTAGCAGGAACCCAGTGCACACTCAGTCAAAGATGCATCAGAGTCAGGCAAATAGTAGGAGGTAACCATGCAAAAAGGGGTACTTTCCTACCGGGGCGCAAGAGCGAGCTCAGGAAAAGAGCAAAGACCTGAAGGTAAGGGACCCGCTGAAAAGGAAGACACCTCCAACACTCAATGCTGAACAAAGGGGGTAGGAAACTGGCTCTGTATATACTATACCAAAGTGAGGTATAGTGTGCACAGAGGCTTTACAGAGGCTTAAGTAGATAATACCAAAAGCTCTATTTGTGGTAGTGTGGTCGAGCAGTTAGGCTTATCAGAGGGCTGTGTTAAGCATTTATTGTACACACTCAGGCAAGAAATTATTGCACACACTCAGACTGAACACAGACCAATTGTTTTGTATAAAAAGTTATTACTTTTTTTTATTCTTAGAACCAAAAGGAACTCATTTGCAGGTAAGTAACAGTTTAAAAGTAGCAATACTTTTCAAATGCAGTAGGAATTGTTTTGCAAGGTAGTAAACAATCCATTACAGTGATGGAAATACTTTAGTGATATCAGTTTAGAACAGTAGAACTTTGCAATTGGAATTAGGTAGACTTTTGTATGCAATAGAAGAGAATGAATGCAATCCTATGGAAGGAAAACAGTGTTATGCATTAGCAGGTAAGTACTCGACTTACAATTCCGGTCTTCGGGGATTTGGATTAACACTGGGCAAGCATCCTTTCAAGGCAGGTACTGCACCAACATCAGCACTGGGACGGCCCGGTGCAGGGGTCATTGGGCCCAATGTTAGTCAAGGGAAACTAGGTATACCTCAAGGAGACACAGTTTGCAGATAGGTACCCGGGGTTTCATGGCACAGGCCCCAGGGGTTAAGATCAGCCCTGGGGCCACAAGGCAGCACCAAAGCTGCACCACCTGCGGTACAGGCGCGTCCGGGTGCAGGGTGCAAAATCAGCGTTGGGCGCCCAATGCGTTTCAATGGGGAATCTCGGTCGCACAAAGAGGCTGCCGGCTTGGGCCAGGAGACTGAATGAAGGTGACTACCGGCTTGGCAGGTAAGTTAGAGAGTTGAGGGACACCTGGGCACTGTCGACTGGGCTCCTCAAGGTCGGGGGCAGAGGATACAGGGGTGCCTTTTGGTGTCCGGTTTACTTTACCTGAGCCGGTTGCGGTCTGGGGGGGGAGGGGCCTTCACGTTGAGGCTGCAGGTGACTTTGTGAGGTCCAGGAGAGGTCAGCCACCGATGGAGACGAGGTCAGGATCGCTCGAGAGACTTCACAGGACAGATGAGTCACTCGAACTCGGGCCGTGGGCGTCTGGTGCATAGTGGTCAGGGGTTGCAGATCAGCCTGGATCAGGAATCCTTGAAGATGGAGTTTTTCTGGACAGGGCCACTGTCCTCAGGAGATCTGGTCTTGGCTGAAGAGTAGCAGTCTTCCTGGGGTTCTTGGAAGCCGCTGGCCACAGGACAGGCGTTGTCTTCTTTGCAGGGTCTTTGAGCAGGAGACAAGCTGGTAGGGCTGGGGCCAAATTAGTAGTAGTCTTCCAGGCTCAGCTGCATGGCATCTTTTTCGTCCTTTTCTTCTTGGGTCGCAGGAATCTGAGGATCAAGGTTAAGGGGTGGCCCTAAATACTGAATTTATGGGTGTTACAGGTACTGGCAGATGGTAGCCAATGGGCTACTTGCCTTTAGGGTGACTACACCCTGAGAATGTCCTCTCCCTTTACGGAGGGGGCATTCCCCTAACCTGATTGGGTCGAATCCTTCCATTCAAGATGGAGGATTTTCTAAGGAGGGGGTCACCTCAGTCCAGGGCACCTGGCAGAGAGGGGACACACCTCTACTGACTACTAATTTTCCTGCTGACCTTGCCGCCAAAAGTGGGGCATGGTCAAGGGGGCGGCATCTCCACTAGCTGGAGAGGCCCTGGCTAGCACACCAAAGGGCAGGAAGCCTTTGAAGCTCACCACCCTGAATGCTGTTCCTGCTTGGGGTTAGGTGTAAAGCACCTCCACCCCAAGCAGCCTTTGTCCCTGACCCACGAGAGCCCACGGGCTCCTAACTCAGGGGGTCAGAAACATGTCTGTGTGTGGCAGGCTGGTGCAGACCAGTCAGCAAGACAGGAGGGAGTTGGTCGTTTTTCAGGGGACATCTCTAAAATACCCTCTGAATGCATTTTGTAAGAAATCCAACACTGGCATCAGTGTGGGTTAAATATGCTGAGGAGTTTGATACCAAACCACTTAGCATTCAGTAAAGCCATCATCGAGCTGTGGAGTTCGTAATGACAACCTCCCAGCCCATGTATCAATATGGCCCCACTGCACTTAGTGTCTGTGAATGGCACAGACACTGTAGGGGCACATTGCTCATACAGCTGTGCCCTCACCTGTGCTATAGTGCACCCTGCCTTAGAGCTGTGAGGCCTGCTAGAGGTGTGACTTACCTATGCCACAAGCAGTGGTTGGTGGGCATGGCACACAGGGATGTGGGCCATGTCTTAAGTTTTGGTGGTGCACCAAAACACACAGTCTGCAATGGCAGTGTGTATGTGTTTGGTGAGGTGGCACAATACATGCTGCAGCCTTTAGAGACCCTTTCTGGTCACAAGGCCCTTGGTACCACTGGCACCTTTTACAAGGGACTTACATGTGAACCAGAGGTGTGCCAATTGTGAAAACAAAGTTACAATTTTGGGAAAGAACACAGGCACTGGGAACCTGATTAGCAGGGACCCAGTATACACTTGGTCAAAGTGCATCAGGCAAAAAGTGGGGGGTATCCATGCAAAAAGGGGCACTTTCCTACAAAGGGCGCTCAATGTTGATGGGAATAAACTAAGGCTCGAGGCCAAAAATGCGGTCCTTCTCCAGAGGAAGGAGTTTGACAAATCCTTGAAAGAGTTTCACAACCCAACAAGTATTCAGGATCCATGGAGGCAGAGCAGGCAAAAATCGAGGACCCCTCAACCCTGGAGTTGTATGAGGAAGAGCAAGGGAAGTTTGAGAACGACGAGGTTTAAACGTTCGAGGAACACGGCCAGTTCGAGGACACATAGCACTACCTCAAAGTTCACTGATGAGGACATGGATAACTGTCTATTGTGACCTTCGCCCCCCGGTGACTTCATCAAAAGGGCAGCAGACACATATGGTGTCCAGTTGGAGAAATAGCAGAAAGACTTTTGTTTTCTACTGGAAACCCTAATGCCCTCCCAGAAAGCAAATCTATATCTGCCCATGTTCCCTAGCAAGTCCAGAAAACACGAAATGTCAAGACTTTGCACCCTCGTTCCCACACCACCAATCCAAGGGGAATGCCCTGTCGATAGATTGGTCAGATGTTTGCATACACCTTTCTGCCAATTCGTCTCATCCCAAGGATACTGGAGAAAACCAGACAACTGGGGACATCGCTCATACCCCTCCAGGGGGCCAGACAGACATGGTATTTCGACCTTCTGGAGATGTCCAGAGCACAGATGATGCCAAGCAAAGCAACACAGGACCTGTTAATTACGCAAGATGGACAAGTGTGCCACCCGGAACTAGCCACACTCCAACTAGCAGCATGGCTCCTGAATACCTTGAATTTGGACACCAACAGCTACTAGCCAGGACAATGGAAATCCTGAAGGAGGCTAGAAAGCCAAGCACTAGGAAGTGCTAAATGGAGAAGAGGAGCAGGTACGTCCGCTGGTGCAGGGACAACAAGATTATGGAAGCAAGGACGGAGCACAGTATGGTGCTAACATACCTCACCCACCGGACAGTGGCCTGACCTGCGCATCACCAAAGGTCCACTTGGCTACAATAGTGGACTACACCAGAGGTACAACAGGGAACATCATCTTCACATCCTCGTAGTAAAATTATTCCTTGAAGGATCGAAACGAGTAGCACCACCAAAACCAATATGGAACCTAAACACAGTGCTCACACAACTGATGACATACAACTCAAGACTGAAGACTGCGTTCCTAATGGCGATCATGCCCCTACCCAGAGTTTGCGGTTTACAAGCATTAACGATGCAAGAGCCATACCTTTAAATTCACAAGGACAAGGTTGCCCTGCGAACAAACCCAAAGTTCCTGCCAAAGATGGTATCGCAATTCACGTCAACCAAAGCATCTAACTACAGGCCTTTTTCCAGGAGTCAAAGACGCAGGCCGAGAAGGTGCTACAAACATTGGATGTGCAAAGAGCAATCATACTTTTCATAAGAACAAGTCGATTCGGAAGAGGACCCACCTCTTCGTCTCCTTTGGCAGGGCAAGCAAGGGAACACCAGTGACTATGGGTTCGATCACGTGATGGATAGTGGAGACTATACAGACCTGGTACACAAGGGTGAGAATACTCTACTCACACGCCCCTGGGCGCACACTCCTCTAGGAAGAAGGGCGTAATCCTAGCATACGTTCGCATTGGAAACATCTGTATGGCTGCGACTTGGTCATCCCCACACACCTTCCTGAAACACTACTGTGTGGATATCCAGATAAACAAGGAAGCAGAGGTTGGACTGAGAGTACTACAACACCTGTCTGCCAACACATCCACATTTCCCCCCAGCCTAACCAAGGAACAAAATGACGCTACGTACCTTGATGCACAGCATGTAAATGTAGAAAAGGATTCATGCTGCAAAATTAGTTACTTACCCAGAGGAGTAGTTTTGCAGCCTGAAGAGTTTTCTGGATTCACATGCGACCCAGCCGCCTCCCCAAAAATGGGGGAATAAGCAAACAGGTGAGGTGAATAACACCTCAAGGGAAGAGCAATTCTGTACAGGTGAGGAAGGGAAAAAAATCTGAAGATGGTGACCACACAGGAACAACTGGTGTGCTATCTGACATCACCCAGGGGATGATCTTGCCACCAAATTGTGGTTGACTCCCACAACAACAAAAAAGAGAGAAGACAGACATGTTTCCGGACCCAACCACTAGTTGGTGGAATAGATACATGGCATGTGAATCAAGCAAACTCTTCCGGTTCTGACAATTATTAAGGATCTGCTCCCGCATAATCAAATTATACAATCCTTGGTAGTCATGCACTTAACTGCCTAGCAACCAACCTTCCAGAGCCTTTTTTATTTTTTAAATAGGATTTTTATTAGCATTTTTCTCATTTAACATCTTGCATTGTTATTTCAGAATATGTGTATATCCATTTACATATTAAATTTGCTCTGCACACAGAGGGGAAAGGGGGAGAACAAAAGACAGTTAGTTCAAATCACAAACCGTTTCCGTATGTTATTTATACCTTTCCCTTTCTAATTGCGCTTGTTCTATGGTAAACAAAAACATGTTCCCAATGTGATGATCCGCGTATGGGGCTTGTAGTGTTTGCTAATGTCCTCTTTATGTTCTTTTTGAATCACTCTTTTATTTTTCTTATTTGCATATGATAAACTTATTCAACTAATAACAGCTACTTTAACCTGAGGTCCACACCTGCTTACTTCTCTGTGAGAGAAAAATAAAAATTTGACTCATATTTCCAGTCTTTTCCTCACTATGGGGGGTGTTAATGGGGGATCAGGGGAAGTATGGGGGTCCCGCCGATGACTGCTGTCTGCATATTCCATCCAGACGCCCAGTGAACCCCCCCTGTCTTATTAGGATGGAGTGTGATTAGTGTCGGGCCCGGGTCAATCGCAGGGAGAAGGTCCCCAGCAGAACTCTCAGCATCCCCCGATCCTCTAGTTTCCCAAGCCCTCATTACTTCAGACCATGGTTCAGCCAGGGGTTTACGCCATTTGGTTAATTTATCCTCTCTGGCCAACTCCCTCTCTTCAGCCCAAGTCGAGACCTCCCCCTCCCAGACAGACACTCAGGGGTCCACAGTCGATCGCCATCGGCGAGCAATCTGCCTTTTGGCTAGCAGTAAAGCCAGGTCAACGAATCTGTGCCCTAGGTTTTGGGCTTTAGGCTTCGCGAATAGTCCTAGCAGGCAGACCTCCGGCAGACATATCAAGGTTCGTGCCAGGACTCCATTTAGAATCTCTGATCTTTTGCCAATATGCCTGTATTACTGCACAGCTCCATAACATATGTGTAAAGTTGGCATCCCGTTCTTCACATCTGGGACATTTGTGATCACCAACCCCCACGCATGATATTAAGCCTATGTGGTGTGAGATAAGTCGTATGGAGTATATTAAATTGTATACGTTTAAAATTGGCATTCCTGGAGACCTTCTTAGGGCTCTCTATGGCGTTCTTCCACTCCGCGCCCGTCAGAGGTCTACCAACCAGGTCCTCTCATCTCCCTTGTACAAGAGTCAACAACAGTTCTTTCATTTCCATTATTGCCACATATAGCCATTTTACCCGGTGTCTGGCCGATCCCAACGTCAACCGTGCTTGGAGAGCCGGGTGTGAGTTGGGTTCATGTGTGTCCCTGCCCCAGACTGTGGTCAGAGCGCTCCGGATACTGTGGTAATTTAAGAATTGGCCTGGCCCCAGTTCATGGTAATCCAGAAATTCAGGAAGAGTGAGTAATTCTCCATCTTGGTAATAGTCCCGGACTGCGGTCACTCCTGCCCTAGCCCACTCACTCAACTGACCCTGAGTGAAAGGGGTTCCATCACCTGGCCTAGGCAGTCCCACTATAGGTAGGTCCAGCGCATAGAGAGCCAAACCCGCTCCGTGTTTTGTGCATCTATCCCGCAATCTCAGTCCTACCTTTAACATCACTCCCATACATTTGATTTTACAACTGGGGTTCGGTTCAGCATCCTGGGTAGCAGAAACACAATTGGGGGCTGGCTCAGCAGTGCTAGTGTCTCCAACCCCCTCCCATCTAGCCACTGTGCCAGCCATTGGAGCTGTGCCGCCAGGTAGTATGCCTCAAAATCAGGAGCACCCAATCCCCCTTTATTAAGGGTTGTCGTAAGACCGTCAAAGACACCCTGTTCCGGCCACCCTATTCCGGCCACCCTATTCCGGCCACCGTCCCAAATCAGGTCCCTCAGCAGGGCGTCCATGTCCCTGAACCAGCTCTTGGGGATCACCACAGGAAGATTCACAAAGTAATATAGTAATCGTGGTAGCACAACCATTTTGGAGAGCGCTACTCATGCCATAACAGAAAGTTTGAGGGATCGCCAGAACAACACGTTTGTTTTTAATGCCCGTAATGCCCTACCCAGGTTTCCCTCCAAGAGGTCCGCCTGGCTATGGAATACCTGAATACCCAAATATTTGACAGAGCATGGTGACCAGATAGGTCCGACCGGTAGATCCATGGGTCTAGTCAGAGTGGGTCTTGCCAGGAAAATCTGGGTTTTCCGAGTATTAACTTGGAGACTTGGAGTCCCGATAATGCAGCAAACTCTTCTAAGAGTTCTAATGCTCTGGAACGCTCTCCATATGCCCTGTGTTCCGTCTCTAATATATAACAGGATATCATCTGCGTACAACGAAATCATGTGCACTGAACCGTCCAGTGTTAATCCATGACTCTTTCCCTCACGCCTAAAGTGTGCTGCCAAGGGCTCCATCGCCAGAGCGAAGAGCAGTGGCGACAGTGGGCAGCCCTGTTTCGTCCCCCTATATATAGAGTAAGGTTGAGACATCATTCCACCAGTGCGCATCCTTGCTGTGGGTTCTGTGTATAATAAACTAACCCACCACAGCCATTCGTCTCCCAGGTCCATCATCCTCATCACCTGCAACAGAAAGTCCCATCTTAGAGAATCGAAGGCCTTTTCCAGGTCAACCGCCACCACCACATCATCAGGGTATTTAGACAGATCTTTGTAAAACAGAACATAGTACAGTCTCCTCAGGTTGTTGGAGGTCGACCTAGCCAGAATAAAGCAGTTTTGGTCTGCGTGAACCAATGTCTGTATGTGTGGCATAAGTCTGGTAGCCAGCACCCTAATAAGGATTTTAAAGTCGAGATTCAGCATAGACAACGGTCTAAAGTCCGCCGTACCTGCCGAATCCACTTTATTTTTAGGCAGTGGAACCACCAACGCCTCCCTAGTGGTAGTCGGGAGGTGGCCCAACCGTAGAGCCGCAGCATACATTTTTTCCAATTGAGGGTCCAGAAGTACGACATATGTATGATAAAATTCCATCGGGAGACCCTCTAGCCATTTCCTTGACTGCCACACCAATTTCCTGTTTAGTTATCGCCGTCCCCAGGCTCTTGCGAGTCACCTGATCTAAACCCTGCAATCCCAAGCCCATCAGATAGGCCACCATATTATCGTCCAGCACTTCTCCTGGTTTACTATATAATTTAACGTAATAATCCCTGAAGGTGTCAATAATCTTGGGAGAGAAGACTGTCGAACCTCCTGGTGTTAGTATACTGGGGATCGGGGAGCCTCTGCTCTCAGGTCGTATCAACCACGCTAGCATTTTCCCAGCCTTCCCCCCCCCCCTTCAACATGTTGTCTCTCTTGATAGGTTCGGCAATCTAGGAGTCTCAATCGTTCCCAGGTTTCGTTATATTTACTTTTGAAGTCTGACAGTCGTTTCTTGTCCTTTTCGTCTTTCCCAATGACCCTATCTAATATCTGTATTTGTGTTTCTAAAGTCAGGAGCTCCTGATTGATCTCCCGCCATGCGCCCACTGTCTGGCCCATACATTGCCCCCTCACCACCACCTTAAACGTGTCCCATTCCATTAAGGGAGTGCTAGCTGTGCCCTGGTTCTGTTCGAAATAAGTTGAGATGGCAGTGGACAGCTGCTGCCTAAAGTCATCCTCGAGCAGATTGGGATCCAGTCTCCAGAGTGGAATAGGAGCTCTCTCCGGGGTTGGAGTAAATCTCAACAGAAGGGGACTGTGGTCCGAGATGGAGCGCCCCAGATATTCTGCCCCTGCCAACTTAGTCACCACTTGCCTAGAGCAGAGGAACATATCTAATCTCGTGTGTAGGCCATAAAGCGGGGAATAAAAGGAGTAATTCTCTCCGTTCGTTTTGCAGCTTCCAGATATCTAGCAATTCCCATCTGGACATCCACTCCCGTAAGCCCTTTGCCATCATCGCTGCAGCAGTACCCTTTAGCGGTGGAGTGGATCTATCTATGCCCAGATCTATCACACAGTTATAATCTCCCCAAAGGAACAAATCACCTGCAGCTATTTCCGACAGTGGTTTAGAGTGCTGAAGAAGAAACTGGATCTGATCTTGATTCGGAGTATATATGCTCCCCAGTGTTATCTCTCTCCCTTTCAGACTCCCCTTCACCAGTGCAAATCGCCCCGCTGGGTCAATGATTGTGTGCGTCATTTGAAAAGGAGTGCCGGGCTTAACCCATATAAGGGCCCCTCTAGCGTATGCGGAATAGGTCGTCGCGAACAGCTGGCCTCGCCATCTGTGCTTAACTTCATCCCGTCAAGTGCGTTTCCTGAAGCATCACTATCTGCGCTCCTCTGCGTCTAATATAGTTTGGTATACTATATCGTTTGGAGGGAGAGCCCATACCCCGTATGTTCCATGTCAACAACCTAAACTCCTCTGCTCTGCCTGCAGAACTCGCCATATTCAACATTATATGTAGGCTTTCCTGTTTCCAGTTTCTATTTTTGGTAAATTCTGGTGGGGTTTTTTCAGTGTTTTCAAGTGATTTCAATA